>CM037857.1:41587116-41949882 GCA_021292105.1 Anadara kagoshimensis
TGGAAGTTTTGGTATGTTAGGAATAAGTACTGTACTTCTTCCAATTTATTCATTTTCGTTTAGTGGACAGTTATTGTATGCTATCATCTTAGGACTTTATTCTGGGAATTGTTACGCCATAATTAACTCTATAAACCTGTCTATAGTGGGGATGAAAAATTTAGCGACAGCTTACGGAATGGAAATGTTTTTCTGTGGTATAGGTACACTACTTGGGCCACCGTTTGCAGGTTAGTTTCAAATTCCAAATATACCTTTCAAAAACCTTCTTCGACCTCATCACTTCATATCATTTTGTCATTATATGCAGTGAAGGTACAAAGTCGGAGGTTTTATAATCATTGCTCTCAGTACATAACATTTGTTTAAATTTTGTCTTTCAGGTATTTTTCGTTCAGTTTAAATTATGATTTGCTTTTATTGTTATTACCAAGCACATATGAGTTTCATCTACACTTCAAAAACTGTTTAGTATTGCAAAATATGAACTGTATTTCGTTGCTAAATCCTTTGTGCCTATAACCTCACTAGCCCCACATTAGATGTATACAGCAAAGATAGAATGCATTTAACATTATACAAATGTAAGTACTTTAACGTGGGTGCACGGATTACTTTATTATGCAGTTACCTTAGTTATACGTGTAACTTAATACGATATCGATATTTGAACGTTGTATTACTAATTGTATGCATCTGTATTAAGCACATTTGGATAATGTACATGTTTTATGCATGTGTTATTGTGTTTCAGGATTCATTGTTGATAATGGTGGAACATATGAGGTATCCTTTGTAGTTGGAGGTAATAATAATACTAATTATGACAATGCTGGTCTTTTTTTAATTTGAACCCACATATTCTTTAAATGGTTCAAAGTTTATTAAGTGAATTAAAATATTGACTAATTAATTCAAATCAAATTTATTTTCTGGTGAGCTATTTATACATGTAATACAGTACACACATCACATATGTTGCTTTAGCTTAGCTAGCTATAGTCATGGTGAAGGCACGATGAAGCGTATCGTGCGTGTGTAAACTTTAATCTTCTCCTCTGAAACAACTGGTACAGTTGAAACCTAATTTGATGTGAAAGGTCCCAAGGTGCGTTAGACTAAGGTTTGTACCAAGCGACCTCGACCGACATCCAAGATGACCGCCCTTGCAATAAATGGTAAATAGTGTACCAAAATTAAAGTCTAACTTTATCATTTTTTTCATCTTACGTACGTAACAGTTTTCAATTTATGGACAGTTGACCTTTATCTACAGGTTCAAATAATATGTATAAAGAACAATTGGGATACAGTTCTACTGGCCGTTATATAGAGGTGGCCTTTAAGGCAAGTTGGACTGTACATAATCACATACACCAAGACAGTGGGCAAAACTTTTAGAGTGAAAAGAGAAACATTTGTTACATTATAAAACACTTTTATTAATGGTCTGAGTCTTGTGTTTTACAATCCGATAAACAATTTAAATATATATAATTACAAAATATAAAGCTACATAAATGCTACAACAGTCAAACCTGTCTAAAAAGGTCACTTAAGGAAATCAATAAAAGTGGTTTTTATGGGGAGGTGGTCATTGTATACAGATTCAAATAACATTAATAAAGAGCAATTGGATCAGATTTTACTTACTGGCCTTTAAAAGCAAGTGGTTCTTATATAGAGGTGACCCTTAAGGCAGGTTTGACTGTAATAATATCAGACACCCCTGGTATTATTGGACTTTTTATATGTTTCGTTTAGCGTTTTTTCATGTTCCACGTCTCTTTTGTAGGCATAACGATAATGCTGGGTGCATTTTTCGCAATGTTAATAGTTTGTTTTAAACATGGAAAGAACATACACGCAATACATGACGAAACAACATTAGATATCAGTATAGACGAGAAAGCTAACAATAAAAACACATCTAAAGAGAACACAAATGTAGATATAGAACATGAAGTACCGTTAATAGAAGCAAAGGAACATAACAGTAAACGATACAGTGAAAGTGATATAGACGAAGTCTTACGGCAGTTAGACGAGCATATACAAGACGAAGACGAAAACTATCCAGAAACAACTGAGGCAGATAGTAGTCAAAATCATTTATTATCAAATGAAGGGTCTTAAAGTCATGACCTCCAACCCCGATGGCTCGAATATTTGGCCAAAATCCCAAGGAGCCATCGAATTTCTATGGTATATTTATTGTATGTTTGGGGTGGGTAAGATAGCGATGTAGGGTTGAAGGGTAAACGTTATAAAGGCTCATGAGGAGAGAGTTAGGGTTTGAGTAATACAGGGGTGTGGTTGGGTTGTAAAGGATTCATGAAGTGAGAGTTGTCGTTTAGGTTATAAATGGTTCATGAAGTGAGAGTTGTTGAGGTTATGAAGCGTTCATGAAGTGAGAGTTGTCGTTTAGGTTATAAATGGTTCATGAAGTGAGAGTTGTTGTTTAGGTTATGAAGGGTTCATGAAGTGAGAGTTGTCGTTTAGGTTATAAATGGTTCATGAAGTGAGAGTTGTTGTTTAGGTTATGAAGGGTTCATAAAGTGAGAGTTGTCGTTGAGATCATAAATGGTTCATGAAGTGAGAGTTGTCGTTTAGGTTATAAATGGTTCATGAAGTGAGAGTTGTTGAGGTTATGAAGGGGTCATGAAGTGAGAGTTGTCGTTGAGGTTATAAAAGGTTCATGAAGTGAAATTTGTTGTTGGGGTTAAAAATGCTTCATGATGTAAGAGTTGCCACTGAGGTCATAAAGGCTTCATGGAGTGTGTCGTTGAGGTCATAAATGGTTCATGAAGTAAGAGTTGCCACTGAGGTCATAAAGGCTTCATGGAGTGTGCCGTTGAGGTCATAAATGGTTCATGGAGTGTGTCGTTAAGGTCATAAATGGTTCATGAAGTGAGAGTTGTCGTTGAGGTCATAAATGGTTCATGAAGTAAAAGTTGCCACTGAGGTCATAAAGGCTTCATGGAGTGTGCTGTTGAGGTCATAAATGGTTCATGATGTAAGAGTTGCCACTGAGGTCATAAATGGTTCATGAAGTAAAAGATGCCACTGAGGTCATAAAGGCTTCATGGAGTGTGTCGTTGAGGTTATAAATGGTTCATGAAGTAAGAGTTGTCGTTGAGGTCATAAATTGTTCATGGAGTGTGTCGTTGAGGTCATAAATGGTTCATGATGTAAGAGTTGCCACTGAGGTCATAAAGGCTTCATGGAGTGTGTCGTTGAGGTCATAAATGGTTCATGATGTGAGAGTTGCCACTGAGGTCATAAAGGCTTCATGGAGTGTGTCGTTGAGGTCATAAATGGTTCATGAAGTGAGAGTTGTCGTTGAGGTCATAAATGGTGCATGAAGTGAGAGTTGTAGTTTGGGTTATAAATGGTTCATGAAGCGAGAGTTGTGGTTGGGGTTATAAAGGGTTCATGAAGTGAGAGTTGTCGTTGAGGTTATAAAAGGTTCATGAAGTGAGAGTTGTTGTTGGGGTTATAAAGGGTTCATGAAGTGAGAGTTGTCGTTGAGGTTATAAAGGGTTCATAAAGTGAGAGTTGTCGTTGAGGTTATAAAAGGTTCAATAGTGAGAGTTGTGTTTGGGTTATAAAGGGTTCATGAAGTGAGAGTTGATGTTTAGGTTATAAAGGGTTCATGAAGTGAGAGTTGTTGTTGAGGTTATAAAAGGTTCAATGGTGAGAGTTGTCGTTGAGGTTATAAAAGGTTCATGAAGTGAGAGTTGTCGTTGAAGTTATAAAGGCTTCATGAAGTGAGAGTTGTCGTTGAGGTCATAAATGGTTCATGAAGTGAGAGATGTCGTTGAGGTTATAAAAGGTTCATGAAGTGAGAGTTGTCGTTGTGATTATAAATGGTTCATGAGTTTGGAGCTGGTGTTAAGATTATAAAGGGTTCATGAAGTTAGAGTTCTCGTTGAGGTTATAAATGGTTCATGAAGTGAGAGATGTCGTTGAGGTCATAAATGGTTCATGTAGTGAGAGTTCTCGTTGAGATTATAAAAGGTTCAAAAGTGAGAGTTATTGTTGGGTTCATGAGTTGGGAGTTGGTGTTGAAGTTGTAAAGGATTCATGAAGTGAGAGTTGTCGTTGGGGCTATAAAGATATGACATTGAGGTTTCAGTCTTTATGTAATCTTAAGCATTTCAGGCTAGCCATTATTTACCAGGACACCGACATCTTGTTCTTTATCATGGTTGTTATATGTTTTTTCTATACATATCTCTAAGTGCGTTGTTTCTATCATTTTACCTTATGTTTATTTATTACTAGTATATATTTTGATATACATGTTAATGCTATAAGTTTACGCATAATAAAAATTTGATAGCTTTATTGTCGAGTTGTTTTACTTCAGAATTTGGTACCAAACCAAACACGATCATATTACATAGGGTGATATATGTTATGTAAGCTAATTCAAGTTTACTGGAATTTACCCAAGTTATAATTGGCGCTAAATTTTTTACATGCAAAAATCTGTACTACATGAACGGCCACGAGGATAATATATACACTAATGTTGTTAACTCTATGCCTGTATTGGACTGGTTTATTTATCTGTTGACTCTATGCCTGTATTGGACTGGTTTATTTATCTGTTGACTCTATGCCTGTATTGGACTGGTTTAGTTATCTGTTGACTCTATGCCTGTATTGGACTGGTTTAGTTATCTGTTGACTCTATGCCTGTATTGGACTGGTTTATTTATCTCTTGACTCTATGCCTGTATTGGACTGGTTTATTTATCTGTTGACTCTATGCCTGTATTGGACTGGTTTATTTATCTGTTGACTCTATGCCTGTATTGGACTGGTTTATTTATCTGTTAACTCTATGCCTGTATTGGACTGGTTTATTTATCTGTTAACTCTATGCCTGTATTGGACTGGTTTATTTATCTGTTGACTCTATGCCTGTATTGGACTGGTTTAGTTATCAGTTGAACAAGAAGTTCTTCCATTAATTGCTATTTCCCACTTGTATCTTTACTTTATATTTGTCATTTGACTGGTAAAGTGTTCTCGTCGCGTCTTGTGAGAACAACGATCTTTTAGGACTAATAGGTCTGTTGAGCACTTTTGTGAGTCGATTGGTAAGCCGAATGACAAATGAAAAATTGCACTCTTTTGTCTGATTGGTTAAAAATTAGGGTTTTAGAATATCGGTAAATAGAAGAGCCTCTTGTTTAACAGAAAACTAGCAGTCGAATACGGCATTGTCATGACTCGCTACTGACTAAATAAAGATCACCAATAAAAACAGGAGGAGGCAAGATTTTACTGAAGTGTTCCCACTATTGACGCTTTAGGTTTTCAATGCTTACGTGATCATTCCTACCAGATTTGTTGCCTAGAAGTCGTGATCAGTTCTTTTCTGCAATATGTTATTGGAGAAAAAATCATTTGGATATTTATTATCTGACTGGCTAATTAAATTCTGTCAAAGTGTTGACAAGAATGTTTTCACAACAAATCGGCGGATGAACTAGAAAAAAAAATTGGTTTCGTCGATAACCAACAGCTGAATGGAAAATCATGGATCGGTATGTTTGTGGTTGATTTTGTCCTAGCCTGTTTATCAGGTTATCGTAGTGGTATTATGCTTTATATTTCTGAGTTCGTGTAGTTTGTGTTGGCTACAGGCATTATCATGCTCACAATACAGCCAAACCTTCTATAAAGGTCATCCATGGGTATCAGTAAAAGTGGCCTTTATATACAGGTTAAAATAATATGAATAAAGAACAATTGGGATACAATTCTACTGGCCTTTATAAGCAGCTGACCCTTATATAGAAGTGGCCTTAAAGGCAGATTGGACTGTATATATGACGTTTATTTTACATCTGGCGCCAACCAGACGTGTGTTTTAAAAACTTACTTAACAATCTTGTTTATAATACATTTTCTCGTGTAAAAAGTATTAAATAACCCTACTTTTGTGCACTTTACTTTACACTACTGTCTCTTATTGTAAATTGAAATAACGTTTAAAACAAATTATTCACTGTCATTCTTTTACAAAAACGGTATGCCAAGATATAAATATTTTGCTGAACAGGTATTCTGTTTATTTGTCAAGTACCATACGGACTTCCAACAAAATATCCTGAAACACCATCAACAAAATGTTTGAGATTTGTTGTATTTGGCAATAAAAGTCTCAATGAGCACAATCTGTGAACCATAGTTTAATGATTTGTTTCTTTATGTGCATCAAGCAGATATTTTGCAGATCCTTGCAAAATCATTCAACTTTACATACAGATACCTATGACGTTCTTTCTTTTACTAATCGTATTTTCGGAGAATATATTAATGCCATCTTTCTAATAGTAGGCTTAAAATAAAAGAAAAGACCGATTCTCAAGTTCCGATTCACATAAATTTTATGACACCAACAAAAGGCTAGATTTGAAGATATATGTGATGAAGGTCATACCTTGAATGTTTCTATTGTAAACTTTCCTTGTCTATGCAGCAATATACCTGCTCATTGTGTATTTGTATTAGTGTGCTTTGGTAGAACTTGTTCCCATCTCAGAAAAAAGCTGCTATCAAATAAATTGTTGGCTCAGCGATATTGCAAACCTATGCTAAAAGAGGCCTTCAAAAAGTTTTATTGGATCCTCAGATATAAAGTTAAGTCTACTCCCATCTAGGGACCTTCCACATTAACTTTGGTTCCAATTGACCAGGTGGCTTCAGAGGAGCAGATTAAAGTATATACACGATGCATGCTTCTTCATGACACAAGATAAATTGCATTGGCTCATAAAGCAAAGTAAGTTTAGCAAGACTATAAAATACCGATGCACTGATCTGACGGTGGAAGCATGACTAAATCCTTCCAGATAAAAAACCTGTATATGAGATTTTTGACATAGTACAATAAAACATGTATATACGGTCAAGCCTGTCTGTACATAAAGGCCGCCTAAGGGAACCAGTAAAAGTGGCCTTTGTAAGCAGGTGACCCCAATATACAGGTTTAAATAATATAAATAAAGAAAAAGTGGGATAAAAAAACTATTAACTACTATAAGCAGATGGCCCTTATACAGAGGGCATACAAACATCTATCAAAAACACACAACAACTATAATGTTTATATATGCATCATAAAATACTTTAATTTTCATACATGTAAATACTTTTGAATTTATTCAATAACATCTTTGAATATCAAACATTACAATGTTTGTGACTTATTATGATAACCATATTAACTAATCCAACACTTTATGTATACAAATGTAACTCAAATTTATGCTTATGTTATAACAATATTGTTTTATTATAAACGTTATATAAAATATCAATTGATAATAAATAATGCTTGGAAAATGACAGCAGAAATCTTACCTTTCAAAACAGTGTTATCTGATATCACAATTATATAACAGACATTCTTATTTAATTTATACACTTAAATATACATGTATTCAATCACTGACATCACAACATTACATGTACAGTGGATCCTTTATGCATATCATTATTATTTCATTATAATTATTTATTAAATAATAACTATACAAAATTTTATTTGCCACAGGTTTATATAATAATCATGTCATTGTTTTTACAGAATTGACGGATCGCCAGCCATGCCCACAATGCTCGACAAAGGGCCGACATGCTTAAATTACACACAAAGAGAATGAAAACTTCGACTGAATCGTGCCATTTAATGATGTCACTGACACAAGTACATCATTAGTTGCCGTGACGCTGCTTTGTTAGCGTGATGGCGGCCAGTGTCAGAACATTGTTGGCGTGACCGGCGATACCTCAATTGAAGGCTTTTGCAGTATTTGAAATTGATAAACAAACTTTTATCTAGCAAATGAGCAAAGGTTTTTTTTTCTTGAAAAAAATATTTTTGTGATTTTTGTTTTGGAATTTTAGAGGAAAATATATTTTTCAAGATAAAAACACTTTTTTAGCTGAAAAATGTGTAGTTTAAGCAGAATGTTTTCAACGAAGATTTTCAGTCTGTAATAAATAGATCAGTTTTTAACATGGGCGGTAGACTGTATGAGGTAGCATATATCTAATCTAGGTATTCTTCTTTAAGAAATAAGGTAATTTTCAATGTTTATGAACTGCAAAGTATAATGGGCTGTCTTAAATTGCATAAGCTCTTTGTGTAAAAATTTGAGACAGCCCATCATACTTTGCAAGTTCATAAACACATTGGAAAATTACCTTATTTCTTATATCTACAATATTTGTAAAAATTAATTTCATTGTCGTCTTACATTTTCCATGTTAATTTAAAAACAATTTTGAAATACAATGTTGGTGCACCTTCTCATAAAAATGGGTCGTCTTCTGTCAGTCAATAAGAGCATTTGACATCTTACGTCAGCGTGTGGAGCATTGTCTATGAAGTGGCAAAGTATAGTCGATGTCAAATATTGTCAGATATTGCAATTGTAAATACATTTGTATATTTATGTTAACAACAAACGGTACATTTGTTGTGCTGTAAAATCATACTATTCACACAGTTATAATTCTGTGATACAGTTATTAAAATTCATTGGGATAAATTTTGTGGATTGTGTTTGTGAAATAAATACTCTTGGGGCCTTAATATCATAAGTAACAATATTGGTTGACATATCTTGGTATTTACTAACCTACAAACATGAAATTTAATTTTGAGATTATGGTATTTCTCTCTCTATGACCTTCATCTCACCAAACACCCTGCATTTAAATATGACAGTCACATGATCCTTCACAAGAGACCTTAAAAACCAATGCCCTGTGTTACAACATGCTAATGAAAATAAAAATCCAATTTAATCAAAAACACCATCAAAAATTTATAAATCAACAACAAATGACATCTTTCAACAAGATTAATTACTAATCCTGATAAAGCTACTTTACAAAGTCCATTTTTCAAACCGTATATTAAAGCAAATTGAAGTATAGTCAATTCTTTTTCATTTAATAATATAATATTTGCATTTGTGATGGTTTATTGAATTAGACACTGTTTGAGACATAATGTTTAGTGAAATAGAAAAAGGAAAAATATATATCATGGTTCAATCAACAGAAGGACACAATAATATCATTTTCTTACATAAACCCACATTAAACCATCGACCTTATGCTGGTCACCCTAGGATCTGCTCCAATACAACAGAGTAAGATGCTTAGGCCTGCACTTTAGTCCACTTGAAACACCCCTCCCTCACTTCTCAAAGGCAAGACTGCTAAGGCCATGTACAGAAATTAGGACAGAACTGTATTCTGAAGGATTAAGGCTGGAATCTTAAAATGTGTGCATCAAGGTCATGTACAGAAATTAGGACAGAAATGTATTCTGAAGGATTAAGGTTGTAATCTTAAAACCTGTGCATCTGTCTACATCTCTCTCCATGGTACATATAGAATGAGAAGTTTTGGGAAATCTTAATTGTAATAAATTTATCTTATAAAGCTGATTTTGTAACATTTGAAGGTGAAGACCATCATTTTCTTATACCAGCATTTTACTACTGATGCTATAAATGAAGTTGGCAATGCAATTTGAGTAAATCTTAGCTGCATAGTATCACATATTATGATATAGAGCATTGTAAGGTAACATAACTCCAACAGACTTCATGAACTTCCTTGCAGACGTCATGAGCCACTAAGGAAGATAACTCCTGCAGACTTCATGATCTACTAAGGAAGATAACTCCTGCAGCCTTCATTAACTAACCTTGACACTAAGTTGTTTACTATTGTATAGACAAACAACATTGACCTGTCCATTTGACCTTTTATTAGGAATATTCAATAATACACATGTATGATGATCCAATCAATACATAGTCTATGGATTCGTAGTTATATATGAATAAGGCACATTCCCCCATGATGTATATGAAATAAACACCTGTGTTCTCAATACATAAATGTACTGGTTCAAAATATAAATATTTAAATTAAAGGTCAAACAGACAGGTCAATATTATTTGCCTATAGATATATATTTTTATTGCCAAATAATTCAATTTAATCAACAACTTCATTCAGGAAAACAAAATTTGATAAATAAATACAAAAATAAATTAACCAAGAGACCAATGGGACCTGAACTCCTAACTTAAATCAATCAGAATTGTAATAAAATTATCCAAAAAATTAAAGTTGTTTTAGTAACACTTGAGGACCAAAGTCCATCATTTTCAATTTCTGGTGTAGTATGTACTGATGCTGTAAATCAAGCTAGCAACACAATGAATTGCTAAGATTGTAACTAAAATGTGGATATTTTCGGAGGTGGACATTAGAATCACATTGTTGGCATTGCGATATGGGTTATTATAGCAATTCTTCCTATGCACAAGGTACATAGTATATGAAACATGACTGGCATAATTTTCATGAGGGGGAATTTTCGCATTTTTTTCAATTCATGAAAATAGCAATAATTTCTTCCATGTGATTGTAACCACATTTACACAGTGTGCCAGACTGAAACATATCCACTGAAATAAACAGCTCAAGTTCTTCATCTTTTGCAGGGCGTTTTCGGTACCTTAAGCTTCACACTTCAGCCAATACTAGTCACATTTCCTCCATATATTATCTGCTAACACAACCTTGGTATATTTGACATTTCACTATCTAACATCAGTTTTACATTCAGGTATCCATTACTTTGTCAGTTTTATAATTTCCCTCCCATATATCATCTCTTTGCTTCCTGTCCTGCTTTTTCTTTTCTAAAAAAAATAAAAACAATAATTATCAATACAGTGTATTATATGAAATAAGTTTAATAGACATCAAAAACAAAAAACAATTGGTCAATAAAAATTAAAGCCATCATCGACCTGAAAAGTGTGCTATAGACAAAGTAAGGGGAAAAGGGGGTTCAGGGAACCTTGCTTGCAATTTTTTATTTAGAAAGCCTGACTGAGATAATCTCACTGATCTTCACAGTGTATGTACCAAATTAGAACATAGTATTTCAATCATAAACGCTTTGTTGAGATTTGTTATTTTCCATTATTGGACCAAAGTTGCTGTACTGACAGTTATAGTGTTTGTACCAATTAGAATACAATAAATATATATTTTAGTTATAAACCCAATATTTCAGTCAAAAACTTTGTTATCATTTGTTATATTTCCTATCATTGGACCTGACTGAACCAATCTTACCATACTGACAGTCACTGCTGCATATACCATATTAGAGCACCAGCAAACTGTAATTGCCATATCTATATTTAGATTTAAATCTTTTAAAAAATAATTATTTAAAATATCTTCAGAGTCAGGAACTCTTTTTTCTAAAAAATTGATGCAAATTGTTTCTGTCATCTGACCTGCTTGGATCTTCATGTTGTTGTAAAGTATGTGCTTCCTAAAGGGAAATAATTCTCACTTTCCCTGTACAGAAAAAAGAGAAATCAATGGATGAATCTTTAAGAAAATGAGTAGGTATGAGTTAAATACTAGAATTGGAAGTGAATTAATAAAAATAAAATCAAGCATGTTTTACCTCTTGCTTCTTTCAAGACTTTTCTTTCTTTTTCTCTTTGTTCTTTTGATAATTTTGGAGCCAAGCCTAGAGCACCTGTGACTAGACGCCTTGCTGTAACAGCAGACGTTTCTGGACGTGGTTTATATGGTTGTAAAAACTCTGTAAAATAAAAATTAAAAACAATTCCTTTTTAATAAGACACTACATTGATTGTGCAGCAACAATGAACTCCAAGATAAATATCCTTCATTATTATTGTCACTCTTTTATGCATGGACAAAACGTCCACAATTTTCAGACATCATTTTCTTGTGTTTGGTTTTTGCTTGATGTGTCATATATGGTACTAAGTTATGAGAAATTTACCTAAATTAATATCAGCTTGTTTCCCAATCAGAAATGTCTGGGTTACCACCAAGTGGCAATCTTAGTACTATAGTAATTTGGAATCAAAGAAAAACTAGAGAGATGTAAAAGATATCCTATCCAGCTGGAATTTACTAAAATAACATGTACTTGTAATGTTTAAATTTTATTGTTTGAAAATATGGTTGGTACCATTAGGTTTTTGTAGGGAGTATAGAATCACAATTGTTTGTCACCTACAGACATAAATTTTAGAATTCTTACAACAGAAATATGTACAGGCCTACTGGGAGATAAGATATTATGTCTTAACCCTTTGTCATTCGTAAATACCTTATCCCAAAAATCCATCGAATAAAATTTTTAAATAGGAGGTGTACATCTACATTATATCACAAAGATTGTGAGAAAGTTTCATGAAAATCTATTGAAGGGTTTAGGAGGAGTTGCGGATAAGAGATAGGTACCCTTAGGTGTAACGGAAGGACAGACACACGGAGGGACACCCCTATCACTATATAACCCCCACTTTTTAAGCGGGGGATATAAATATAACATTGTTAATAATTCATACCTGTACATTTTCTGGCTTTAACTTTACACTGCCTTGCTGACTCTGAGAGACATCTTACTTTTAACAGAGGATGGTTCATCTTTAGGGCATCTTTAGCTGAAAATAAAAATAAAAATCATATTAACAATGTTTCCTAGCTAAATATTTAAACCATTTTCAAAGATATAAATCATAAAAAGTTAAATTAATAGGACTATCTAATATGCTTTCAATGATTCACTGGTGTGTGTGTGTGTTGTGTGTGTGTGTGTGTGTGTGGTATATAACAGCACATGGAGGTGAAGATTGAAATTTCTACAATCGTTAATCTTTATCTTAAACATAGGAAAATGGAAGAAAAAATTACAAATTGAAGAAATGATAGTAGAAATTTGTGTCTTAACTTGCACATGTTTTTTCTCTACCACTGTTGTTATCTTCACCTTCATGTACTGACATCATTCTGTGGGGACAGGTAAAATAACGAAGTTAGATTTTACAAACAGTGTTGATGTCCATGTTAATTAATAGTATTAGAAGCCAAACATTGACATCAAAATGAAGAAAAAGAATCAATTATGAGTTTATTCATGTAGGATTAAGAAATCTCACTCTTGACAAGTATCATCTCTTGACTGAAATATTCAACCTCTCCCATGAGATTTGTCATATCCTACCTACGTACTCATAATAGATTTTATTACCGGTAATCTAACACCACTATTAAGATTGATTTGAGGTCTAGCATGTATGCTATTAATATCATTATACCTGCTATAGCACTAGCAAAAACTGCTAGCGCATGAGTATCGTCCACCCATTTTATATCAAAACCTTTTCCTCTAAAAAAAGAGAAAAATTTAAATTCATTAGACTTTATTGTATGTTATTACAGTTTCCTGACAAAAACATTTATCCTAACCCACAATGTACGAGTTAAAGAGAATATTTTAATACAACAAACAAAATGTAAATTTATTGTTTTTGAAGTACACAAGTTTTCACATTGATGAAGTGTTACAACTGATGATACATATGTCTAATGGTAATACATACTATCGTGACTATCCAATGTTACATACAATTTTACAACTTTTAAATGGTGATGATGTGAAACATATGTAGTACAGTACTACTAGTATCGCTAAAATTTAAATCAGATTACTTTATGAACTTCAGTGGTGGAACCACAGGGGAGTTGGAACCCCCCCCCCCCCTCCTCCCAACCCCGTTCTTATTTATGTTCATGATACTATGTTTGTGTGCATTACTTGTTCAGATTGCAGAAAGTTATTTTACATTTCAAAAATTTCTGTGGGGGGGGGGGGGGGGGGCTAACATGATTCAACATGGAACCACTCCCTTTCCCAAATTGCTGAGTTCACCACTGAACATCATGAGGATTAATCGTACTTGTAACAACACATTTCTATTGCTCAGGATTTCAATTGTTCAAATTTACTTGTAAAATGTTCTAAATGCAGAAAATTGTTCACATTTTTTAAAATGTTAAAGAAACTTAATGTTAATCAACATACAAACATGTTTAACATTTGATTTACTGATTACAACTCACGAGAATTGCTGGAATGCTGTCAAAAGATCTCTGGTGGTGAATTCTGCAGGAAAATCATAGACCTCTATAATATGTCCTAACTCTGAAAGTAAAGTAGTAAAAGAAACATTCAAACCAATCGTCATCATCAAACTACCAAAACAAAACATTAGATGTCACATATGAGCTTTTATATGGACACTAACATTTTAAATTTTCTACCTTTGAAAAAAATACAGTAGAACTTCAATGGCTGGAAGTCCATGGGACTTTGGCCAAGTATTCGAGCCATCGGGGGGTTCCAGCTACCGAACATCGAGAGGCGATTTTCATTAGATTAAAGTTTCAGGCTCCCGTTTTAACAGTCATAAAATCGTGAATATTGACAAACGTAATAGAAAATTAAATGTCCCTTTAAAAATATTAAATTCACAATGATATCTCGAAGTTTTCAAACTTCATTTGTAAATAAAATGCTAAACTTCGAACTGCAACTCTATCGATATCGACAGTTCATTTGAATTAAATAAATTTGGTTGAAAGTAAAAGTAAATAACAACAGCTGATCTTTCTTTATTACCGTTATAATACAGAGCACATGTATTGCCGGTTATTAATAATCACCGGAACTACTGGTAATACACATTGCCATGCGCATTCCAATGAAATGTAAATAACACAATCGGAAATTCTCTGATGAGGTAAACAGTCTGTCGTCTGGCGTGGACTTAGGTGTTTTATCTATCAAGCACCCGCGGGTTGTAATTGGATTAAGACATTACTGAACTGATCATGGTTAATTACTCATCTTGAGTAACACTATGTTCCAGACGATTTATTTCGTTTCGCTCTATTACTTTCTGTGAAATCTGTAGCATGGCTTCAGCTTGTGTTTTGTTTACAATGACTGACCACATGTGTCATTCTGATAAAATTGTATTCGAGCGAAAGAAGTTGAATTTTCACCAAATTTACACCTTCGACAATATTTATTGTTCGAGTGAGCGGGGGTATTCGAGCTATCGTAGTTCGAGCGAACGAGGTTTATTTACATATGATTTAATAGGGATTTGGTCAGGACCGGCAGATGACTTCGAGTTATCCGGGGTATTCGAGGCATCAACGTTCGAGTGATCGAAGTTCTACTGTACAATTTTAACAGGAAACCCCTCATTTATTTGGTAATACTATTCAAGTAAATGAATCATTTACTTATTTTAGTGTATGTTTCTCAAAATACTCTATTTCTTCAAATAAGTTGATGTCTTGAAATTGTTTCACAAAGTCAAAATAACCCACATTGTCATCATACACAGTATAGTCAACTTAAGTGTAATAGTATGATGCATTATGACCACATATGTATACATTGTAATAAAATCAACTGTTGCCAAATAGTCCATATTAGAGTCCAGAATGTCATCATACACAGTGTCATCGACTAAAATGAAGTACAGAGATGTGCAATATATATTCGGACACTTTGTAAAATCCTTCATTATTTCATATAAAACCATATATTTTAAAAAATTTTCAAAAATTTATTTCTTGATCAATTTCCATGCTTTTTTTACCGTTATAGGTAAAATTAACGTACAGGAACCTAGGATCGTCATGTTCCTTAAGTCGTCACGATTTTTCTTTTCCGTTTCCTTTTTCTTCACGTGGTTAGAAAGTTAAAGTGGCGGTTAATCCTGACTAGGTAAATACTTCTATTTATTCCTAAAACATCTTTATTACATTTACTTACAATATAATGAAGGAATTCATAAAAGTTTATGGGTCATTAATTTTGCACCAAATTGTGACACTGACGAGAGATTTGTTGAATCTGACCAACTTCTGGCGAGAGCCTTCGGTATCAATTCCTTCACATATGATCATCCATGTTGTAGTGTATACACAATTTAAATATACCCTAGTTGTAAGATTTATCCCCCTTTTGATATTATTTTCAATGCATAGGCACATATAAAGGAATAAACTGATATGACGACTTTTGAACACGGGTGACGACCTTTAGACATGTAGATGGTTTGCATAATTATAAAATGCAATGCTATCTGGAACTGTTTTTGATAAAGTAAATAAACATATAAATAGATAATTAATAAATAAAAGTAAATTATTAGAACATATACACGAATAAAACAAGCCTTTCCTCAATTGCATTTCAGTAATGCCAAACAGGCCAAAAAAACTTCGAAAGTGGAGCGACCAAGACATGACAGATGCATACAAAGCAGTAATAAGTGGCCAAATGTCAATCACAAAGGCATCTGAAAGATTCAGTGTCCCTAGAATGACACTTTCTGACAGAGTTAATGGGAAAATAAAATTAAATGCACAGATGGGGGTAAAACCAGCATTAAACGACGGCGAAGAGTCTGCGCTGGAGCACTACATAACATATATGGCAAACCGTGGTTTTCCTTTGACAATACAGCAGATTTGTGGGTTTGCATGGTGCATTGCAAAGGAGAGAGGTAAAGGTCACGTGTTCACTCAAAACGGACCATCAAAAAAGTGGTGGAGAGGGTTTAAATCGAGGCACTCAACTTTAAGCCTTCGTCGAATTGATGCTTTGGACCGAGGACGAGCCACGATGGGTAACATTCACGTAGTGCGAGAGTATTTCCATCTGCTTAGATCTACACTTGAAACCAATGATTTATTGGGAAAACCTCACTGTATATACAATTGTGACGAGGCGGCCTTATACCTTAACAAATCAGCTGGACAAAGAGTAGTAGTTCCTACAAGGAATAAGCATACACATTCCATTAATGTTGCTACAACTGAACATATATCTGTTCATTGTTGTGCAAATGCCGCAGGGAATACGGTCCCTCCAATGCTAATTTTCAGCAAAAGCTTGCCAAGTGGTGCGTACCACAGACAAGGACCAACTAATGCTAGTTATGCGTGTTCAGATAGTGGGTTCATGGACCAAACCCTCTACTTACAGTGGTTTGAAAAAACATTTTTGGAACACGCGGTGAAACAACGGCCTATCCTTCTATTGCAGGACGGTGCATCATCACATATCAGTGCAAAATTGATAGAGAAAGCTATACAAAACGACGTGATTCTGCTATGTTTACCACCCCATACCACTCACATTACCCAACCATTAGATGTAGCAGTATATAGGAAAATGAAAGTGGAAACTGCCAAACTTATGAATCATGCGAAAATGGTCAAATCAGATCTTTGGGTGTCAAAGAGAAACGTAAGCTCTGTGTTCAAGTTGATTTTTGAAAAAAGCTTTTCAATATCATCAATAACCGAGGGCTTTCGAAAGTGCGGGATCTACCCATTTAACCCAAATGCAATTGACAAAACTTTATTACTGCGTTCAAACACTGAAATTGACCCAGATTCGATTGATCTCTCTGTTCATTTACCAGATGGGGGTACCACATCTACCGAACAAGCTGCTGATATGGATATATCGTCATCTACAGAAGTTGGGAAGAACATATTAGAAGCTACTTCCGATAATGTACTGTACCCTACAGAAGAACCCATGGACAACAGTTTCTGTCTTAACTTAAGCGTCGATAGTGATGGCATTTTATTTTTACAGGACCCTCAGTCATATTTTGATGAACAAGAACCTTTAGAAAATGAGAATTCCTGTGAAATGAGCTCATGTTCACCAGCTTTAGCATTGGCTGCAGTTGAATGTGGGTTAACGCCAAAGAAAAAACGGAGGTATGAACAGTGTTTCAATTGTGATGTAGATATGACAAATGACTCTGTATATCAAACATGGAAGACACTAAAGAAACAAGTAGGTACCGGTAACTCTGTGAATACTGATAGTTTAACTAACAATACAGAGGTTTTAGCACAGCAGATTACTCAAGCAGTTAGTGTCGAGGAAACTTCATCTGAAATGGACCAGAAAGTAAAGGAGCACCCACTGGTACGCGCTGGACTTATTCCAAATGATCTTATTAACATTCTTGTAACGCCGGATACCACTAAAACAAGGACAACAAGTAAGAAAACAGGTAAAGCAAGAGTCTTAACGAGTACAGAAGTTGAACAAGAAATAAAGGAAAAGGAAAGGAAACAAAAGGAAACAGAAAAGGCCAAAGCGGATAGAAAAATCCAACGCGAGGAAAAAAGAAAACAAAAACAAGAAGAGACGATAAAGAAACAAGAAGAAATAAAAAGAAGGAAAGAAGCAAGAGAACAACTAGCACAACAAAGAGAAATGCTGAAACAAGAACGTAAAAAACTTAAATCAAAACAAACAAGTTCAAATGTGGCACCAGAAGTTCAATCCACCGATACTGTTCATGCAATAAATGAAAATACCATTATACAAAATGTTGGGTAGCTGTGACTATTTACTCGTTACTATTTACTTTAAGTGAAACAAATATTTGCGGTTTTTTTTATTTCAGATAAACGGTGACATGAAAAAAATAGTTATTCGACAGGTGCAAGTTGTTGGTATGCACCACTACGGGCGGCGAGAGTTATCTGTTGGTTGTCCATATACATTGGAAATTGAACCACACAATCCTTTTGATTCTAACGCTGTAGCAGTTTATGATAACGGTAGAAAAGTTGGCAATTTAAAAAGAAATTGTGCAGCAGCTGTAACCAAAATAATTAAACTTAACAAAACTCGTTCGAAGTATTACCTTAAACCTTTAGAAGATGCAGTGGTCAGGAATAGGCGTACTGGACCACAGCAACATTGTGCAATTGCATTTAAATGCGAAGATGAAGATGTCAATGAAATCCAAGAAGTTTCAAAAAATGAATATTGTATAAGAGTAATAACGATGAATTTATAACCAATGAAGTTTGTAACCATTAAGAATACGTTATTTTTATAATTAACTTTACTGCTTAATTGTTCAAATGTTCGACTCAGTTTTGCATTGAATTACGATTATTTTGTTTTGTTTGATGTTAAGATATTGAAATAATGAACTTGACCTCCAAGTTTATTGATTTATTGTTTTTTTTAAAAAGCATTTAAAGTGACGACTTTAGGACAGCACTGACGATGTTAAGATTACACATGTGACGACTTTCAGACATGGTAGACCTAATGTCGTTAGCTAGACCCCTCTTTTGATTTTTCATTTTTCATTATGTTATTCCTGTAGGCATAGACTTGAGTGTACCCGATTGGTATAAATAAATAGTTGTAAGAGAGTCCTGAAACACTCTACTTTATATATGCCTCTTGTAGAGTTTTAAAAACAACCAAAAAGCCATCCGGGTGACGACCTTAGGTTTCTGTACGTTAGTTGCAATTTCTTCCAATAATTTATTTTCAAAATACTGTCCGTCCTATAACAGTCAAGAAAACATAAGCTGAATGGATTGTAAATTTTTAACAGCCATGTGATGCATGATTATATAGTAGATTTCAATTTTAGCAATTTTGCGTTGAATTTGAAATGTTTATTTATTAAAAACACCAAAAAGTTCTTTTCTAATTATTTTTAAGAAAAACTTCAACAAATTTTACATTTAACAGTGAAAAATTCATGGAAATTGACTAAGAAATAAATTCTTGAGAATTTTTTAAAAATATGTGGTTTTATATGAAACAAAGAAGGATTTTACAAAGTGTCTGAAAATATGTTGCACGTCTCTTTACTTGCAGTATGTGATCATACAGTACAGACCTGTCACAGCTAATGAAAAGTCACAGAGTGGCTGAGATATGGATAGCTAGTCACCAGAAACCTGTGTAAGTATAGTTGATAGTTGACTTAAAACTCTCGAGATAAAGGTAACACAGAGAACCAGAGATAAGCCGAGTGTTGGTAATTACTGATAAAATTTTGACAGGCCTGGGCTGGGTAGCTCGAAGCTCTCTTAGCAGTTACGAACACTTAATGCCTATATAACACAACAGAGTTAAGTGTTCGTAACTGCTAAGAGAACTTCGAGTTACCCAGCCCTGTACTGTACATGAAACAATCATATGAAGGGAAAGAGTCCGAATTGCAAAACAGTCCACATTGTCATCATACAATTACCTGAAGTGAAACCAGAGGATAGGGGTGAGATGAATATTTTGTGATAAATAATATAAAAATATTTACCATCATAATCTAATTGTGGATCTTTTGGCTGATAATTATAGTAATCTATTGTTGCTTTCTTTATCTTCACCTTACCAACTTTATTTGTTAGCTGAAAAATAAATAAAATTTTAACATGACCTTGGTTTTCCTTCATATGAAACATGAGCAAAGCCAACCATGATAAAACAAACGATATACTGATGGCTGTTCTGTTTAAGGCAAATGTATAGTCAAATACATGTATGCTGAAAATCACACTCCTGTAATTAAAAGTAAAGGGAAAAGATTTAAATAATACTATCAAATATTCAAGTTATATTGTTCAAAATAAACTTGTACGAAAATTTGTATCAAAAAGTGATTTAGAATTTAAGAGAAATCGTGCAATTTGTACTAAAATTACCACCTTTTCGGAAAATGTGTCAAGCAGTGTTAGTAAGTAACTAAGTTATAAATTGTCAAATGAATGATTTAAATAAAATTTCAAATACCATATCAAGTTTGAAGGAGGATTATGTGTATTTTAATGCAAATTGTTTCACCACTCCAATAATTTTGCTCCAACCCAGCATGTTTACATGAGCTCATTTTGTAATAACCAACTGATAAGAGCTGTTAACGAAAAATTAAGGCTCCTTCTGACTGGATAATTTTAAGACATTTCTTAACATATAAATGTTATATTACACATATTTCAGTAAAAAATGTTTCACATGTTTTAAAATTTGAGTTATTTTGAAAATCATTTCAAACTCCATATTATCGATCATACCAACAACGTACACTGGATGTTTCTACTAATCAGGAGAGGTAATAATTTGATATAACTTATTCAAGATATACATACCATGATACCACCATAGTAACACACAGCATGTGAAAAGCACTTTAACCGACTGTTTATGAAAACAGCGAATATTATTTTGAGTGAACAAATTATGACATGTCTTAAATGCTATAAAATATACTTAAAAAGTTTAGCAATACTCACAAATTATAATAGGGTTAAAAAAGTAAAAAAAAAAAAAGAAAAAAGAAGAAAAATCAAAAGTTGTACCTGAATAATGTATTACTAGCTTAGTCAGACTTTTTGTAAACATATAAAATAAATATTATAAAGTGTAATGAATAAAGAGAGAGTAAATTGATATATTTATCTTACAAAGGTCTACGTAACTAACTTTAAAATTTTGACTTTTGATTGGCACTAAACATCTTGATATTACGGAGTCCATTACAAAAATGGACATCAAACTTTTGACTAGTATCCTTAAATTTATGTTTTATTAACCAAAACAATCAACCTTTAGTTCTGTCTGCTTATTTTGCTGATACAAAATCTAAAGCTGTGCTGGGTGGTTCCTGACCCACCATGCTGGGTGGATACTGACTCTTATTTCTACTCCTATTTCTACTGCATCATTACCTCGTTAACAAATGATTATGCCATTTTGTCTGATGGATTTTTAAAAACAAAAATAAAAATATAACATTATTAACCTATTTGTCCTATTTGGAAAACAGTATATGCATGTCCACGATCTGATGCAAAGTGTTTATAAACTCAGACGAGTTTAAATAATGCATATAGCTGTAAGTGGCATCTATATAAAATGTCCTCATAAACAGCTACCGGTAACCTTTTTATACATGTTTTAGATATTTTTCTATTTTTTTTTTCATTTCAACAACTTAAAAATATTTGGATCTCATCAATTTTTGTCAAAGCATTACTGAAGAGGAATTTTATCCTGAAACAACTGTCCACTGCTGCAAAATTTAAACAGGTTTAGTAATAATGTTAGCGATTAACAATTACCATGTTTAACATCTTCTACAAATCATAAATAGTTTACCTCTTCTAGACCTTTAGGATCTAAACATTCACCATCCTCATCAAACATTTTATCCCAGGAGTCTTCTTCATCTTCTTCCGAGGAGTCTGATGACCAATGTGTTACGTATTCTTTACTTTCTACATTACAAATAACAACAAAGATGTGTTATATTTTTGTCATTCATGAATGCATGGACTAGTCAGGTAAACAGTAAAACTTGCTACATAAAGAGAGATGTCTATGTAAAAACCACTTATTCATTAATTCCTATGTATACAGTCCTTCGATTCATATTTCAACCAAAATGAACCTCTATACTAAAACAACCTGTCTATAAAGACTTAAGCCAATAGATATCTTTTAGTTCCCATGAGTGGTCCTCATATAGAGTTTTACCATATTTTTACAGGATTTCTTAAAACAAGATTTAATTCCATGCAGCAAATTATGCTCTAGTCAAAATAATTGTCTTTTCTATGTTTTCCAGTTCTGGTAGGTAGCCAAAATCACCATTGGCTTCTAATTTCTGAGAGATAAATTCTTTCAAACAAGAACCTAGTGTAACAAATTTGTTAGAAAATACTTTAAAAAAGTACTATATTTTACAAAATTTGGCAATTTGATTACTCTATATTTTACAAAATTTGGCAATTTGATTACTTTATATTTTACAAAATTTGGCAATTTGATTACTCTATATTTTACAAAATTTGGCAATTTGATTACTCTTTATTTTACAAAATTTGGCAATTTGATTACTCTATATTTACAAAATTTGGCAATTTGATTACTCTATATTTTACAAAATTTAGCAATTTGATTACTCTATATTTACAAAATTTGGCAATTTGTTTACTCTATATTTTACAAAATTTGGCAATTTGATTACTCTATATTTTATAAAATTTGGCAATTTGATTACTCTATATTTTACAAAATTTGGCAATTTGATTACTCTATATTTACAAAATTTGGCAATTTGTTTACTCTATATTTTACAAAATTTGGCAATTTGTTTACTCTATATTTTACAAAATTTGGCAATTTGTTTACTCTATATTTTACAAAATTTGGCAATTTGATTACTCTATATTTTATAAAATTTGGCAATTTCATTACTCTATATTTACAAAATTTGGCAATTTGTTTACTCTATATTTTACAAAATTTGGCAATTTGATTACTCTATATTTTACAAAATTTGGCAATTTGATTACTATTTAGTTTAACATTGTGGAAACTTAACAAGTGGTACCTGGTAATACCAGTAGTTCTAAGTTGGTGTAGTATCAGAAAAAAACCCTGGATTTTGATCCAGAAGTACAATATAGTTTACATTCAGTGGTTTTACACCCTTCCCTCACCCATGACACACACAAACACACATTCATTTTTTATTTTAAATATATATTAACTTTACCTCTTTGCTTACATGCATCGCTCATAGAATCCTGAATTTTATTTGATGTCTTTGGACTAGAAATGTTTTCATCACTATTCAGTTTTTTATCAGTTTTTATTTTCACTACCGCATATTTATCTTTCTGTGTTTGATCTTCACAGTTTGTCATGTTAAGGTCACTTTCCTGTATTCCCAACAAATCACACGCATTCCTTGTGTTATCCTGGTTTTCCTCAGATTGATTTAATTGAGATTCAGTTTCCCGGGATTCAATTTTGTCTGATCCAACATTAGAACTTTCACAATCCGTCACAATTTTATCAGATTTAGCCAGTTTATTAACATGAGGATCTTTATTTGAAAATTCACTAGGATTGTTTTCACAACTTTCACGTCTACAAACATTGCTTATTTTTTCCTCGCTTTCCATATTGGATTTCAATGTCACATTTTCTGACATGTCTACTTTATTAACTCCCTTAGTTCCTGATTCTGACTTAGAATTATGGGATATTTTATGATCAGGCTCCTCTGGACATAAAGCATATACATCGTCATTGTCTGAACCTTCAATGCTTATAGAATCAACATTTTTTGACTGTCTTTCTAGATTCTTCTTAGAGTCATTAAACAAAGATGACCTTTTATCTACAGGAACATCTTCTTGAGAATGTATCTCAATATCATCTAAATCTATTTCCTGTACCATTTCACTGTCGTCTGCTTCTTCTTCGCAAGTGTCAGCAACCTTTTTATCATTAATATCACGATGGTGATAGGACAGATTTTTCTGAACATGGAAATCACTACCTCCTATTGCCTGCAAGTACTCATTTCTCAAATATTCAGCAGTGCCATCATCAATCTCTGGTTCTAACACCGAGGAAGAATTTTTTGTATTAATGTCTGTATATAAATAATGATCCTTATTATTCCAGAAGCCATGATGGTTTTCATGAATATTGTTCACATCACAGTCTTCTACAAACTTTAAATCCATTGACTGAATGCTCTGAGATTTTTGACTTGATAACAAGTTATTTTCTATAGCAATGTTGTTTTTACTTTCAATGACATCTTTCTTTTTTGGCCGTTTGACAACATTCTGTGCAGTAGGAGAAGCAGTGAATACACAATTTCTTTTAGAACTGAGATTATCAATTTGATCATTTAATTCTGACTCGGTTGGTTGATAAAAATGATTTTTTTCTGAGTCATCCTGTTTGATATTTTGGCCTTCTTCACTATCTATTTGTTTTTCTATACAATGTCTTCTATAAGGGGGTACATATACTTGATTCTTGCCTCTGGGCTTCCGTCCTGCTTTATGGTCAGCGTCTGAACTCTGGTGACCAGGCACATTATCAGCATTATCAGAAGAGGGTAAAGTCTGATGTTGAGACACTTTCAATTCATTCTGAGCTTCCTGACATATTTTTTCATTTCTCACTATGTCATCACCTATATGGGTGTAAGTACCAGTATCAACTGGTTTCTTTGCTAAACTTTCACTATCCTCAGCATGTCCGAATTCTCCACCATCACCAGCACCCTGGTCTCTATTTTGCTGTTGTTCATGATGTTGCTGTTCCTGCAATAACCTTCTACCTCTTGGTACATAAACTTGAATTTCTGGTTTCTTGTTTCTTGTCCTGTAATAATTATATAAATCAGGGTTGTCAATCTACTGAATTTGGGGCCAAAAAAGAATCCCATTCCAAAGTTTGAAACCTATGTATTTTCCCTGAATGTTTTGTTGAATTTTCCGAATTTGAATACATAAAGTACAAAGTTTTAACTTTCACATTTCTTCTACCCCATCCATCCCCCCCTCTCCCCCCCCCTCTCCCCCCCCCCCCCCCCCCCCCCCCCCCCCCCCCCCCCCCAACAACAAAAAAATGCATGAAACATGCACAAGTACGATACGGAAAAGGTGTGGCAGCTCATGTGTACATATGGTGCATGTAATAATACTAAAACAACATTTAAATCTTTCTGGTAGACATGTTACATATATATCTATCAGTATATCAAGATATCAACAGTTTTAGATGAAACTGTGCAAACTTTGACAAAAGTTTGGTGCTTGTTTATAACATTCTTTAGATTTCATATCTTACTAATTGCTTTAACTGTGATTATCATACTCTTTTATTTGTAACAGAAAGACAAAAACTGAGGTTAAGGACTTTTTTAAGCCCTGGTGTTTGCATCAACAGTAATGCGCAAAGATTCTTTACTTTTTTCCAGAATCAGGTGCATAATTTATACCAGAAACATGTACAGTACAGACCTGTAAAAAGTTTAACAATGATCTAACCAAAAGAAACCAAAGCTTGGTATAATAAAAGGGACTGAAATGAGCTGCAGATTCTGCACACACTAATTTGTTACCTTAGTGTTAAACTTTTGACATAGCTATACTGTACATACATGTATATTAACATGATTAAATTATAAGTTACCTTGACTGCTTGGCTGGATCTTTAGGATGTTTTTGTTTCTCTGGTGGTCTTAACATCTGATTGTTAGATTTCTTTTCTTCAGATTGGTTCACTTGAACATGTTGGTTAGATTGATGGTAACTTGGAGTGGGACTGTTATCCTTAAATTTTCCCCTCCCCCTTCCCCTAGAGGAGGAGGGTCTACTAGATGACATCAATTCTGTATCCTCTGTTCCCCTTAAATGTAATAAATTGTATCATTAGAACTTATTAATTCAGATCATGTCATAATATTTACAAAGTGTACATTTACATTTCGATACAAATATTTGGGATTTTCTGTACTATGTTTTAGCAAAGCAGGGACTTATAATGTACTGTATTACTAAACTGAAGCATTCGGTAAATTTGAACCCAACACAATATTTTGCAAGCATCTTTTAATAACAAATGTTTATGCTAAAAACGCCAATAAGTTGTCTTGATTGTCTTGGTTAAGAGTTGACATATTTAACAATTTTGTCTTCATTTTTTTTTCTGTGTTGATGTGTTTAACAATTCTAAGGCACTCTTTTTACTGTATTTTCTTTTGAAGAACATCTTACTGTATTAAGAAGCAGGTTGATCATGGGTAGCAGTTGTATAATATAATTTTGTATGTTTTGGACTGATGGTATTGACTTGTTACAGAATTAGATTACACAATATTCCATGTAAAAGGAACAATTTCATTTAATAGTGTCTACGTAAACGTTTACAAATTTTTACCGTACATCAATTAAGTTGGTTCGTAGGTTGGTTGAATGTTGCTTGACGTCGCATCAGCAGTTTTTCAGCTATTCGCAATGAGAACTATTTTATTAATCTCTATGGATTGATCTATGAACAATTTTGTGTATGCATGTGAAGTGTGAGTGTGTTGTATGGTCTGCCTTGTACTAGCGCTCACTTAGGGCAACTTTAACGGTTTAGCTCAGTATGCCGCAGACAAGCGTATCACTCCCCCAGTCCATTAAACTGATATCAGGTGAACCAGTAAAGGCCAACAAGCAATTCACTTTCCCACATGTGGTCTGAGTGAGACTTGAACTCACAGCGGTGAGAGACCCTAGATTTGAAGACTGATGTTTTATCCATTAGACGACCACTGCATCTTTTTTAAACACGGAAGTCTTAGTGTCCATCATGAATACATTTTGTAATGATTACAGGTAGTAAGAGGATTATACAGTATACTTTAACATGTTTTCAATCAACACAATTCACTAGTTACCCTATCAAATTATGTTGGTGACAAACTACTGTTCTTCTTCCTCCCCCTTCACCTACAGAGAAGCTGTGTAGATCTGGGTAACTCTGACTTGTTTGGTGTATAAGTAATCTCTGATAACTGTTAACTGGCGGGAATAAAAGTACACTGGAAAATAAACAAAATATCATCAACAACTACTCTCACTGAGCAAATGTCAGTCTGCCCCATTGTAAGTCTGTCCAATATGAATCTGCTTAACCGAGTGTCACAATGGTAGCCAAGCTGGCAAAGTGCTCACTCAATATGTTGGAGGTTGCATGTTCAAACCCTGGCCAGGGTCTGACTAAGACGTGAAAATAAATAGTGATTGTTTTTTTACCAAGCTCTCTCCATTTAGAAAAGAAGGGGGTCCTTTGAAAGAGACCTTAAAAATTGATGCCCCGTGTCACAGCAGGCACAGCATGTCAAAGAACCCTCCATGCACATTGCCCTCAGTATACTACAAAGGTAAAATTTCTGCAATTTCATGTGCAGCTGGTAACATTCTTAATATCAGTAAAATATTCTTGACTGGGAGGTAAACCCCATTTAATCAATCAATCAATCAATCAATTTCCGAGTGTCAGTCTGTCCAACACTAATAACATGGAATTGAAAAGAATGTAAACTTTAAAACTTATGCAAGACATGACACAAATATTGACACTAAAAAGTACAGGTGATTTTGTCTCATTCAAAATTGTTTCCTTTATATCCAGTTTTAGGATGGTACATTAAACAAGATGACTGAAGAAAAACACTGACCCTACACAGGACTGAAGAAAACCACTAAGTCTACACAGGACCAAAGAAAACCACTGACACTATACAGGACTAAAGAAAACCACTGACTCTACACAGGACTGAAGAAAATCACTGACCCTATACAGGACTGAAGAAAACCACTAACTCTACACAGGACTAAAGAAAACCACTTACCCTATACAGGACTGAAGAAAACCACTGACTCTACACAGGACTGAAGAAAACCACTGACCCTATACAGGACTGAAGAAAACCACTAACTCTACACAGGACCAAAGAAAACCACTGACACTATACAGGACTGAAGAAAACCACTGACCCTATACAGGACTGAAGAAAACCACTGGCCCTACACAGGACTGAAGAAAACCACTGACTCTACACAGGACTAAAAAAACCACTGACCTATACAGGACTGAAGAAAACCACTGACCTACACAGGACTGAAGAAACCACTAACCCTACACATAACTGAAGAAAACACTAACCTTACACAGGACTGAAGAAAACCACTGACCCTACACAGTACTGAAGAAAATCACTAACCTTACACAGACTGAAGAAAATCAATAACCTTACACAGGACTAAAGAAAATCACTGACCCTACACAGGACTGAAATAAACCACTGACCCTACGCAGGACTGAAGAAAATCACTAACCTTACACAGGACTGAAGAAAATCACTGACCTTACACAGGACTGAAGAAAACCACTGACCCTACACTGGACTGAAGACAATCACTAACCTTACACAGGACTGAAGAAAACCACTGACCCTACACAGGACTGAAGAAAATCACTGACCCTACACAGGACTGAAGAAAATCACTAACCTTACACAGGACTGAAGAAAATCACTGACCCTACACAGTACTGAAGAAAACCACTAACCTTACACAGGACTGAAGAAAATCACTAACCTTACACAGGACTGAAGAAAATCACTAACCTTACACAGGACTGAAGAAAATCACTGACCCTACACAGTACTGAAGAAAACCACTGACCTTACACAGGACTGAAGAAAATCAATGACCCTACACAGGACTGAAGAAAATCACTAACCTTACACAGGACTGAAGAAAATCACTGACCTTACACAGGACTGAAGAAAATCACTAACCTTACACAGGACTGAAGAAAATCACTAACCTTACACAGGACTGAAGAAAATCACTGACCTTACACAGGACTGAAGAAAATCACTGACCCTACACAGGACTGAAGAAAATCACTAACCTTACACAGGACTGAAGAAAATCACTGACCCTACACAGACTGAAGAAAACCACTAACCTACACAGGACTGAAGAAAATCACTAACCTTACACAGGACTGAAGAAAATCACTAACCTTACACAGGACTGAAGAAAATCACTGACCCTACACAGGACTGAAGAAAATCACTAACCTACACAGGACTGAAGAAAATCACTGACCCTACACAGGACTGAAGAAAATCACTAACCTTACACAGGACTGAAGAAAATCACTGACCTTACACAGGACTGAAGAAAACCACTGACCCTACACTGGACTGAAGAAAACCACTGACCTTACACAGGACTGAAGAAAACCACTGACCCTTCACAGGACTGAAGAAAACCACTGAAGAAAATCACTAACCTTACACAGGACTGAAGAAAATCACTGACCTTACACAGGACTGAAGAAAATCACTGACCCACAGGACTGAAGAAAATCACTGACCTACACAGGACTGAAGAAAACCACTGACCCTCACAGGACTGAAGAAAATCACTAACCTTACACAGGACTGAAGAAAACCACTAACCTTACACAGGACTGAAGAAAATCACTAACCTTACACAGGACTGAAGAAAACCACTGACCTTACACAGGACTGAAGAAAACCACTGACCTTACACAGGACTGAAGAAAACCACTGGCCCTACACAGGACTGAAAAAAAACCACTGCCCTACACAGGACTGAAGAAAACCACTGACCCTACACAGGACTAAAGAAAACCACTGACCCTACACAAGTGAAACTAACAAACTTTCCAATACAGGATAAAAAAATTTCTTTTGTTTTATTAAAAAGCAATCAAAATTAGAAAAATTGTTTATTTTTTTTTTTGAAAAGAAGATTTAAAAATACAAAAAAAAACCCTCTTTTTAGTACCAATAATGCCACAAAACAGTCCTAGTGAGAGCTTTGAAATTGACTTAATATTTATCGCAAGATCATCCCTTCATTATACTTACCAGTTTGGTCTATTTTTCTTGAAAAACTTATCAATCTGACTATGAATTAATTCCACAAATTTGACATCACTAGAACTAAGATATCTATCCGCTATGTAAACTGCCAGTTTGATCCCCACTATAAACTTTCAATTTTGGACATGCAGCAAATGTTCAAATATGTAAAAAGAGTAACAAAAATGTTGATACAATGTATAACAATTATTACATGTGTGCATAAAGCAGTAACTACGTGTACATCAAAAATACTTCTAAATCATAACATGCTTGTGTACCTAAGTTTATTATATACATGTAATAATTATTTGATGCTTTTAAAAGTGATGTCATTCTAAAATAATTGTGACATGCATATTACCATGAATACGTTTTCCAACAATCACGTAAATGGGATTACTACTTCTCACAAAAATCTACATTCACATCCCATACTCTAACACTTATGATTGATACTGCAGCTTTTAAAGTACATGTAACAGAAACATTCAACCATATCATATGTGATACACAGAATTACTTGTTATTATTAGACTAAAAAAACATCAACTTATGTCTTATGCAATTCCAGGGATGAAGATTAGCAGGGTCCCAGTAGCCCATGGCTACCAAAAATTAGTCTGGGCCTCTTAATTTTTACACATTTTAGCTATTTATTACTATTATAACTTCTTTTCTGAAGTGAGCTGGGCCCCTAACTCAAAATAGTTAAGCTTCATCCCTGAATTCCATATCCATTGGCAATATTTGCTCAACACTGATGTCCAGAGGTTTTACATGGTACAATCACAGTAAGTCAAGAGAGGAAACTGAAAAAATCCACTTCCTCACTGAGTTCTCTGGCTGAGGATTGAATCAGGCCCTTCCCACTGAATCACTTTATTCTATCTACTAAATAAAGATGTTACTTCTATAGTAAAACATCCATTTTCAACACGTAAAGACTGGCAGATTTGAGAGACATTTTTCTTTCTATGTACCAAATATTTTATAGTAATTAAGACTGTACATAGCAATTTTCAGTTACGACTACACTGAAATACACTGAAATAAGTAAACAGTGTCATATATTATTATTCTGTATTATTGGGTTTCCAATGAAAATTTTGCATAATCCACTTTCAAAAACATTAATTCGAATTAGTGCTTACTAACTACAGAATGCACTAAGTTTTGTAACAGGAGGGAGCAAACCACTTACCACAAGACCAAAAGATGCATATATCAGAAAGTCTGACAAATCATCACTATTATATATACAAAACTATAGCACAATAGCAAGTTCAACCCTTCTACATTCCTCTCCCATTATCTTGAGATTTTCCACCTAGGAAATCTCACACATTCCCCTGTGGGTTATTTTTCTGAGTGTCAATGCAACAGAAGAGAGCACACACCTGAAGGAAATGCAAATGCACTGGCTGAGAATCAAACCAGGTCCTTGTGGGTATAAAAGGTATGTTCTACTGCAAGGCTAAATTATACTGACCAGAAAGTGTGGTTGTAGATCACTTTAAAATCATTATTATATCCACTATATACTTATGTCTGTCCACAATAGACTGAGCAGAGAGGAGTAATGGTGTTTAACATCCCAGTCAAGAATATTTCACTTATATCACTAGCTATGAGCAAAGGTGCAAAAATTTTGCCTGTACATTGCACTGATGGCATTATACGGTAGGGTTCTTTAGAGTGCCAAGCCTATTGTGGCATAGGACCTCATTTATTTTAAGTTCCCATCCGAAAGAACTGTGACTTTCATTTCATAGTCCCAAGTGTTCGGCGAAAGAACAGTAACTACCCACTTTCAAGTCTTTGGTCAAACCCTGCCAGGGATCAAACCCACAACTTGCCACTTACTGAATGAGCAATCTACCAACTGAGCTACCACAGTGGTTGCACAACAGACTGAAAGATAACATGAACAGACTGGGTCTCATAGACAATCCAACATGGGAAGATAACAGAGAAACTGTTCATGTTATTCTAGAATTAAAAAAATATGAAGATTACAGATGTGATCTTATGCTTATGTTCGTTATCCAAAGGGAACTAGATGGTGTGCTTCCAATAAGTGATGATTATATCATGATGGTGCTCCTAGGGGAATGTAAGGATATACCACAGAGTTCAAGAGATGCCATTTCAGACACCTTTGACACATTTATTCGAAGCAGCAAAATTTTAAAAATTCTATGATAGTTTTTCAATTCTTTATGTTTATTTGATCACTGCAGCGGCTGCCTAAGTACAAAGTGTTAATTTCTCCATAGTGGAACTTTAAATTCCAGGTAATTTTTTATGACGTCACAGGTTTCATCCGCCATGTTACTCGGTGATAACAAATCCATGACAACGTTTAGCTACACTTGGTTAATAGTGTATTCTGATCATTAATACTATTATTATAAGAACTATTTGGTCCTTCCAACCAGATTATTATTCTGATTATTAATTTGACTACTTTATGCAAATATTTTTTTATTTAAAAGTTGCGGTTTTATTATTTTAAAAAAGTTACTATTTTGATGGACTGAAGAGAGAGAGAGAGAGAGAGAGAGAGAGAGAGAGAGAGAGAGAGAGAGAGAGAGTTCAAAATCTATTTTTAATGTATTTAATTGCTTTTTTATATTTGATAATTTAAGAATATTTCAATCTTTCTTTCTTTAACTTGAAAAATATTAATGATAGATCTTAAAGTCCAAAAACCAAAAAGTAATTTTATTGGAGTTTTTTTTAAATTTTATGAATACTTGCCTTTCCAAAAGTTGAAAATATTATTATTCAATCTTGGACAAAATAATCATAATTGATAATTGTAGTTTTCAAATGAAATATGACATTAACAACAATGTCTTTTTCATGCAGTTTATTTTTTTTAAAAAATGAATTTTCTCCGATTTTAAATGTAATTGATTGTTTTGCATTTTGTGTTTGAATTATTAAAATTTGTTTTCATGAATGATTTTTATGACAAAATTAACCTATTAATAACTAGTAAGCATAATTGCAGTAATTACAATTGGAATGAAATATAAGATAATATTTTCTCACACCTGTGACATGGAAATCCCTTGTTTTTACCCATGTGGAATTTCCTTGTCTCACCCTAGGGTTGAGACAGGCTACACGATAAATTTCCCGCGTAGTGATACCTGCTCTGGATTTATCGTTGAAAGGACTTAATAAGTTGAGAAAAGTTCCAAAGTCAACCAACAATTTCTCAACGTCACAATCACTTACACACGCTTAATTGATGATGTCATAATAATTTTACATAAGAACGTCAACAAAAATCTATTCATCTTTTTCAGTAGGCACGGATGGTGACATGAAAACTGAACATCTGATGAAATTTTTTGTTTACAAATCATGTTTTATGTTGCAAATGTTGTGAGGAAAAGAATCCTACACCAGTAACAGGGTAAGACAGAGATAAGATTCTATTAATCAACACTTTTGGCAACCACCAATTAACTGATTTTAAAAGTGGATTTTCAAATTATCATGAAGAATGACTCGCCAGATTTGTTTTATATTTAAAAATATCCCAAAAAGCTTTTTTTCAGAATTCGCTTCCTTATCCCATTTGAAAAAATATACAAATGTTTTCTGAAACATATTGTAATATGAAGTAATATTTAGTAATTATTGAAATACAGACCAGATAAGAAATGTGCCAAAAAAGTACAGCATATTTGGATGGAACCCATTCTGTACCGTCAGTATTTTCTTCTTTTTTGAGTTATTGAAAAAACTGTGGAAACTTATATATATGGCTCTTTAAATTATGATTTGTGCAACCCCATGCAAAACAACTCATCGGCACTGGAATAATTATGAATAAGATAATTCTCCCGATTACTAAATTAATAAATATATATAAAATATGTAATATACATGTTAACTCAGTTAAATAACTTGTACTTAATTACTCTCTCATATTTACATCTCTAGCTGTACCTTTACTTAATTACTGTCTCAATATACAAAAGTGTCAGAATGAAGTTTATTGGACGTCAAAGTATCCAGGTAATTTCCCCTCATGCTTACCTATCACTGTTTATCCTTTAATTACTATGTTGGGAGGTATTTTTCCACAGGTAACATGGTTTAGATTTAGGTGATGGCATTATCAGAATATTTACCATGTGTTACTAAAAATCTCTTTCCGAGTAAAAATTGCCAAGAAGTAATAATGACATTGTTTGTTAATCTTTTTTACAACTTTTTATTAGCATATCTCATATGAAAAAATATCGCAAACTTAGTAAAATAAAACAAAATGCAAAATGTTTTGAGCTTGATACAGGTGCTATAGTCAATAAAGCTGCCAGAGAGTTGAGTTGAGAATTACTACTTCGTAAATCACAGCAACACCTAGCAGACAAAAAACCTCCAAATTATTCCAAATTTCATAGAGTCTATTTTATCGCAGAGGGAGATTAGGATAACAAAAATAACAACTTTTTTCAAGTGTACCTCCAAGTATGGATTCGTATTGACCAACTAGATAATACTACCAACCAAATGGTATTCATACCAGACATGGTAAACCTTTAGGAAATTTTGATGATGTCCAAATATGGTTCTGGTGCATCGACCTAAACTGTTTTTATTCTTATATCCAGTTTTAAAAATTACAACTTAAGTTAAAGCACAATTCTTCAACTCAAACAATAATTTATAGATTGAATAATACATGACGTGGTTAGATAGTATGATTGGTTATTTTAGGTAATGATGCAGGGGGTCAGATACCGATCATACGGTTTCAACTTCCAAGAACCTGCTAGAAAAAAAATAGTTCAATTTGCACACATCTGTCATAGTCTGCGACTCGAGTCATGAATAAAATCTAATAAAAATGTAGTTAAATCATTTGATATTGAAGTGTCACGTTATTTAACGACATAATTTAAGTTAAAAACAAAAAACAAACCCTGCACTCTTGGGATCAACAACTACTTCCGTGTAAAACGTCAAAACCTACACATTTTTTCCCTACGTCAAACACATTAACTCTAATATCTAAATCGAAAAATGTGTATGGCAAACATATCACCGGAACCGGGTTGAACAATTCCTCAGTTAATAAAATGATACTGAGGCAAATAGCAACAATTCCATAAAGAGGTATGGCGGGTTTGATAGGCGCTTTTTACATTGCCCCTGCTTAACAGGTATGAACCCCGACCGGATCTGACCCAAGACTTGAAAGTGGGTAATGATTGTTCTTTCGCCAAGCACTCGGCGGCATTACGAAATGAAAGTTACAGTTCTTTCGGATGGGAACTAAAAATAAACGAGGTCCCGTCTCACGGTGGCTTGGCTGTATAGCAGCCATCAGCGCAACGCACAGGCAAAATTTATGCACATTCGCCTGTAGCTGGCGATGTCTCAATTAAGTGAAATATTCTTGACTGGTACGTTTAACATCATTATTCAACTCAACTCATTCTAAATTGGTTAATTATTCATTTCATTTGTGAGGAAATATTTGTATGCACAGTGGCGTACCGCCCTATACGTAAAAACGCAAGTGCGTACACATAAATTGGTTACAACAATTATTTTAAAAATAAAAAAGTATAAGAGAGAGAGAGAGTGTGTGTGTGTGTGTTTTCCAAATTTCCCGGCTAGTTTGTATGGAGCCGTTATCGGTTTACATTTTTAAACCATGCCCCCTACAACAGACACTGTCAAGAGAAGTTTTAGTGCGCTGAAACGTCTCAAGACTTATTAAAGGAGCACAATGATCTATCATCTCTTGCATTAATGCACATACATCATGAGATGTAAAAAAGGTTATTTACAAATTTAACGCTCAGAAGAAGAGGACAGACAGTTAACTTTGAATGACCAATAAATACTAATATACATTTGGAAACCGTCGGCTACGATTATTCAAAACAATCCCAAAATCTCTTTTTATTGTTTAAGTTGTACAATTTAAATTAAGATTGGAAGTAAGAGAGATCAAACAGCAAGAAACAGGTACACGATAAATAAAACACTAATACAAAATTAAATACTAATTCAGAATTCAATAAATTATGCATCATCATTTGTAATTGGAGCTCAAATCTGAAAATCTTTCAAATTATCCAACCAAAAACTTTTATCCTTTTAAATCTATTATACAAACGCAGAGAACATGTGTGGCCACTCAATCCGTTAATTTAAAATGTGTAATTATCAAAAATGTAACACGAAAAAGTATTGTATATCTGTCTCAAAATGCAGGAAAAGTCGTTTTGAAGCATATAGATTCCAAACTTTTCTGGGGGAGCATGCCCCCGGACCCCCATAGCGTGGTCGCGCCTTCGGCGCTCCAAGTTTGCGTACACATATAATCAGCTCACGGTACGCCGCTGATGCAGGTAGTTTCTTGTCATGTAATTAAAAGATATTATGCTTTTGAAATTTGTCTTGTTTCTGCAATGGAAACAAATGTAAATTGGTAGTAGTGAAATCCATTTGCACCATTTTAGTGTCATTTTTGCGCCAGGATATCACTCTTTCATTAAACTTTTTTAAACAGAAACCCTTAGTCCTTTTGCGCGAATATGGTACCTAACTGTCCCATTTTATTGAGTGTGCGATGGAGATATGAATATTAATTTTGTCTTACCTCGTTCTTGATCCCAGATAAAATATTCAAATAATATAAAATCACTCCACATAAAAATGAAACATAATTATAATACTGTATTAAATATCGCTGACGGGACCGACTACAATATGCATGAAAATAAAATTATTGTTTTTAAAAGCGGCCGATCACGAAGTTATAAAATGCATTAATACATTTTCATATTAAACACCGTTTAAAAATATATAATGATCATGGACATCTTCTACGATTATAAAATCATGCAGGTTTATAGTATCAGGGAACACAAATTATTTTACTGGATCCAGAAATCTTAACATGGAGACGATAGTGCAAAGATCTATCAGTTTTATCAGATGAATTTGTGATTTTTATTTATTTATTTATTTATTTATTTATTTATTTATTATTTATTTATGTAAATACTCAGATTATTAGGTTAATCTCTCTCTCTCTCTCTCTCTCTCTCTCTCTCTCTCTCTCTCTCATATTTTAGCTATTTATTAAAGTTTTAATAATAAATATTTATTTATTCATTTATTTACACATGAATGACAATTGGTAAAAAATACTAATACTCCCTGACATCATTAAGATTCCAGTCCATCCAAATTAATTAAAGTTAATTAGATTAACATCATACAGGTAATTTTTTCACGTGAAATATGCTATCGTCTGGTTAAATGAGTTTGAATTTGCTTCTGTTATCAATTTGTTACGCAAGGTGTTGATGAGGTGTACCGATGGTCATTAATTAGTGACCGGGATGTGTTTATTACCTATGGACATAAATATGTAACTGATAAATAGTCGAAACTATCACTTTTTGAAATTAAAAAAGATAAATAAATACCTTTATAAGAAGCTGTAAAAAGAGTAAATTTGGAGCTTAAAAATGTGTTGAGCAGGTTAGAGATTATAAATAAAAAATATAATAATAAATAAATAAATAATAAATAAATAAATAAATAAATAAATAAGTTGAAAACTAACAATGATGAAATTTTATTGCCGGTAAATATATTTTAAAGTGCGTTTTTTCTCCTATGATTTTTTGTTTTGTCACATATACAAACTGAATAAATAAATAAATAAAGTGCGCATTTTCTCCTATGATTTTTTGTCATATATACAAACTGAATAAATAAACAAATAAATAAACAAATAAATAAATAAATAAATAAATAAATAAATAAATAAATAAGACTTCCATAATGTAAGTACACGGCGATGATTTTATTTAGAAATATAAACAGTCTATAAGCCACCTATAAGCATGGCTTATAGGTGGCTTATTTTTTGAGTGCCTATTAGCCAGGCTTATAGATGGCTTATAGGTGGCTTATAGATGGAGGTCCTATAAGTCACCTATAAACCACCTATAAGCTCCTATAAGCCAATCTATAAGCTCCTATAAGCATGGCTTATAGGTGGCTTATATTTTGAGTGCCAATAAGCCAGGCTTATAGATGGCTTATAGGTGGCTTATAGATGGAGGTCCTATAAGCCACCTATAAACCACCTATAAGCTGCTATAAGCCAATCTATAAGCTCCTATAAGCATGTCCAGAAATCGAGATCCGATTTGAAGGGTTCGGGGTTTTATCTGTCTCTGGCTAAACGCAGACGGATTATAATCAGTATTTAGACACTAATGACTTGAATGCATCTCGTAATAAAATGATGAAAAAAATACATCCATATGTCCAGCTTATTGAAAATTTGCACGAAATCATAATTTTATAAATGTTTCAAGTATTTGTTTTAAATACGTTTTGTCGGGGTCTTATATGCTTACTCTAAATTAAAATAAAAATTAAATCAGCGTTTTTAAATATTTCATTCTAGCTATATTAATGTTTTTACATAAATAAATAAATAAATAAATAAATAAATAAATAAATAAATAAATAAATAAATAATAAATACTATGATTTTTATGTTTATTTTTCATAACAAGATGATTTGATATTAATCTAATTGAACCGACAAATCCAATGCTGAAGAGTTAATTGCAATATTTTATTTTATTTTATTTATCGACCTGAACTGTGAAAAGAATGCAACATAAACCTGACACTGGTAAGGACAAGGCCATGTGTAACATTTTGGAGAGAGAGGATCAATACACAATAATATTACTTTTTATTTTTACTACCAGGACATGATCAGCAAAATACAATATAATATTCTAAAAGTTCATGAGAACTTAAAAAAATCTGAACATCACGTTTCTATTATAAAATATATATATGCTTAATAAGGATTACTAATTAACGTTATCTACTGGTACCTGGTTTCTTTCACGCCTCAGCGATCAGGTAAATAACCTTATCACCCAAGACTGGTCAGTACTACCTGGATTCTTTCATGCTTCAGCAAACTGGTAAATTACATCATCACCTGATTGCAAGGGTGTACACGAATTAATTAATCAGTACCACTAATTAACTGGTCATTACGCTGGGTGATTGACAATTAGCTGTGAGAGAGAGGGGGAAAGTCGGGCAACTGGATCCGCCACGGTATTATTATGAGTTAAATGAATAAGAAATGTAATAAATAAAAATGTGCATTTTTTCCTCTTTAAATAAATTTCTGAACTTTTGTTATTTTAAAGTCTCATACTCTATTAGTTAAATAAATAAGAAATATGATAAAATGGAAAATAAAAATGTGCACATTTCATTACTTCCTATTTTTCTAACTTGATTTAATTTTTTAAATAATATTTTAAATAGAAAAGGGCACAATGTTGTATTAGATCCAGTAGGCTAGTATTTGGCCATGATAGCTTGTATATACATCGTCTATCCTATTGGCCCTTATCCACTGACTGAAATATTAATACAAATATTGTACCACCTGATTTTCAAATTTTCTATTTCTTTAATAAGAAAAAAGCTGTTTATAAAAACAGTGCTGTGTACTTTCTAATGAGTTTCATAGGGAAATTAAGTAAAATGTCACAATATTTTAATCAAAAAGTGGAATGGATTTTTTTTTCAAAATATTTTAATCATTTTTATATTTGAATATTCGTGACAGTATGTATTTTCACTGAGAACCAGACATTTTCAGAAAATAATATTGTTATTGGTGAAATTTAAATTTGAAAATCGGGTATATCTAGTTCCCATTGTAACTTTATATAAAGCAATGGTTATAACAATATAAAATTACAGTGATAGGATCTAAGTTTTCTGTTTTGTTTATTCTACCTGAAGTACGACAATAGAAAGAATTATAAAACAAAATGTTGAGAACATTATCTTCCAGTAAATAAAAATTATCCATTTGGAAATACATGTATCTACATTTATTAAATGAGTGGGAATCTAGCTATATCTAATGTCACTGATTCATGGATGGTTCGGATTTATGGAGAAATTTTCATTGTTCAAATTTTAAAATTCTAATTAATACGAAATTTACCAGGCCCGTAAAAATTACTGGACAAATCAACAAATTTTCTTATGAATTCTACAAATAATAAAATGCCACTGTTACAATCCAACAATTCCCGTGTAGCAGTTGTCTGTACACTCCACTGAACATCCAACTAAATAGTTGTAAAACCCGTTTTCACACAATTTTCAATTTAAATTAAAAGTGGAAACGGTTTTTTTAAAGGTATCTTCATGAACTCAATATTTGAATATTCAGGAAGATTTATATTTTCTAGTGGTAACTATAAGATTTTCCTAAATTTTGTCTTTGAATTAATAATTTGTGTTTAAATACACACGATTTTCAAAAAATTGACGGACTCGGCATAACTGTACTTTAAATATTATGAGTATGTCACCAAAATTTGTAATTAAAAGTGGAAACGGTTTTTTTTAACACAACTAGATCATTTTTATATTTGAATGTTCATGACAATCTGTAGTTTCTTATGATAACTATAAGATTTTCATAAAATTTATTTTAAAAACGAAAACAAGGTTTAAAATCTCCACCCTTTACTTTCCCATAGTAAAGTAATGTACAGGTGTGACCGCAGGTATAGCTGTCTTAAGATTATTTCACGCATGCGCAGCTACGGGTCGATTTTGATTTCTGCGTATGCATGGCTTATAGGTGGCTTATAGATGGTATTTCATCCTGTGAATTTAAGCGCGTACTCTATTAATTTTAAATTTGCCGCCTGGAGTTTCAACTAAGACAATTTTACTTATCAAGACAATAAATATTTACAATTTATTCTTAACATTTCCAAATTTCAACATTAAATATTATTTATTAAGACACAGAAAATTTCTATCTTTTAACCTCTGTTATCGAATTAAAAGCATAATTTACACGTCAAGCCTGAATGTCTGTTAAATGGAACACAAAGTGTCAATTTTGACAAGTGATATATTCTTATTGTTAAAATAATATTACACCCTATACCTTATTTCAGAGTTCAAAAAAATTAATAAACACAATAGATTTATATCAATTATATGATTTTAAGACAACTTTCTTTATATCCGATTTAAAGAAAATCATTAAAACTACAGCTAATTAGAACCTAATCTTAAACATTGAAATTAAAGTTTTTATTTTAATCAATTCAATAATTAATTATACATCCATTAGTTTATTTATTTAATATTGTAACTTCATGTTGATTTATATATTGTAACATATTATATTGAAGGAGACTGGTTTATATAAGAGTTTCACTCTTGTTCCGGAATCCTCATTGTATCTATTCGTAATTATGTATCATGTATTTTATCAAAATAAAATATTGTTTAAACTAAACTAAAGTTTTTATTTTATTATGTAATATTTAACCACTATTTCTCTTAACAAATTCCACGTAAATTTTACACCATTACATTATTACCCCTTGATATGAAAGGATCTAAGTTATAATTAATCGTTTTCAATTTGTTTTTTTTAAAAATTATACATTTGTACATAGACGCTATAAGAACATACATCTAGGTAGATAAACTATCGAAATGTGTGTGGGTACGTTTTGGTAAATATATGACACATAAAGGCTATTACTCTGAGTGCTGCTTTTAATTCTTCTCTCCGTTGTTATTTTTTATTTATTACAAACTACATCTTTTTAGAAATAAAGGAAGATGTAAAGGAAACATTTTGTCATAAAAAAATCAACGTTTTATCATACAAATATAAGATATATATTGATGTTATGGTGGGTACGTTTTGGCGGGTACGTTCTGGTGGGTACGTTCTGGTATGGGTACGTTTTGGTAAAAATGTGGGTACGTTTCGTCCAAAAATGGGTACGTTATGGTAGGGTACGTTTTGGCATGGGTACGTTTTGTCTATAACCCCAACAGACGAATGACGTAACGATTTAACCTGAGGATTTCGCATTCTATAATTAGACTCTGAACCACACGAACATATTCACACAAAATTCCTTAAAGAAATACTGGTTGTACATTAAAAATCCTGCAATAATGCATGTAGAGCAGAGCTTAGTCGGATACCATTAACAGCAAAAATAAAATATAACATGATTAAATACTTGGCCCATATCGTTTCACAAGAAAATACTCTGTTATACAAAATCTATAAAGAAACTTACAAAACAAATGCGTGGATAACACATGTGAAAAATATTTTAAATCGATAAGTTACTCTTTTATCATAAATAATCCAGAACTTATAAACTTGCATCTTACAAACATTAAACAAAGAATCATTGATATAGAAAACCAAGAACAACTCAAAATGATAACAATGTCTCATAAACTCAAATTATTCAATCAATTAATACAATCACAATATGAACCCCCATACCTTAATCTTCTCCATACGCGCAAAGACAGATCCACCATAGCTAAACTCAGATTAAGCGCACATAAACTTGCTATTGAAGCGGGAAGATATAATACAGTGAAACCTCTCTAAACCGGACAAGCTCCGGACCATACATTTTGTCCGGTTTAGGGAGGTGTCCGGTTTAAGGAGGTTTTGAAATTTTAACCAAGCTCATCTCCCCTTAAATGTAATAAATGTCAGAGAAGCCAAAATCAACAACACTGTACATGTTAATGTATTATAGGTATGCTATATGTAAAAGCTCTGTTTGAATTGGTTTTAAATCACCTTTGATTCACTTTCTTAGTAGGATTCTAATTAGGGTACTAAAGGCAAACGACACAACCTTTCTCAATCCCTGACAGGACAACAATAGTGTTGACACCTTTCCAGTCTCCTTGATCCATAAGGTGTTACTGGATAATAATTAACAAAACAACTGTATCAACTATAGGTAATATGATAAGATTATATAGAAGTGTTTATCTTAAGTTATTGTGTCAATTAATAAGTAAATTAATGAACAAATTTAGATTAGAAAGAAAAATCACAAAAAGAAATAGAAAAAAATATATAGATGAAAAATATTTAAAATATAAATACAAAAGTAATTAAATTAAATACCAAATATTTTAAATAAGAATAAATAATAATAATAAAAAAAAAATTTAGGATTTTTAAGTGTCCATAATTGAATATTATTATAAATCTGTTTAAAACTAATATATTTAAAAAAGGAAAAAAAAACAATTAATTAAAAAAAAGACTAAATATTGTCCGGTTTAGAGAGATTTAATTTTAAGGATATAAGCAACTTGGGACTAAAAAGTTTGTCCGGTGTCCGGAATAGAGAGTGTCCGGTTTAGAGAGGTTCTTGTTAGTTGAAATAAAGAAGGATAAATTCGGGACCAAATATTTTGTCCGGAATAGAGAGTTGTCCGGTTTAGAAAGTGTCCGGTTTAGGGAGGTTTCACTGTAATTTAGATGTTAACTCCAGAATATGCTTAAGTTGTAACAAAAACCAAATTGAAACTGAAATTCATTTCTTGTTATCCTGCGAACAATACAAACAAAATAGGAATATATTATTAAAAGAAATTTCAAATCACAATCCTTATTTTATGAAGATGTCAGATATATCAAAAATAAAATATTTATTAAATAATAAAAATGAAAAAATATTAAGAGAAATAATAACCTTCATAACTTGCAGTCTTGACATCAGAAACAACACGTGACTCACAAACTTAAAAAATGAGACAATAAAAACCCTTCGGATGTTGCAGATTGATCTTAAATCCACTTTTATCTATAACATGTGTTTTTTTTCTTTATTTGTAAATTTGTATGGTGTTTGTGATGTTAAATATTTTATATTGCCTTAACCAATTATGTAAATTGTGTTTGAGCAATAAATTATTATTATTATTATTATTATTATTATTATTATTATTATTATATTAAGCCTAAAAACAAGTGACTTGTTTTTCTTGAAGAGCCGAAGATATTGAACAAACCTTAACATCCATAACCTTCATTTTCATCTTTATACAATAAACAGAAAACTAGAACAATACAATAAAGTATTAAATTACATCACGCTTCACTAAGAATTCACAGGTGATGTGTGTAGATTTATTGTGTAATAAATTCGGTGCCGCATGAAAAATACAAGAATAAAGTCGTATTCTCTTCCATCAGCCCTTCGGCTGTGTCAGGTTAACTAAGTGCAGTGTTTCACTGACCAGGCACGTGATCCTGTGTGTATTCAAGCGATTAAAAACTCATGCCACATACGGGTACTATGCCCACTTGCCTATAAATACGGTGACCGAACACCATAGCATGCTTTTTGTTTCACTTTCAAGTCTTTGGTCAAACCCTGCCAGGGATCGAACCCACAACTTGCCACTTACTGAATGAGCAATCTACCAACTGAGCTACCACAGTGGTTGCACAACAGACTGAAAGATAACATGAACAGACTGGGTCTCATAGACAATCCAACATGGGAAGATAACAGAGAAACTGTTCATGTTATTCTAGAATTAAAAAAATATGAAGATTACAGATGTGATCTTATGCTTATGTTCGTTATCCAAAGGGAACTAGATGGTGTGCTTCCAATAAGTGATGATTATATCATGATGGTGCTCCTAGGGGAATGTAAGGATATACCACAGAGTTCAAGAGATGCCATTTCAGACACCTTTGACACATTTATTCGAATCAGCAAAATTTTGAAAATTCTATGATAGTTTTTCAATTCTTTATGTTTATTTGATCACTGCAGCGGCTGCCTAAGTACAAAGTGTTAATTTCTCCATAGTGGAACTTTAAATTCAAGGTAATTTTTTTATGACGTCACAGGTTTCATCCGCCATGTTACTCGGTGATAACAAATCCATGACAACGTTTAGCTACGCTTGGTTAATAGTGTATTCTGATCATAGATTTGTTCTAATACTATTATTATAAGAACTATTTGGTCCTTCCAACCAGATTATTATTCTGATTATTAATTTGACTACTTTATGCAAATATTATTTTTATTTAAAAGTTGCGGTTTTATTATTTTAAAAAAGTTACTATTTTGATGGACTGAAGAGAGAAGAGAGAGAGAGAGAGAGAGATGTAAAAAAGGTTATTTACAAATTTAACGCTCAGAAGAAGAGGACAGACAGTTAACTTTGAATGACCAATAAATACTAATATACATTTGGAAACCGTCGGCTACGATTATTCAAAACAATCCCAAAATCTCTTTTTATTGTTTAAGTTGTACAATTTAAATTAAGATTGGAAGTAAGAGAGATCAAACAGCAAGAAACAGGTACACGATAAATAAAACACTAATACAAAATTAAATACTAATTCAGAATTCAATAAATTATGCATCATCATTTGTAATTGGAGCTCAAATCTGAAAATCTTTCAAATTATCCAACCAAAAACTTTTATCCTTTTAAATCTATTATACAAACGCAGAGAACATGTGTGGCCACTCAATCCGTTAATTTAAAATGTGTAATTATCAAAAATGCAACACGAAAAAGTATTGTATATCTGTCTCAAAATGCAGGAAAAGTCGTTTTGAAGCATATAGATTCCAAACTTTTCTGGGGGAGCATGCCCCCGGACCCCCATAGCGTGGTCGCGCCTTCGGCGCTCCAAGTTTGCGTACACATATAATCAGCTCACGGTACGCCGCTGATGCAGGTAGTTTCTTGTCATGTAATTAAAAGATATTATGCTTTTGAAATTTGTCTTGTTTCTGCAATGGAAACAAATGTAAATTGGTAGTAGTGAAATCCATTTGCACCATTTTAGTGTCATTTTTGCGCCAGGATATCACTCTTTCATTAAACTTTTTTAAACAGAAACCCTTAGTCCTTTTGCGCGAATATGGTACCTAACTGTCCCATTTTATTGAGTGTGCGATGGAGATATGAATATTAATTTTGTCTTATCTCGTTCTTGATCCCAGATAAAATATTCAAATAATATAAAATCACTCCACATAAAAATGAAACATAATTATAATACTGTATTAAATATCGCTGACGGGACCGACTACAATATGCATGAAAATAAAATTATTGTTTTTAAAAGCGGCCGATCACGAAGTTATAAAATGCATTAATACATTTTCATATTAAACACCGTTTAAAAAATATATAATGATCATGGACATCTTCTACGATTATAAAATCATGCAGGTTTATAGTATCAGGGAACACAAACTATTTTACTGGATCCAGAAATCTTAACATGGAGACGATAGTGCAAAGATCTATCAGTTTTATCAGATGAATTTTTTATTTATTTATTTATTTATTTATTTATTAAATAATCAGATTATTAGGTTAATCTCTCTCTCTCTCTCTCTCTTATTTTAGCTATTTATTAAAGTTTTAATAATAAATATTTATTTATTCATTTATTTACACATGAATGACAATTGGTAAAAAATACTAATACTCCCTGACATCATTAAGATTCCAGTCCATCCAAATTAATTAAAGTTAATTAGATTAACATCATACAGGTAATTTTTTCACGTGAAATATGCTATCGTCTGGTTAAATGAGTTTGAATTTGCTTCTGTTATCAATTTGTTACGCAAGGTGTTGATGAGGTGTACCGATGGTCATTAATTAGTGACCGGGATGTGTTTATTACCTATGGACATAAATATGTAACTGATAAATAGTCGAAACTATCACTTTTTGAAATTAAAAAAGATAAATAAATACCTTTATAAGAAGCTGTAAAAAGAGTCAATTTGGAGCTTAAAAATGTGTTGAGCAGGTTAGAGATTATAAATAAAAAATATAATAATAAATAAATAAAAATAAATGAATAAATAAGTTGAAAACTAACAATGATGAAATTTTATTGCCGGTAAATATATTTTAAAGTGCGTTTTTTCTCCTATGATTTTTTTGTTTTGTCACATATACAAACTGAATAAATAAATAAATAAATAAATAAATAAATAAATAAATAAATTGAAAGCTATCAATCATAAGAATTTTACTGTCGGTCATTATATTTTAAAGTGCGCATTTTCTCCTATGATTTTTTGTCATATATACAAACTGAATAAATAAACAAATAAAAAAAAAAAAATAAATAAATAAATAAATAAATAAATAAGACTTCCATAATGTAAGTACACGGCGATGATTTTATTTAGAAATATAAACAGTCTATAAGCCACCTATAAGCATGGCTTATAGGTGGCTTATTTTTTGAGTGCCAATAAGCCAGGCTTATAGATGGCTTATAGGTGGCTTATAGATGGAGGTCCTATAAGCCACCTATAAACCACCTATAAGCTCCTATAAGCCAATCTATAAGCTCCTATAAGCATGGCTTATAGGTGGCTTATAGATGGTATTTCATCCTGTGAATTTAAGCGCGTACTCTATTAATTTTAAATTTGCCGCCTGGAGTTTCAACTAAGACAATTTTACTTATCAAGACAATAAATATTTACAATTTATTCTTAACATTTCCAAATTTCAACATTAAATATTATTTATTAAGACACAGAAAATTTCTATCTTTTAACCTCTGTTATCGAATTAAAAGCATAATTTACACGTCAAGCCTGAATGTCTGTTAAATGGAACACAAAGTGTCAATTTTGACAAGTGATATATTCTTATTGTTAAAATAATATTACACCCTATACCTTATTTCAGAGTTCAAAAAAATTAATAAACACAATAGATTTATATCAATTATATGATTTTAAGACAACTTTCTTTATATCCGATTTAAAGAAAATCATTAAAACTACAGCTAATTAGAACCTAATCTTAAACATTGAAATTAAAGTTTTTATTTTAATCAATTCAAAAATTAATTATACATCCATTAGTTTATTTATTTAATATTGTAACTTCATGTTGATTTATATATTGTAACATATTATATTGAAGGAGACTGGTTTATATAAGAGTTTCACTCTTGTTCCGGAATCCTCATTGTATCTATTCGTAATTATGTATCATGTATTTTATCAAAATAAAATATTGTTTAAACTAAACTAAAGTTTTTATTTTATTATGTAATATTTAACCACTATTTCTCTTAACAAATTCCACGTAAATTTTACACCATTACATTATTACCCCTTGATATGAAAGGATCTAAGTTATAATTAATCGTTTTCAATTTGTATTTTTTAAAAATAATAATAATAATAAAATGATACACGTGTATACAGTTGTACATAGACGCTATAAGAACATACATCTAGGTAGATAAACTATCAAAATCATAGGCGTAGGAGGGTTTTAAATAATGGGGGGGGGCCAAACCGAAGCTATGTTTATGTCGTGCCGCAGGTACGACCTCGTGCCAAAGGCACGAGGCGGGGAGAGTATGAGAGGGGTGCTAAACCCCTCGCATAGGTGGGGGTCCGGGGGGCCTCCCCCGAAAAATTTCAAAACTAAGTCCTGTCTAGACGCATTTTCAATGTATTGTGCATTGTTTTGATAGGTAAAAATACTGTGATATCAAGGCAAGATTAAATAAAATAACTGTATGACACAAGTTCCATAATCAACCCTCTCATTGGAGATGGATGTCAGATTTTAGAAAGTGGGGCGTATAATGTGAGAGCCGAAGGCTCGAAGCATCTAGGGGGGTTTGGGGGCATGCTCCCCCGGAAAATTTTGAAAAAGTGGTGCCGCAAAATCCTGCATTCTGGTGCAATCTGAGCTGAACAATATGTATTATTAGCGACATAAAGGGAGGGCGTACGCCCACGCTGAATCCGCCACTGGATATGGGGGTACCCCGGAAAATTTTGACGCCCTTTTACAAGTGGTAATTGACTGGTTACCAGATGGACATTTCCTGTTAAAGCGCTTTGTTTTTTGTTTCTGTTTTTTTTTTCTTCTTTTTTTAGCACTAGCTCTATAAACATAGACTATGATACAAAATTTCACAAAATATATTGCGGGGGCCTGGCCCCCCTTCTCTGACATTGGGGGCCCGGCCTCCGCTGGCCCCCCCCCCCCCTGCTCCTACGCCTATGGAAATGTGTGTGGGTACGTTTTGGTAAATATATGACACATAAAGGCTATTACTCTGAGTGCTGCTTTTAATTCTTTTCTCCGTTGTTATTTTTTATTTATTACAAACTACATCTTTTTAGAAATAAAGGAAGATGTAAAGGAAACATTTTGTCATAAAAAAATCAACGTTTTATCATACAAATATAAGATATATATTGATGTTATGGTGGGTACGTTTTGGCGGGTACGTTCTGGTGGGTACGTTCTGGTATGGGTACGTTTTGGTAAAAATGTGGGTACGTTTCGTCCAAAAATGGGTACGTTATGGTAGGGTACGTTTTGGCATGGGTACGTTTTGTCTATAACCCCAACAGACGAATGACGTAACGATTTAACCTGAGGATTTCGCATTCTATAATTAGACTCTGAACCACACGAAATACTGGTTGTACATTAAAAATCCTGCAATAATGCATGTAGAGCAGAGCTTAGTCGGATACCATTAACAGCAAAAATAAAATATAACATGATTAAATACTTGGCCCATATCGTTTCACAAGAAAATACTCTGTTATACAAAATCTATAAAGAAACTTACAAAACAAATGCGTGGATAACACATGTGAAAAATATTTTAAATCGATAAGTTACTCTTTTATCATAAATAATCCAGAACTTATAAACTTGCATCTTACAAACATTAAACAAAGAATCATTGATATAGAAAACCAAGAACAACTCAAAATGATAACAATGTCTCATAAACTCAAATTATTCAATCAATTAATACAATCACAATATGAACCCCCATACCTTAATCTTCTCCATACACGCAAAGACAGATCCACCATAGCTAAACTCAGATTAAGCGCACATAAACTTGCTATTGAAGCGGGAAGATATAATAATTTAGATGTTAACTCCAGAATATGCTTAAGTTGTAACAAAAACCAAATTGAAACTGAAATTCATTTCTTGTTATCCTGCGAACAATACAAACAAAATAGGAATATATTATTAAAAGAAATTTCAAATCACAATCCTTATTTTATGAAGATGTCAGATATATCAAAAATAAAATATTTATTAAATAATAAAAATGAAAAAATATTAAGAGAAATAATAACCTTCATAACTTGCAGTCTTGACATCAGAAACAACACGTGACTCACAAACTTAAAAAATGAGACAATAAAAACCCTTCGGATGTTGCACATTGATCTTAAATCCACTTTTATCTATAACATGTGTTTTTTTCTTTATTTGTAAATTTGTATGGTGTTTGTGATGTTAAATATTTTATATTGCCTTAACCAATTATGTAAATTGTGTTTGAGCAATAAATTATTATTATTATTATTATTATTATTATATTAAGCCTAAAAACAAGTGACTTGTTTTTCTTGAAGAGCCGAAGATATTGAACAAATCTTAACATCCATAACCTTAATTTTCATCTTTATACAATAAACAGAAAACTAGAACAATACAATAAAGTATTAAATTACATCACGCTTCACTAAGAATTCACAGGTGATGTGTGTAGATTTATTGTGTAATAAATTCGGTGCCGCATGAAAAATACAAGAATAAAGTCGTATTCTCTTCCATCAGTCCTTCGGCTGTGTCAGGTTAACTAAGTGCAGTGTTTCACTGACCAGGCACGTGATCCTGTGTGTATTCAAGCGATTAAAAACTCATGCCACATACGGGTACTATGCCCACTTGCCTATAAATACGGTGACCGAACACCATAGCATGCTTTTTGTTTCACAGGCACGTGGTGTATTCACTAGTAAGTTTATAGAATTTTAGTGTAGTGGTATTTACTATTTTTCTGTTGAGGTATTTTTATTAACATAATATGCGTTCTAAACCAGCAGCGGTTTTGCGTAAACCGAAGAAATCTGCTACCAGTAGCAGCATTTCACGCAGTGAAACTGCGGCTATAGTTTGTGCTGATTTGACCATGCCTTGTTAGACACGTTCTAGAAATTTAGTTTCGCTTGGCGAATATGATGAGGATGATAACATCTCCATTCATCCTTCCGAGTCGGAATTAGCTGATTGCGATTTCCATATTGATGAGATGTTTGAAATTGAAACACAAAGTGCACATGCCGGCGACGATGTCTAGATGGTATTCTTTAAAATATTAACAGAGGAGATTATTTTTGTTCAATTGACTTGAAGGATGCTTATTTCAGTATTCCTATTCATAAGAATTATAGCAAATATCTCCGTTTTTATTGGAGAAATAAACTTTGGCAATTTACGTCATTAGTGTTTGGAATTTCATCTGCTCCTCATGATTTTACAAAGGTTCTAAAACCAATATTTGCTCAGGTCCGTAGTCTTGGAATCTCTGCATATTACTACATAGACGACTCTCTGATAAAAGCGTCCTCTCTGGATGCTTGTAGGGAAAACTGTCTTATTTTAAGAGATGTTTTTCAAAAATGTGGATTTGTGATAAATGAAGAAAAGTCTTGTTTTTCTCCATCTCAGGAAAGTGTTCATTTAGGATATATAATAAATTCAAATACATTCACAGTTTCTCTGACAGAACAAAATATTCAAAATATTATATCCATGGCAGGCAACGTATATTTTATAAAATGACTTTTTTTAAAATTAGAATTGTCTCAAAAATGTTGGGCTTGATCACTTCATCACTAAGAGCCGTTAGAAATGGAGCTCTTTTTTACAGAGTAACTGAACACGAAAAGACACAGGCTTTGCATTCAGGTCTAGAATATGATGATTTTTTCACTTTATCACAAAAGTCTTGATCTGAAATAGAGTGGTGGCAACACAATGTTAGAGAGTTTAATGGTAAATTAATCAAACAATTGCCACCAGACATACATTTAGAGACAGATGCCTCATTTATTGGTGGGGGGGGGGGCAAAATGTGGTAGTCAAAACACCCAAGATCATTGGTCTGACTGAAGTTTCCAATAGTAACATAAATTATCTGAAGTTGAAAGCCGTTTATCTTGCACTATGCAGCTTATGTGGACACCAGTTTAATATCCATATTGGGTTATTAACAGATAATATGACAGTAGTTTATTATAGCAAGGTGGTACATTACCTTATTTAAACGAACTAACAAAACAGATATGGTTTTGGTGCATTGAAAGAGATATCCATTTGTCAGCCACTCATGTAGCTGGAAAGCTTAATGTTACAGCGGATTTTTTGTCAAGGAACTTCTCTTCTTCTGGTGAATGGTCTCTGGACCTTAATATTTTTAAAAGGATCTGTTCTCAGTATTTTTTACCAGACATTGATTTATTTGCCAGCAGGTTGAACTATAAAGACAATATAGACAAATATGTTTCCTGGCTCCCTGATCCCAATGCTTTTTTGACCAATGCATTTAGAATTGATTGGGGGAGTTTTTCACCATATATTTTTCCACCTTTCAGACTGGTGAACAGAGTTTTGCAGAAAGTCAAAGAAGACAAGGTAAAATATGTAATCTTAGTAGTACCTTTTTGGAGAAACCAGATTTGGTTTCCTATCCTTCTGGACATGTTAGTGGATTTCCCAGTCAGATTACCAACAACAATTTTTTTATTACTATCTCCAACAAACCAACCCCATGCTATGGGGAAAAAGTTAAAAATTATCGCCTGTCATGTATCAGGAGACATCTATATTCAAAAGGATTTTCAGAAACTTCTGCCAAAGTTTTCCTGTCATCGTGGAGGCACTCCACAAGCAAACAATATGGTCTGGCTTGGCAGAAATGGTTATCTTGGTGTAATCAACACAAAATTAGTGCCTTTGCACCTTCTGAAGCGCAAGTATTGAATTATATTTCAAATTTGCTGAATGATAATAAATCATGTAGTGTTGTAAACACACACAAAAGTACTATAGTCCAAACTTTAGCTTCATTAGGAAATACAAGTTTGATAAATAATCCAATCTTAAAGAGGTTTATGAGAGGCGTTTTTAATTTCAAGCCTCCAAAACCCAGATATACATTTACATGGGATGTTTCTATTTTACTCAAACATTTAGAAAAATTACACCCTTTACATAAGCTGGAATTGGCTACTCTTTCAAGAAAGTTGGTTTGTCTACTAGCCTTAATTACTGCTCAAAGAGCACAAAGTATTATGGGTTTAAACCTAGATTTCATGCAAGATTTTGGTGACAAAATAGTCTTCAAAATTCCTGACTTAATGAAGTCTTCTCGGCCTTCGATGCCTTTTTATACTGTCGAGCTACACACATATAAAGCTGCAAAACTCTGTGTGGTGAAAAATTTAGACAGTACATCAAAGCTACATCTAAAATAAGGAAAAACAGACAATTAATGATTTCAAAACGGGTAAAGCTATTGGCACATCTACAATATCTAGATGGATTAAACAGATGATGCATGAAGCTGGAATCAACATAAACACCTTTAAACCACACTCTATAAGAGGTGCATCTTCATCAGATATTTTGACTACAGCAAATTGGGCCTCTGCTAAAACTTTCAAGAGCTTTTATCAAAGGGAGAATATAAGTGCAGGGGAACATTTTGCAAAAGCAATTTTGTCAAAACCAAGTTCATGATCTTTATATATATTTTCAGAATTTAGATTTTTCATGACATAGATGTATACAGTATACCAGCGACCTACTACAGATTCTTCACGATAAGTTTTCACATTACAGCTGGAAGAGAATGAATTTTATTTTGTAACAATTGTTTTTGATTATATAAATTGTTTTGAAAAGTCTTTTCTCTTTTGTATTATTTCAAACTTGTTGCCAACACTTTTTAATCTGCACGTAGTTAACCCGAGACAGCCGAAGGGCTGATGTAAGAGAATCCCCCCACCTCATCCGAGCATCTCGAATGTGATGGATGAGGGGGGTTCTCTGTAAGAAGCCCTAAGGCTGAAGAGGATAACTACCCTCCCTGTATTTACAGGTATCCCTCCCTAAGTGGTTTTCATTTTGTTGTCAACAAGTTAGACTTTGAAACAAAGCATGCTATGGGGTTCGGTCACCGTATTTATAGGCAAGTGGGCATAGTACTCGTATGTGGCATGAGTTTTAATCGCTTGAATACACACATGATCACGTGCCTGGTCAGTGAAACACTGCACTTAGTTAACCCTCTTCAGCCTTCGGGCTTCTTACAGAGAATCCCCCTCATCCATCACATCCGAGATGCTCGGATGAGGTTGGGGGATTTTCCAACAAATTTACAAAAAATGTCAAAATTTACTACAAAATATACTGACCTAATAGGGAAAATATTTTTCATTCATGAAAAAGTGAACTCATTAATTCTGAGCATTTTTTAAACTTTTTAACAAAACAATATGACTATGTCAAAAGTATCCCTTCTGTACCTTACTTGGAACAACTATAAACGTTATGTCATAATTAGAATATTCATGATGATCACACCTGGAAAAAAAATCCGAGCAACAATGACTTACCTGACCCTAAATGCCCTGATGTAACTTCGAATAAGGCCCAATCGATGTATAAACTTGATCAAATTTTTAAATTTTCGCAAAAGTTTAGGGCTATGTACAGGAGAACTGAACAATAATGTTTTTAATTAGAAATATAATTTGGTTTGGTCAGTGCATTTTAAATGCATTTTATCGATAGTTTAATGGAAACATTTTCAAATAAAAGAAATAAAGAATAAAAACCATGTGCACTGAATTTATGGAAATACAGTAGTTTAATCTGCTACTATTTATTTACTATCTATTTACTCAGTTGGAGAGAAAGCAAATATCTAAATTATTCACCGAATTTCAATGGAATGGTTAAAAATCAATTAATCATTTACTTACATGAGCCGAGTCGTTACTAACAATCCTAATTTCGATCTAATCCATGCATTATAACTCCTTATTACACCAAAACGTATTTTGGATGGGTGTTTACAATGGTAAAATTTTTGACAAAATGGCGGTGTCTTTCATGTGACGTAATGATGATGGAAGAATTTATTATTTACGTAGGTTCGCAAGGGGTACAATGAAGGGTAGCTCAAAGGTCGAGTTAGTTTAAAAATTCGAATTTACGTCATTTTTTCCAAAAGTTTGATGATGCAGAAATGTAGTTTAATATTTTACTTTATTAAATCAATTTTGGTCATCCTAATTACGCAAAAAACAATCCGTTCTTGAGCTGCACTAACCTACGTAAATATTCAACTCTTTCGTCATGACTACGTCACACACACGGTACCGCCATTTTGTCAATTTTTTACCATTGTTAACACCCACCCTAAAGGCATTTTGTTGCATAGAATGAAATATAATTGGGCGATGGAGGCCAAATCGGGATTTTTAGGAACGACTCGGCTCATGATGGTTAATTGATTTTTAACCATTCCATTGAAATTCGGTGAATAATTTGCTTTCTCTCCAGCTGAGTAAATAGATAGTAGCCTATTTCGGAGAAAGCAAGATCGCAAAATATTCTATAAATTTAAATATGACGGGTACAAATCAATGACTTTTTTACTTACATGAGCCGAGTTGTTACTAAAAATTCCTGTTTCGGCTTCATCCTTGCTTCACATATCATTTTATGCGACAAAATATAACCTGGGTGGGTGTTTAAAATGGTAAAAAAAATTACGAAATGGCGGGTTTCTTTATGTTACGTAGTCATGACGGAAAGAATTGACGTATCGTCGGACACGCCTTTTATGTTCCGACACTGGCCGCCATCACGGTACCAAAGCAGCGTCACGACAACTAATGACGTACTAGTGCCAGTGACGTAATTAAATGGCACGATTCAGATCGAGTTTTCATTCTTTTTGTGCGTAATTCAAGCATCTCTGGCCTTTGACGGAACATTGAGGGCGTTGTCGGCGATATGTCAATTGACTATAAAAGTGCAGCTCAAGAACAGATTGATTTTTGCGTAACCGGGATGAACAAAACTGATTTATTAAAGTAATAGAGTGAACTACCTTCATGCATTTCAAACGTTTGAAAAAAATGACGTAAATTCAAACTTTTAAACTCAACCCGACCTTTGAGCTACCCTCATTGAACCCATTGCGAACCTACGTAAATAATAAATTCTTCCGTAATCATTACGTCACACGAAAGACACCGTCATTTTGTAAAAAAAATTACCATTGTAAACACTCACCCAAAATACGTTTTGTGCAGTATTAAAAGGGTTATATAATTAGATCAAAATTAGGATTATGAGAAACGACTCGGCTCATGTAAGTAAATGATTTATTGATTTTTAACCATGCCATTCCAATCTTTGAAATGTTAGCGTTGTTCTTTTCTCTGCAGCAGAGTAAACAGATAGTAGAAGTGTTTTGAAAGAAAAAAATGCTCATTTTAAAAACTTGTATTTGTAAAAAGGAAAAATTTAACAATAGTATTTTATAAAGATAAAAATTTTAAAAAAAATTAGAAGAAGAAATAAAAAGATATCCAGATGGGATTTTCAAGAACCCATGTCGTAAAGATTACAAAACATCCTCGCTATCGATTGAGCTAACCACAGCAGTTATTGTCATCCGTTTTAAAATATATATCGATGTTATTACAACGTATTTTATACCCATATAACCGTACACGTCATGCATCTTTATACATTAATTGAATATGATTAAATAGTCAAATTAAGAATTAAATCAAAATTTTATTGATATTCTTCCCAAAACATGCTGTCTAAGTGATGGATGATCTATCTTGGATCGTGTTGAACTGCAATATAACGATCCGACCTTATGTCGAAAACAAAAAGCCGAATCTGAAAACGTATCTACGTTTTTGATCAAAATAATCGATTATTTCACCCAAATATGACAAATTTCTTTTATTTATACTATAATTACCATTAAACTGATGTATTTATAGACAATCGTAAAGTTATACGGCAATTTCCCGTCTATAGGTAACACGTATGTATTATGACGTCATAGAAAATTGTGGGGAAAATTGGTGTCAAGATCGTATTATTCTCCATAAAACAACAGAATAATACGATCTTGACACCAAATTCCCCGAGCCACTGTGGCTGGACCAGTTTGACTTTAAGGTGCTGAACAACTGCTGACTAGAACTGACTTCAACTACAATGACTGCACTCATCAAAAATCTAACTTGGACATAAACAGTGATAACTGATGAGGCAACTGTACATGTTGTGCAATGAGATGGACCGCTGTCCCAAAAAGTTGTGATGAAAATAACAATAATAAAACACTTAGCAGCTGACTGTAGTTGAGATCCACTTGGGTAAGGTCTGAATTGAATCCTTGAAAACCTCCAGGGATGGCGACTGGACTACTGATGCTGGCAGGGGATTCCAATAATTTACAGTTCTCGGAATGAATATAAAAATTTTAACTAGGGTAAAATCAACATTACCATTTTCAATATCCCAGACTTGGTTCTCGAAAAAAGTTGGTATAAGTGAATAAATGCCAATTTCTACTCCACCATCCACAGAAGTGACCATTTCAATATAAATCTTAAAGCACCATCTTCTAGTATATCATCCCTGAATGTTCCATTTTAATTTAGGTGAATAATATAATCTTGACTGGGTTAAAAAAAACTCCAACCCACCATCCTAGAATTAACCGTCTCGATATAAGTGAAAAAGCATTTTCAGCTCTCCTGGGCTGGGGCTCTTCATGCAGTGAAACTTAAAGGGGATGGGCTAAAATTAACATTATTTCGGTACAAGCCTGTCAAGTTTTAATCATATCATTTGTTACTTGCAATGGTCTGTGCTTTAGAGAATTCTCATCATGGTACTATATGCCTGTGAATGTTGAAGGTGTAAGAGGAGCTTACCCTCATACCACTGTATTCATATCGGGCTGTGCGTTAAAGGTGCTGCCTCAGAGTCAGCACGCCACAGACAAGCATTCTATTGTTGGTTGGTTGAATGTTGCTTAACGTCGCATCAGCAATTTTTCAGCTATTCGCGACGAGAACTATTTAATTAATCTCTATGGATTAATCTATGAACAATTTTTGTGTATGCATGTGAAGTGCGACTGTGTTGTATGGTCTGCCTTGTACTAGCGCGCACTCAGGGCGACTTTACCGTGCTAGCTGACAGAGTCAGTACGCCGCAGACAAACGTACCACTCCCCCAGTCCATTATACTGATACCTATGGAATTCGAAAGTCACATTAATTAGTTAAACTCAATTTATCTCAGTTAAATTAAGTTTAACTCAGTTAAACTTAATTTAACTGACAAATAATTCACATGAACTGGACTATCTCTTATTAACTGGAGATAAACCTGGTTATTCTCATTTTTGTGACTTTCGCGTCAGTTAATGGTAGTTGTAACTATTATTTATGGAATTCGAAAGTCACATTAATTAGTTAAACTCAATTTATCTCAGTTAAATTAAGTTTAAGTGAGTTAAACTCACTTAAACTTAATTTAACTGACAAATAATTCACATGAACTGGACTATCTCTTATTAACTGGAGATAAACCTGGTTATTCTTATTTTTGTGACTTTCGCGTCAGTTAATGGTAGTTGTAACTATTATTAGCTGACAATTTTCATTAACTGCAGATAAGTTGAGTTGTTCAGTTCATGCGAGATAATAACGTCACTCAGTTAATGATAATTGCCAATCGAACAGTCTTTTGTAAGGTCCTATTTCATTGGTTGGTGCTTTTATCGGATACGGATGATGGTTACGGATAAACAACATTGTCGCGACCACCACGTTTTTTGCAAGTTCGTCTGTTATAATAGTTTAATAGTTTTCGTCTTTTCTGCGTAGTAGTAACATTTTAAATATTTTATAGCGTTTTATTCTATATCACTACTATGCCTACCTACCTACATGCAAAGTGTTAATGTCCAACGAGTGTATCTATTCTTCATAGTGTAAAAACGTCCACAGAGTCCCTATTTTCGCGAAGAAGGAGACGCGGAATACAACAACAACAACAATAATAGTTAAACAATGCCACAGTCGACTTTTAAAAGTATGGCATATGGGAAAGCAGACGTGAATCAAAACGCTTGCTGAGTTCATACGAGTTAATTGTCAGTTCATGGCAATTATTTCTCAGTCAAGTCATATTAAAAGCAGATAAAATCGATTTATCTGAGTTAAATTAAGTTTTTCTCCAGTTAAGTCGAATTAATTTGCATTTTCTTAGTTTAACTAAGATATTCTGTAATTCGCATTAACTGCAGTTAATGCAAATTAATTGGCATTAACTGAGTTAAATTAAGTTTAACTGAGTTAAACTTAATTAAACTGAGATAAATTGAGTTTAACTAATTAATGTGACTTTCGAATTCCATAATTATTAACTGACAATTTTCATTAACTGCAGATAAATTGAGTTGTTCAGTTCATGCGAGATAATAACGTCACTCAGTTAATGATAATTGTCAATCGAACAGTCTTTTGTAAGGTCCTATTTCATTAATTGGTGCTTTTACGGGATACGGATAATGGTTACGGATAAACAACATTGTCGCGACCACCACGTTTTTTTGCAAGTTCGTCTGTTATAATAGTTTAATAGTTTTCGTCTTTTCTGCGTAGTAATAACATTTTAAATATTTTATAGTGTTTTATTCTATATCACTACTACGCCTACCTACATACATACAAAGTGTTAATGTCCAACGAGTGTATTTAATTATTCTTCATAGTGTAAAAACGTCCACAGAGTCCATATTTTCGCGAAGAAGGAGACACGGAATGCAACAACAACAATAATAGTTAAACAATGCCACAGTCGACTTTTAAAAGTATGGCATATGGGAAAAATACAAACCAATCAAAACGCTTGCTGAGTTCATACGAGATAATTGTCAGTTCATGGCAATTATTCCCCAGTCAAGTCATATTAAAAGCAGATAAATTCAATTTATCTGAGTTAAATTAAGTTTTTCTCCAGTTAAGTCGAATTAATTTTCATTTTCTCAGTTAAACTAAGATATTCTGTAATTCGCATTAACTGCAGTTAATGCAAATTAATTGGCATTAACTGAGTTAAATTAAGTTTAACCGAGTTAAACTTAATTTAACTGAGATAAATTGAGTTTAATTAATTAATGTGACTTTCGAATTCCATAGATACCTATGGAATGCCTGAGTCACATTATTAACTTAATCTAGGATTAAGTTACTTAATCTAGGATTAACGCTACTTAATCTAGGATTAAGTGACTTCATCTATGATTAACGCTACTTAATCTAGGATGAAGCACATTAATGTGACTTTAAATTAACTTAACTATAGTTAACTCTGCTTAAGTTGAATTAAGTGAGAGAAAATGCATTTTCTCTGCTTCATGTTAATTAGATGTTTAACTACAGTTAAGTGGAATTAACTACTTAAGTGGAGTTATACACTGCAATTTCAATGAAGTAGAGAAAATCCAGGATTAAGTGATGAAGTAATTTGATTGGATGAAAAAAACGGGTTGACGACTTCAGCCAATGAAAGCCATTAACACAAAGATACTATAACTGGACTTTTTAAAAGGTATCTAATAAATAAAAAAATAAATCATTAAGCTACTATTTATATAATTATATAATTTTTTATTTTATTTTATTTTACTCTATTTTATTTATTTTTTTATTTATTTACTTATTTAAAATAAAATAAAATAAAACAAATACTTATAAATACTTTTTTATATTTTATTTTAATAAGTATGCATTGATTAAAATAAATTTGTGTTAAAATAATTCTCAAAGAACTTCTGCTACTATTTATTTTTTTTTTATTTTACTTTATTTTATTTTCTGTATTTATTTATTTATTTATTTATTTATTTATTTATTTATTATTTATTTATAAATGATGAATAAATAAATAAATAAATAAATTAATTAATTAATTAATTAGATTTAATTTAATTTTGATTCCAATAAATTTATCTTTGAGAACTATTTTCACGCAAATTTATTGTAATCAATGAATACTTATTAAAATAAAATAAAATAAAATATAATAAAAATCTTATTTATTTATTTATCTATTTATTTATTTATTTTTAAAATTGAAAACCCAACTGTTTGTTTGTTTATCCATTTATAATTTAATATATTACCACATACTTTGTTTCTTATCAAAATTGGTACATTCGTGCTATATGATCAAGATGAGGGCATATCATGGACAACATACTCAACAATACACTTACTATCAGTGGTGTCACACTATAAATATACGGAAAACAATATATTTGAAATTGTTGAAAAAGTGGCTATTTACTCATAAAATCTGTTTTATGTTATAATTAATTACTTTATCTTGTCTCTGTACTTATGCTAATAATTGTCGTTTTTTTCTTTTTTTTTTATTAACACAGAGGTTCATGTTTAATTTTAATTGGTTTGACATATGTTTTACTTAAATCAATGAATTAATATATAGAATTTCTTCAAGAAGAATTAAAAGCAAATTTGTTTTTTTTAAACTTTTGATTGTTATTATTTTACATGGTTCGTTGATGATTAGTTCATTGTTTGGGTTTCTCAATTATTTAATTTTATTGTCCGATCACAGACGGCATTTGCGTGAATAGCGTTAAAACAGGAGTACCCTATGCCGTTTCCTAATTGACACCAGTAGCGTATGTGCCCACACCTGGTTTCAGTCGCTGCTCCTTTTCTCCTTAACGCTGTCCCCATCAATGTGTTTATTGTCCTTAGATGAATATTGCTCCACTCCTCAATAAGGACTTGCGAGTTGAGCGACGTTATATAGTCTCCTGTTTGGTAATATCTGATGGTATGTGACAGATATGGACTGTGACATCATAAGATGACTCCTATATTGTAATATCTGATGGTAGGTGACAGATATTGACTATGACATCATTAAATGACTCCTATCTAGTAATATCTGATGAAATGTGACAGATATGGACTGTGACATCATTAGATGACTCCTATATTGTAATATCTGATGGTATGTGACAGATATGGACTGTGACATCATTAGATGACTCCTATATAGTAATATCTGATGATATGTGACAGATATGGACGGTGATATCATTAAATGACTCCTATATAGTAATATCTGATGATATGTGACAGATATGGACGGTGATATCATTAAATGACTCCTATCTAGTAATATCTGATGAAATGTGACAGATATGGACGGTGATATCATTAAATGACTCCTATTTGGTAATATCTGATGATATGTGACAGATATGGACTGTGACATCATTAAATGACTCCTATATTGTAATATCTGATGATATGTGACAGATATGGACTGTGATATCATTAAATGACTCCTATATTGTAATATCTGATGGTATGTGACAGATATGGACGGTGATATCATTAAATGACTCCTATCTAGTAATATCTGATGATTTGTGACAGATATGGACTGTGATATCATGAAATGACTCCTATTTGGTAATATCTGATGATATGTGACAGATATGGACTGTGACATCATTAAATGACTCCTATATAGTAATATCTGATGAAATGCGGCAGATATTGACTGTGACATCATTAAATGACTCCTATCTAGTAATATCTGATGATATGTGACAGATATGGACTGTGACATCATTAAATGACTCCTATCTAGTAATATCTGATGATATGTGACATATATGGACTGTGACATCATTAAATGACTCCTATCTAGTAATATCGGTAAGTTTTCGGTAATCTAAAAATTACGGTAAGTGTCTGATTATTCCGGAAAAAGACTGATTATTATGGTAAAAGTCTAATTATTGCGGCAAATGTCCAATTATTACGGGAAATTTTCTAAAAAATGATAATTTTTTTTTAATTTGTTCGTGTAATATTGGACATTTGCCTGAATAATTAGATTTTTACCGTAATAATCAGTCTTTTACCGGAATAATCAGACAAGTTACCGGAATAATCAGACAAGTTACCGGAGTAATCAAACACTTACCGGAATTTTTAGAATCCGTAGAATTTACCGTAAAAATATTCTAATTATTCCGGATTTTGACCAATTATTCCGGATTTTGTCTGATTATTTCGGATTTTGTCTAAAATTTTCGGATTTGATCTAAATATTCCGGATTTTTGCAAAGATTACGGAAAGTGTCTAACTATTCCGGAATTTCGTAATTATTCTGGTAAAACCCCCTTCTAGTGTAAACTGCACCCTTGTGGATGACATTGCTAGATTCGAGTCTCTGGGTTAAAAACGTTTTTGCCAGTAAAACACAAACATCTCTCTTTCTCTCTCTCTCTCGTCACCGAGACTATTAATCCATATGAAGCCCGCGGTCTTTTAAATTTAAAAAAAAAATTGAAATAAAAAATATTTATAACCATTTTTATTCGTTAAGCAATCTAACGATGACTGGTAAAGAAAACATGCATATGTCTATGGGAAAAACAACAAATAGCACATAACCAGTCATTGAATTACATGTATTATGATTATTCTGTTTGTAACTAACAGTATGACACATTGTATAATGCACGTGTATAGACCCATATACTAAATGACCAATATAGTACCTATATACTAAACTGGCCAATATAGTGCGGGGTACCGTTATCTTGTTTCATGATCCATAAGTTCACCCGTAAAGATTTTATAAAATATTTTAGCATTATCAAAATTTGTTTTTTACACCATGCCTTATCAATGGAACAAGTTGACTCTCTCTCTCTCGCATTAAAACATGCTGTGGTTAATAAAATAAAAAAAAAAAATAAAATAAAATAAAATAAAATAAAATAAAATAAAATAAAATAAAATAAAATAAAAAATAAAATAAAATAAAATAAAATAAAATAAATTAAATAAAATAAAATAAAATAAATAAATAAATATATAAATAAATAAATAAATAAATAAATAAATAAATAAACGAATGAATAAATGAATATATTTACCGGTATTGTTAAACATGAATTAAAATTAATCATTTGACATTTTAAAAATAAATAAATAAATAAATAAATATACTTTATTTTATTTTTAATTTGATTTATCTATTTAATTACTTTTAAATATTTATTTATTTGATTTGTTTAAACCCTTTAAAGTTTATTTAACGTCCACTATTACTATTGCTACATTGAATCAAATAAATAAATAAATAATAAAAAATAAAAAAATAAATAAATATATTGTTTAACATGAATTAAATTAAACATTTTGACAAATAAATAAATAAATAAATAAATAAATAAATAAATAAATAAATAAATAAATAAATTAATTAATTAATTAATTAATTAATTTTATTAATCTTTTAATTTATCTATTTAATTACTTTTAAATATTTGATGTTTTACTTTGTTTCAAGCATTTAAAGTCCATTTAAAGTCCACTATCAGTAATATTCCTAGGATGAACCAATCAAATTGTACGTTACATCCCGATCTGGAAAGTATGTTCCCAAAATAGTAACAACTACACTTAAGTAATTAAGTAGCGTTAATCCAGGATGAAGTAACTTCATCCTAGATTAAGTACTTAAGTTATGTCCAGGAGAACTTAATCTTGGATTTTCTGTACTTAATTGATTTTAGTCACTTAACTGGGGTTGAATTCACATTAATGAGAAAATCAATTAAGTAGCGTTAATTGTAATTAAGTTACTTAAACCAAGATTAAGTAGCGTTAATCCTAGATTAGTTAATAATGTGACTCAGGCATTCCATAGATACCAGGTGAATCAGTAAAGGCCAACGGTAAGGAAAATTCACTTTCCCACATGTGGTCCGAGCGGGACTCGAACTCACAGCGGTGAGAGACCCTGGATTTGAAGACTGGCGTCTTATCCATTAGGCCACCGCGCCCTCTGAGACAAGCATTCTACTCCCAATTAATATTATTCTATAACCAGTCTATAATCTATCGTCTAAGCCAAATGTGGCTTGCAAAATGAGGAAGCAGTAACTCAAATTTTAAAGTTTTAAAGTATTATCATGTATAACACAAGTCAGGTTGGAACCAAAAACCTTCCACTCTCAAGGAGGATGCTATACCATTGAGCAACCAAGGCGGTCACAAACAGAATAGATTGTTGACCAAGGGATATTGCAAGCCTAGGCTTATCAGGGCCTTCGGCAAAAAGTTTTATGACCACCATCACTGTATTGTTGACAAGTTTGATGTCTCTGTGTCCAATATTGACCTGTAGATGTTAGTTCCTTGTTCCCTTCACTTAATATTGATAACACGTGTTTTAGTTCCTTGTTTCCTTCACTAAATATTGCTTACACACGTGGCCCGTGTAGCTAGCTAACAGAAGGTGCTTACCCTTCCAGAAAACTCGGTCGCACTTCCTTGGCGGAAGTTCGCGTGTTTAACCTAACTTGTCAGTTTCACAGTTTTTTTTACTTTACACCTAGATTGTGATTTGGACATGGAATAGTATGTTTGTTTTTCATTGGTATAACTGCTCCATTAATTGAATGGGGCAATCTTGAACTGTGATATGATACTCATCTTGTTTTAAGAAACAGGAGTAGTTATTTATGCAATCCATAAATCAGTTGATTAAATCATTCACATGGTATGGTAAAAGGTAACTCAAGATGAGAAGACATGAGAATGTTGTGGTATGGATTAGTATAATCACTATATTGGGTAATTGAATAGCCTTTTGAGTCCCTGAAAAGATCTACCAAAACTCAGTTCAATGTGACAGAACATGATTGAAAGACGACGCAAGAACTCTGCGGTAGTTAACAATAGTCAGTCCCACTAGTATTTGGTAAGACAAAACAATGTGTGCCATCCCTTTTTTGGGTGTGTGTGTGTTTGTGTACACAATAACCCGATAATAAATTTGGACATTTCCCGGGATAGGCAATGCCTATTTTCATATTAATAATACGGTTATTTGAGGTAACGATGACCGTCTGGTAAAACAGGTTAGGAAAAGAAACTCGTGTTTTCACGACCGAAAAGTTCTATGAGCGCCGCCATTACACATTGTCACCCTTCAAAGAAGTTTCTCGCATAGCGATTGGTTAACTTGCCGGGGTACATGGAACTATGTTCGGAAATCTGCCGGGGTACATGAACGCACGCGACGTTTAGCGGTAAAAGGGAAGTAACTCGTACATCGCTGACGTCTAGTTACAGTAAACAAACATGGCGACAACGTACGCAAGTTACACAAAATACGAAATGGAAGTTAAAAAGATCCAACTGGTAACGCTTTGAAGGGTGACAAAAACGTTATACAGGGGTTTGGCAGGTTACACGGCCCCATGTACCCCGTCAAAGATGAATGTACCCTTCGCCTGCGGCTCAGGGTACATAAATCTTTGACGGGGTACATGGGGCCGTGTAACCTGCCAAACCCCTGTATAACTTATAATGTCACTCGGAGGCTCCCACGGGAACAACTTCTTATCAGGGAGATAATTTTATAACGTTCGGCCCGGAGCTCCAGGCTTATTTGATCATACGGCTCGGAGTAGTTACAATGGTTTTCAATAGAAAATAAATTGTATGGGGTAATAATAGAATCTATTATGAGTATCCTACATGGATAAACTCATAATTGATTCTTTTCTCCCATTTTGATGGCAGTTTTTGGCTTCAAAAAAGTTACATCGACATCGACGCCATCTTTGAAAATCTAACTTTGTTATTTAAAGTTTTACATAAAAATAAATATGATCATCGGACAGAATGTACCTTAATATGATTTATACAGCATATATAAACTAGAAAACAAAGCCATTTATTCTACTCTCTCAGAATAAACATTTGAAACGCAATGAAAATTTCTAAATTTTTGAGACTCGGATGTCATTTTCCCGCAAGACAACGTCATGTCCCCATAGAATTACGTCATCCAATTGTCCTTTGATTGTTACGTCACTGAAAATCACGTGATGAAAGATAAAAAACCACGTGAGGAATGACAAATATTCCACATGATTTTCCTACACTGGATACTTCGATTTTTCATATTTGGAGATGGGAGAAAATATAACACTTTATTTGACACATATAGGAACTACCAATCACATGTAAATTTACAAACGTAGATATTCAAAGGGAGGTTATCCTTGTGGGTGTTCCACTGATCGCGAGTAAATCTACCTTATGTAAACACCCAGTAGATCGTGCATATAGACACTCGCGGTTGTCGCTTTGTAGTTTGTAAATCCGACATGCAACATAAACAGTGGCAAATCGTCTTCAATCGGGTTCGCCGCTGTACCACGTGATCAATACGTGTGGAACATTTTGGAAAACGTCAAAGTTACAATTAAATTCCCGAAATAACGTCGTTTTTACGGGAAAGCGTCATATCAGTGTGCGATTCCCGGTGTACATTGGAAACAATTAAGCGTTTCACAGACACGTTAAAAGGTATCACGTGGCACAGCGGCGAACACCTGTTTGAACTTAAAGCATGATATAGATTTGCCATTCATAAACTGCCACGCAAAGCTACTTCTAACAAAACCTGGGCATTTTATCCTGAATAATTACAAGTTATTTCATGGAAGAATGTGTAGATTGGTCAAAACTCATAAAACATGAAAAAATGAAAGAATTGGTTACAAAATGCACGCGCATTTATCCGTTTTCATATCAACATTCAAGCTCCGAAACAGCGCCCACCTCCTAGCTCCGTATATCGCGATACGAATGTTGGTCGCTGTTTGGAGCTTGATCTGCACTGAGGAGAAAAAAAAGTTGTATTTTTAGCTCACCTGACCGAAAGGTCATGTGAGCTTATGGCATAGCGCAGCGTGTGTATGTGCGTGCGTGTATGTGTGTGCGTGCGTGCGTCGTTAACACCTATTTTCGACTTCTCCTCTGAAACTTTTGGACAGATTTCAATGCAACTTGGTCAGAAGTATATATGGGCCGGTGCAATTCAGATTTGTTCGTGGCGTTGCCATGGCTACCATAACTAGGTCAAGGTGACCTAGGGTGCAAAAATCTTAAAAAATCTTCTTCTCCGAAAGTATTTATTGGAGAAAAAATCTGATGTGATATTTGGCTTTCTCTAGGGTCTTAAGCCTATAGTTTGTTTATTTTGTGAAATTCGGACAAAAAATAGGTTACGCGTTTTTGCGTTTAATTTTGAAAAAAATCGTAAAATAGCTTCAAATTGTTATAACTTGACTATTTGACCAGATAATGACATGGGGTTTTCAGTTTTGACATCTTCTTCTTAGTATCTTCAAAATGAGGTCAATTGTGAAGGTTGTGACCTAATTGTTTTTACCTCTGATTATAATTATTATTTGAAAACCATAAACGTTTTGTATAGGCATGTATATTAGAATGTTGTAGGTATTGATACAACGATCATTTTGATGTATAAAAAAAGGCATTGGGGTTTCAGTATCTATGTTTTCTTTAAATCTATCAGCTAGCCATTAGTTATCAGGTGAGCGTATCAGGCCCATGGGCCTCTTGTTAACTTGAGTTGTCAGAGCAAATTCGGCCCCCATGATAGGGTGTTTTTTTGCACATGCGCAGACCTAAGTGCGCAGAACTTGAGACTGGACGTTCATAATCCAAGAGGCAGAAGTTGAACTAATTTATAGGCCTACAATCCATGACAATATTCTTTGGTAAGCTGTTTAATTGTTATCGAAGTGTTATAATGGTTAAATTTTATAAACATATGAACAATGATTTTGTTCTGAGATAGTTTTTGTTACTTTGACTTTTTACTTTCGGTTTCATTTTATACAGGGGTATCGCGGTAGTAAACGAATTTAACAGAAATAATAAAAAAACAGATAAGTACTCGGTAATAAATGTTTTGTTTTCTAATTTAGCATCATCAAACATCATTGTATTCCAAAAATCGCCCTGTTATGCCCATAAATAGTGTCAAATAATTGCTATCAAAGGGAGGTCACTATGATATCGCGGTATTTCCAGAAAATGTATGTATGGAGGCCCATAGTCGACGCAAATGTCCATAAATAGCACAACATATTATTTTCTTCATCATGAAAGTATTTTGAGTACAAATACCGAAATTATCAAACTATGTTATGAAAAATTAAAAGAACAACATTAACATTTTAAAATTTCAAATTCCCATAAAATCCGGTTGACAGTATGTGGACACCTGCATTCATTATGAAACCATATGACACAAACCGGAAAGCAAAAAATTAGATGTGTACAGTGATTACAAATGTCACACTGATCAAATTTCATTATTTTTAATCCATTCCTTTTGTTGCCACTCAAACACAACACAATTCATCCTTGTTCAGACACTATAGTAATACAGGCTCTTGGTGTTTTCCTGACTGCAAAAATATTGTATAATGATCAGGCGGAATAACTCTTCCAGGTAAATTTCACAAATCTCGTTATCAAGAGCTAACGTTTACTGACCACTGGGTAACTGACAACGTGACATGGTCATTGTGAGATTAAAATGGACCGATGACGGTAAAAATGATTCTAAGAGATATTCCAAGCAAAATAGTAAATTAATTTAAATGTTTACATGAAGAGGAAAATATACAAGTTGAGAGAAAGAAAAAGTACATGGTTATTTAGAAGTAGAAGATATAATGTTTGTTAGGCAAAAAACAATGGGATATACATTAAACGTTTATCCTTTTACTTTACACAAAAACAGTAACTTGATAAAGTCATGAATCAAATGGCATAAAAAATACTATATGTGTGCACAATACAAATATAAGTGAAAATGCGAATACACATTTTAATAAATATGATTATTCATGATACACGCACTCATCCATCCCAATGTTCAACTATCTTAAATTAATTTAACAAATATTTAATTGGTAAATGCAAATAAATAAATTTTTAAATAATATTTTTGTCCATTATTAGAAAAAAGAGTGTATTATTTATATTAATAGATTACATGTTTGCATCAGAAAATTTCTCATATTGCAATAACAAACAAATATGTATAAAATCATACAAAGTTCACATAATCCATGATGTCTTGGTTTTTTTTGGTATAATCTTCCCACGGCAAACTTCAATAGGTAGTTTCTGATTACTATAAATTCACAATAAATTAATAGAGGGCGCGGTGGCCTAATGGATAAGACGTTAGTCTTCAAATCCGGGGTCTCTCACCGCTGTGAGTTCGAGTCCCGCTCGGACCACATGTGGGAAAGTGAATTTTCCTTGCTGTTGGCCTTTACTGATTCACCTGGTATCAGTATAATGGACTGGGGGTCGTACGCTTGTCTGCGACGTACTGACTCTGTGAGCTAGCATGATAAAGTCGCCCTGAGTGCGCGCTAGTACAAGGCAGACCATACAACACACTCGCACTTCACATGCATGAACAAAAATTGTTCATAGATTAATCCATAGAGATTAATTAAATAGTTCTCGTCGCGAATAGCTAAAAATTGCTGATGCGACGTTAAGCAACATTCAACCAACCAACCAACAATAAATTAATATTGCTTAAAGTGGGAACTTACATACCAGTAATTAAAAGATTATCAATAAACATCCTGTTTATTAGTAAAACTTTATCACCTGTAATCAAAAGAACTTACCGTCCAATTTGCAAAAAATTGATTGACACGTGTGTGTATAAATCATTAGATATGAAGTCTCTACCCGGTAAATGTTATTTCCGTAATTTTGAAAAGATATTTGACTCAATTAGACTTAAACCATATCAGATTAATTTGGATGGATATACTGATGGACCGACTTACTGGCCTAATGAAATTAATTTTGAAATTTTAAAATTATTAAAATATATAATTTTTTCTTATTTGACTGCATTTATCATTTATAATAATTTTTATTGATAAGAGATTATTTCACTTTCATTCGCCTCACTTTTCTCTTTATATTTATTTAAAAAAATCCAGAACATTTATGAAGCTGACTGACAAATCTGTCTTTAATTTTTAAAATTTTAAAATTTTTAATAGTATATCCAAAGGTCGAGAAGTATATCACCTTTTGTTTGGTTTTTGTACAGCGTGAAACGCGTACATTGTTGTCACTTTCTTCCAAGATATCGAGCTTCTTTGCTATGAAATTATAAGATATGAGTACACCTGGAAATAGTGCGCCTGGTAAATGAGCGTGAAAGAAGTATATCTGTTTTATCGTGAGATATGTATTCTGAGACGGGTAATGCATTTGGTTACATATGCACATTTGGAATAAATTTTCGGAATACATTTCGGAATCTAGTAAAATATTGCGACGGGATGCACCTAATAATTTCTGCAATTTGGCGAACTGATCTCATGTTTACAATAAAAAGTAGTTCGAGAAGTTTGCGTCCTACGATGTAAAATCATAACTTTTTATGAAATGAACAGCAACGGCAGGTTGTTTAATTAATTCTTCGCGAAATCTACGGAAATTTAAATTTATTTTGAAGGTTATGCTAACGTATTTTGATGTTGAGGCAATTGTGTCATATTTTAAAATGTTTATCGATTAGATTTTACTTTCGTGAAAGGGAGATAATTCGTACAGTGTTGTGTACAGTCGTTTTACGAACAGGGTTTCATATAAGCGCTGCTGCCGACGTCGTCCACAAGCAGAGGAAATAAAATTTATGTTGTGTAATAATACAAATGTTAACTGATTCCAAAATATCGACACCTGTCCTCAAAAACACGTGGTAGTATGTTTTCTTGAAAAAAGCATTTCCGTGATCACGATTTGTTTACATCGTTAAACTAGGTCACCAACAATCTGTCGACCTTTTAGGAAGCGGTTGAAGTTTAATATTATTTAAACAATTAATGCCCATACATTCAAGTAGAAGCAAATTTAGAAAGTTATTTTGCGATCCCTTTAATTGAATGGGATTGAAATTTTAGATTATTCGGTAGTAAAAATTCGGAACTGGTAAACAACTGTACTTCACCATTAACATGAAACGGGAATATTGTGAGTGATAATCAGCAGTTAATTAAAACCCAGATTAACAGCAAATGATCCAGTTACATACAACCTAGTCCGACTAATCAGCCCACTAAACCCCCATTTTAATTTTTTGACTTGTTAGGGGTTTGTGGTCTGACAGCTTCCATTATTGAATTCTTGAAATTTCTTGCGAAAACGGCAGAAACGAAAACACGCGTTGATAACTTCCAGTATTTACTTACCTCGCTCTTGCTGACAACACGGAACACTTCCTAAAACATTATTCTACCGATCCATGCTTAACTTTTTATTAAAATTCATCGATATCGGTAGAAATGCAAGGTTTTCTGATGTCTCTTCCGCTCTCCGTCACTTTCGCATCGTGAAGACATTACTAATTTGCATTGACCAATCAGATCGCGCGTTGCATTTGGATGGTGAAACTCGCAGTTCTATCTTTAGAAAGCACATGGCGATGTTTATTTACATTAGTAATTCGCGTTATTAATGGTGTTTTACATGATGGTTTAATACTTACAAAAGATAATATTAAAACGTATGTATATTCAAAACATTTAGAGATATAACTGTCAGGTTTATAGACTTCCAAATGGAATAGATCTTCTATGAATATTTTTATATTCTCGATCCCTCTCATCTTTTTCTGAACTAGTATCCTGGAAATATTATTTCAGTAAATTTGGGAAAAAATTAGCATCTCCCTGTGTATATGTTTGTTCATGCCAAATACAGTTTAAAAATTAAACCCTTTGACAAAATTTACAGTGTGGTCGGGATGAATACAAGACTGAATTAAATTTTAATGGTCTTGCGGACAAGTACGTACTCTTGTGATGAACTTTATATATTACAACTGGTTTAAAAATTATAATTCTACGATCTATATATATAGGTACAAAATATGGGACAAAACTTAAAAGCATTTCAAAAGAACACAAGTCCCAGATATGTTAGTACATTAACTTGAGAAAACATCATTTAGATATAAACGAAAAAAAAACCATGGGAAATCTTCACTGCATTTAGTACACATTTCTTCACATGATATCGATAAAAATAAAATAAATAAAATAATATGTTATACGGTTATACGCGTGAAAACACCATTAATAACGCGAACCGTTAATGTAAATAAACATCGCCATGTGCTTTCTAAAGATAAAACTGAGAGTTTCACCATCCAAATGCAACGCGCAATCTGATTGGTCAATGCAAATTAGTAATGTCTTCACGATGCGATAGAGACGGAAAGCTGAAGAGACATCAGAAAACCTTGCATTCCTACCGATATCGATGAATTTTAATTAAAAGTTAAGCATGGATTGGTAGAATAATGTTTTAGGAAGTGTTCCATGTTGTGAGCAAGAGCGAGGTAAGTAAATACTGGAAGTTATCAACGCGTGTTTTCGTTTCTGCCGTTTTCGCCAGAAATTTCAAGAATTCAATAATGAAAGCTGTCAGACCACAAACCCCCAACAAGTCAAAAAATTAAAAAGGGGGTTTAGTGGGCTGATTAGTCGGACTACATACAACCGATAGAATGTACCCCCTCATAGCGACGGTAGGATCTGCAAAACTCTTTCTCTCTATCCGAAATGACAAAACGATCGGGTACAACTTTTTTAAATTTTAATTACCGATTGTCTTTTTCATATATTTATGAAATTATTATTTTCTACCATTTAATTCAGCAATACATGGTTTGGTACATTGTTTCTTTTTCAAAAAAACAAAAAAAAAAAACATCCGTCGGACTATGCATTGATCGACCCCCCCCCCCCCCCCCCAAATTTTCGGTTTATTGTCTTGCCACAACACAATTTTCCCAACACTGTACGCTGTACAACAGCACGACAGTGCTATGTTTATTATTATTATTATTATTTACTGTTTCAAGTTTCACTTACAGGGAAGACGGTGTAACTTGTACCGGAATTGGTGGGGGAAAATAAAACAACATATCGCATGTTTTATACTTGGTGCGGTGTCGGCCATATTGGATATTTCTTCACTAGATATTCACAAATTCCCCTATCTTTAAAAAAATTGGAAGTAATTTGCCGTCAAAACCAACATTTGATTTTTATTCGCGAAAGATCTTGATCTTTCTCGAATGTAGCTGTAACATGCAGATTTCTCAACCCGAATATTCTTCCGTTACAGAAAATCAACTCTCTCTCGTATGTAGGTCGAAGTTTGAATAAAGGGAGATAATTCAAATTTCAATAACTTTTGTATTCTATGGATTTGATGGGTAAATTGTCATGTAATGGGGTTTATTTATTGAGTAGCCTTGATTAAGTAAGAAATTGATACGAGATTGAAAAGAGAACGCTGCATTTTGTTGTATTTGAGGATAGAATATGTTGATGACGTCACGCGGATCCCCCCTCCCGCTCAACAGATTTTTTTCCTTGTATATATTATAATCTGAAATCTGATTGGTTGAGATCGTCTTCTTGACCCAGATGTTAGCTATTTTTAGCCTTAATTAACTTTTAATGGTTTTATCATACCTTCCAACCCTCCCGATCAGGGATTGAGATTAACGGGCGCCCAGTTTTTCGCTCTGGGCAATAAATGTATCATACACAGGTCACCCAGGGCTGCCAGGTGGCGATTAGAATTTTCAGTTCAGTGTATTTGACATTCCGATCCGTTTACCGATTTCCTGTTTATTTCTGACTGGCGACAATAATAGTAAAATTGAAAAATGGGTATCATATAGTTAAAAGGTGTAAATGGACCGGTGTTCCGACCGGAATTCAAATACGGTGCCATTTCATTTCCTTTTCTGATATTTATGTATAAAATGATACTTCCGGCTTTCTGCCATGTGGAAATTTTTAGGAGCATCGACTCCAAAGGCTACACAAGGACCTGCGGAAAAACGAAAGAACTATCAAGAGTATGATAAGTCCAAACGCATCGGAGCATATAAAAAGCCATGGGAAGATGGCAGGCCTTGGTTGTATGATACGCAGGACGGAATGAAGTGTGCCGATTGTGTAGAGTTCGACAGGAAAAAAATCTGTATTTACCGAGGGTTGCACTAGTTATAAACTTGACAGTGTAAATAAACATGACATTTCTGAATCTCACAAACAGGTCCAAGCCTTTAGTAATGCAAAACAAGTTCCTGCTCATAAATCAAAATCTGCCAAAATTATACAGTCATTGACATTGGCAGTACCTATAGATCAACATTTTCTGCAAAACCATTCGTCAATGTAATTGCAGATGTTGAATATCGAAAAGTAAAGCAAGGGATAGAATAATCCAAATGTATATGCCTGATATATTCAGATCAACCATCACTCTTGACAGTTCATTGTATGGCTCATCGAAAAGTTAAGCTCAATCCCTGCTGATGTGAGGAGTCTCCCCATATTAAGACATAATTTTGGAATTTCGTGCTATCATACTGCTTTTCCCGTTTTTCAAAGCATTCCGTGAAGTCATCCTTAAAAAATTATAAATTGATTAGAGTGAAATCTGGGATAGCGATCACCTTTGTAGAGTGGTCATCTGTCAACTACATTTTTATCATGTACAGAACCTTTGTAGAGGGGTCACCTGTCAAACCCAGTCAGCGGGGATCCTTACAGCCACCCGATTGAAAATTTGTTGTTTACAAGATTTACTAAAATTATGCTGGTCTCGGGAATAAAAAGTCTTCCAAAAATTATCGAATTCTTAAAACACAACTCTGGTGATATAAATAATAATAAAATAATAGTTAATTTTTTCAAGTTATTAATTTATTTAAAAAATATCCTCAATTATGACATGAAAGATATCAGAAGCTTATTAGCTCACCTGAGCCAAAGGCTCAGATGAACAATTGTCATCTATCTTCATCCGTCTTGTATAAACTTTTTAGCTCACCTGAGCCAAAGGCTCAGATGTGCAATTGCCATCTATCTTCGTCCGATGTGCGTCATGTATAAACTTTTCACATTTTTTATCAATTCCTCCAAAACTACAGAGCCAAATTGGATGATATTTGACAGTAATGGTCAAGTAAGGGGTTTTCAGATTTGCACAAATGCAAGGATTATGTCCCCTTGGGGCCCCATAAAGGGGAAATTTGTGAAAATCTTTAAAAATCATCTGCTCTGAACCTACAAGAGATATAACTTAGATATTTCATGTAAAACACTATGGGCACCTAGTTTTAGATTTGCACATATTGTAGCTTTAGGGGCCAAAATGAGATAATGGCAAGGTACTTGAGGGGGAAATTGCAAAATTAATGTATTTGTCAATATATTTGAAAACTATAAGCTTTTTGTATGGGCATCATCATCATGTGTATTGGAATACTGTAGGCATTTGCACAACGGTCATTTTGATATATGAATAGAGGTCATAAGTTCAAAGGTCAAGGTCATAGATGTAAAGAATACTGAAATGGTTAATTATCTCAAAAACTTTTAACTTTTTGTGTAGGCATGTATATTAGAATATTGTAGGCATTTGCCTTACAGTCATTTCCATATATGAACGAAGGTCATAGGTTCAAAGGTCAAGGTCATAGATGCAAACAAATACTGAAATGGTATATTATCTCAAAAATGATAAACTTTCTCTATAGGCATGTATATCAGAATGTTATAGGCATTTACACAATGTTCATTTTGATATATGAATGTAGGTCATAGGTCTAATGGTCAAGGTTATAGATGCAAATGAATACTGAAATGATTAATTATCTTAAAAACTATAAACTTTTTGTATAGGCATATATGTTAAAATATTGTAGGTATTGGCCTAACGGTCATTTTGATATATGAATGAAGGACATGAGTTTAAAAGTCAAGGTCACTGATGCAAACAAATACTGACAGGGTTAATTATCTCAAAAACTATAAACTTTTTGTATAGGCTTCTAAATTGTAGGTATTGACCTAATATTCATTGCGATATTTAGATTAAGGTCATGGGTTCAAATATATTGTAGCTAGATTTCAGATATATTATATGTAGCACTCTTATGACTAGTTATGTTATAATAAATTTGCAAAAAATCCTTACATATAATTGGCCCTTACTGCTGAAAATTTATTTGGACATTCTCTTTAATTAATGTCAATGACCATTGAACCTCTGCATGAGATATGTACTCAGCTGCATGTGAGCATTAAGGCTCATGGACCTCTTGTTTAATATTAGGGTCTCCATGACAATGGAAGTAACTTTGACCATCCTTGATGGTTCCATACATGCATTTATTCGGATTGAACTATTTCCTACATGAATCCTTAATATTGGTCCAATGTGTGAATATTAAAACAGCCCCATGCTCATAGTCTGCACATTGCACACTACATGAACCCGCTATGTTGTGTTGGGAGCAATGCAAGGTGAACATAACAACCTCCTTTCAGTTACCTGACAACTTCATATACCTGACACTACATTGATGGAGACACTGAACTCCCTGTCTTTCTAATCTTTCGCGAATTTTAGTACTTTCAGTACTTTGATTTTTTGTATGGGTTTGTTTGATTTCTTTGTGCTCTGATTAAAAAAATACTTAATTAACAATTGATTAAGAACAAATATCATTGTATTTATATTTAATCATTGCAGGTGACATATTGGCAACCAAATGGAGATGAATATTCAAATATTTATCAATTGACAACATCAGAATTTGAAAATGATATGAAAGAAGAAAACTTGTTTTCAAAGGTATATACTTTTTGTACATATGTTTCATATATAAAACTTTATTCTTTTACCAAACTATTTAATTAATTCATGGTCTCGTAATTAATTTTTAATACAGTTTGTAATATTTTCTACTTAAAATCATTCATACATAATGACAATAAATAATCTATGGATTTTTAGCTCACCTGACTGAAAGGTCATGTGAGCTTATGGCATAGCCCAGCGTGTGTGTATGTGTGTGCGTGTGTCGTTAACACCTGTTTTCGACTTCTCCTCTGAAACTACCAGACAGATTTCAATGACACTTGACCATTAAACCTCTGCATGAAATGTACTCAGCCTAAGGTGAGCGATAAGGCCCCCCATCAGTTTTTGCACCACACAAGGGGACATACAAATGCATAGACTTTTATGGGAATTTCATTGTAAAAATCTTCTTTTCTGAAACGCTAAGGACAAAAGCTTTAATATTTAGCCTTTAATATTAGCTGGAGTTCCTAAACAAGTTGGTACAAAGGGTGGTCTCTGGGCCATGTTTTGGACCCACTCCAGGTGGCCATATGTCTACATAGGCTTATATTGGTAAAATACTTTGAAAACCTTTTCCTCTTAATCTGTAGGCTCTAAGGCTTTCATATTTGGCAGTTAACATTATGTCAAGGCCCTTTGCAAGTGTGTACAAATGATGGATCCTAGCCTGTTTTTGGCCCCATCCAAAGGGGTTAAATTTCTTTGTAGGCCTATATCGGAAATTAACACCTAAAAACTTCTTCTGTGAATGTGTATGTATTAAAGCTTTTGTATTTTACATTTAACATCAACATGAGCCCCTTTATTAAGGTTATACAATTGGTGGTCCCTAGGTCATGTGATCAGATACTTCTATCATCTGTAAAACTGTAGGGGTAGGCATTTGATACCACTTTCAGCCCCTTTACATCTAGATTCATTACTTCCAATTTGATATATAAAAGTAGGTATCAGGCTATTTAATATATATGTTATGGGTCTTCCTGAGAAATTTTTTATTGACCGAATTTTTACACATTGTGCAAAAAGATGTTTGTTTTAGCCAACTCATTGAACATTTTCTCCTCTCAATTGTGTCTGGCATATCTGCATATCAAATCAAGGTGGCTCCTGTTGCTACAGATAGCAAAAACATAAATTATTAATGTAGAATTATTGGTTTTAGTTGAAACTGCAGAAAGGAGGTGGAATGCCATTTAACAAGATTTGCATGAAATTTATTAGATATGTAAACTAACTGCCAGTTGAGCATCACAGCCGTATTGGGCCTCTTGTTATTTACTATTGATACCCGCAAACTTGTCCGTGTAAAATCCTGTCCAGGTCATATATCATAGCTCCTTTGGACGACTGTCATAAAACCTCATATGAATAATCTTTAAATATGGTCCAAAGGTGTGTTGACCTTGAACCAAGGTCATATCAGAAAGGTCAAGGTCGCAAGAAAAGCATGTTTGAAAATTGTGTCCAGGCCATATCTCATAGCTGCTTTGGAGGACTGTCATAATACTTCACATGAATACTGTTCATGGCCCATGACCTTGAACAAAGGTCATATCGTCAAGGTCGCCAGTCAGGAAAAGTATGTTTCGAAATCATGTCTGAGCCATATTTTATAGCTGTTTTGGACAACTGCCATACAACATCACATTGTTAATGTTGAGGCAGGGTATGTTAAGCTCTCAAGATACAGTTCAAGTTTTATTATACCCCTGCAAACTAGTTTGAGGGGGGCTTATAGGAATCACCATGTCTGTCTGTCTGTTTCTACGTTAAATCGTGTCCAGGCCATATTTCATAGCTGCTTTGGATGACTGTCCTACAACTTCACAGGAATAATCTTCATGGTCCAAAGGTTTGTCATTACCTTGAACCTCTTGTTTTGTTTGCATGGATGTTTTTCCTTCTTTGGAGAGTCGTGTATCATGATACGATTGTGATGTGAGCAAGTAGTTACAGCCCCAATTAGTGGTCGTTAACTTTAAAACATAAACTATAGTATAGTTTTATCATAATACAAATCAATCGTATGATTAAGATTTAAATATTTAAATTATTTTTTTTTTAGCTAGTGGAGCATTGAAAATGGACTCTGATGTAGCCTTATACTCCAAGTATCCTTTGTTTCTGTAAGCAGTCAACATTCTGCTACAAAATGGCATCAAAATATCCAACCAATAAACAACGCACCAACTATGCTAGACTTTGTCGAGCTATCATGATTTATCTGCAGATGTACTACGAGAATTACTAAAAAAACAGATTCTGCTCACTGATATTTCGACAGAGCTAAAGAAAATTCCACAGAAAGTTACTGAAAAAATTAGTAAAGAACAGTGGGGCTACATAGATCAAAGTGCCACTGGGGGAACATATATTAAACAATTTGATGTAACATTGTTATGCTTAGTTTTGAGGATAATAAGTGTTAGAGATTTGGCTAAAACACTAGAGACCACTATTGGGTACCAAGCTCTATATACATCTGTACAGAATTGTCCAGCTCTCTCATCTGATCCTAATACAAAACTAAAAGCATCAGAACTTATAGAAGTACAAACCATTGCAAAACGTCAGCAATATATTCAAAGTAAAGATGAATTACTGTGGAAACTGTATACACATTTATGTCCTGTTGCAAATCAGAAACTTGTCCATCCATCTGTACCATGGGGTGGACCAAATATGCCAAATCCAGCTGACACAACTACTGGCGATGATATAGAACGATTGCGCTGCATAAGAAACAAAACATATGGCCATTTGACATCTACCGACATGCCAGACAAAGAATTTAATTCGTGTTGGGAGAATTTGGAGGAGATCATGATCAGAATGGACCAGGAACTGCCCGGCAATAACTTTAAGGCGTGTTTAGACGACATGAAGACTGAAAGTATGGATGCAGATATACATAAGGAATTATTTGATATCTTAAAAATAATGGCTGAAACGGAGGCAAAAATGCAGGAGGAATTAGCAGAAAAACAAGAGAAAGTCACAAAAATACAAGAAAACATAGCTACAAAACAGGACAGAGTTGAGAGACTACAAGAAAACATAGCTACAAAACAGGACAGAGTTGAAACAATACAAAAAAGCGTAGCCCAAAAACAGAACCAAGTATTAGCCATGCAGAAGAATGTACTAGACAAACAAGAAAAAGTTGTGGAATCACAAGCAGGAATAATAAAAGAAATTAGAGAAGAGTTTCAGCAATCTAAAGGTAATTTATTTTGTTATTAACCATATTGTCAATATTGTAAACCAACTTTTATATGCGTGCCATTAACATTCACATGTTTCACAAAACTTATCGTGAAAGTTAATTGTCGCGAATTTATTTCCAAAAATGGTTTTATTTATACCAAATATTAGCTATATAAGCCCATATCGCAAAGTTTATAGTCCCGAAATAAAAATTGGTTTACAGTATTTATACATGTTATAATCACAAGGTTAAGTGGGATTAAGAACCACAAAAAGTACTTTACAAAGTCACTGGACATTTTTGTACGGCGTTTCATGATAGTGAACGCATACTTTGCTATTGCTTTCTTCAAAGATATCTGGCTTCTTTGCTATGAAGTTATAAGATATGAATACGCCTGGTAAATGAGCGTGAAAGAAATATATCTGTTTTATCGTGAGATATGTATTCCGAGACGGGTAATGCATTTGGTTACATATGTACATTTGGAATAAATTTTTGGAATCTAGTAAAATATTGCGACGGGATGCATCCAATAATTTCTGCAATTTAGCGAACTGATCTCGTGTTTACAATAAAATGTAGTCCGAGAAGTTTGCGACCTACGATGTAAATTCATTACTTTTCATGAAATAAACAGCAATGACAGGTTGATTTAATTAATTCTTCATGAAATCTATGGTAATTTAAATTTATTTTGAAGGGTATGATAATGTATTTTGATGTTTAGGCAACTGTGTCATATTTTAAAACTGTTTATCGATTAGATTTCACTTTCGTGAAAGGGAGATAATTCGTAGTGTTGTGTGCAAATGAACACATGTGGATTTTTAATACTTCACCATTAACATGAAACGAGAATATTGTGAGTGATAATCAACAGTTTATCAAAACCCAGATTTAACAGCAAATGATCCAGTTACATACAACCGCTAGAATGTACCCCTCATAGCGACTGTAGGGTCTGCAAAACTCTACTTTCTCTCTATCTGAAATGACAAAACGATCGGGTACGAATTTATTAAATTTTAATTACTGATTGTCTTTTTCATATATATATTTATTAGGGCTGTGACGAGTACCCGGGTACCCGTTCACGGTTAGGGTAATGACTGTACCTGGGTAACAAATTGTTTACCCGTTACCCGTTAAAACATGTATCATTGTTGTAGACCTAAAATAAAATGTATATAAGTTCAATTAAACTCTTGACTTGCATTCAAAATGACACGACATGTCAGTAATCGTGAACATTGTTTATACTTCTGTCAGTTTGTGACACACGAGGTAAGTATTGGAACACCTTTAGGAACTACATTCAACCCAATAATACGATATATGGTTCCGAATGGTGATATTGGTTATCGGGGAACCACTATAAGCAACTTTAAACATGACCGAAAGAAAATCGGAAATTTGGAATTTACTTTATTTAATAACATTAACAAAACAATGACAGTTATTAATTCTATTTAACCTAGCTTGCAAGACAAAACCTTTGAAGAATAAGTCGTAAAGGCATTGCGCATGCGTAGTTAAGGTTTCATCATGGAGAGGGATTCACGATAGGTTACTATATTAGTCTATAATAAACATACAAGATGCCGATTTATCGGATTTATCTGCAATTTACTGCATTTGTTTATGGTAAAATCATCTATATAGATTAATAATCATTTATTTAATAATATTTATTTATTCTGGTTACTTATTCACGGTTTGTGAAATAAATTCTTAATTGAAATGTGTAGAAGTTGAAAAGCATCGGGTACTCGGTACCGGGTCGGGTACAAGATTTCGGGTACCCGGGTACAGAATTCTCTACCCGTCACAGCCCTAATATTTATGAAATTATTATTTTCTACCATTTAATTTAGCAATACATGGTTTGGTACATTGTTTCTTTTTCAAAAAAAAAATCCGTCGGACTACGCATAGATCGTTTTAGTTTTAGATATTCTAAAACACCTTGCATCTTTAATTTTCTTAACAGTTGTCCCATTTTCAAGTCTTGATCAGACCACACGATAAACTAATTGTGTTAAACAATATTTAATGATTTGTTTTATAAAATGAAATTAAAATTTCTGTTTCTGAATCCTTATTTAAAAAAAATCATATTTTATGTTTCAGAACAAGTGAAGAAATATGAAGGTAATTTTCTAAGTAATCTTTGACTTTCTCAGTCTAACCTCTGACTCTACCTCTTTCTCCACCTCTCTCTTTCTCCATCTTGCTCTCTCCCTCTCTTTCTCACCATCTTTTTCTCCACCTCTCCATTTCTCTCTCCATCTCTCAAAGTAAAAGTTACAAAAAAACTAGTGTGTAGGTATCTTTAAGGAATATACTTTCCAAAAAACTCAAAAAATATGTTCCATATGCTCAGATGAGCTATTGCCATCTATCTTCTTCCGTCGTCTGTCGTCCATTGTCCATCCTGTGTAAACTTTTCACATTTTAATCAACTCCTCCAAAACTACAATGATATTTGGCAGTAATGGTGTATAGGTGAGGGGCTTTCAGATTTGCACAAATGAAAGGATTATGTCCCCTTGGGGCCCCATAAAGGGGAAAATTGTGAAAATCTTTAAAAAATCATCTCCTCTGAAATTACAAGAGATATAGCTTAGATATTTCTTAGGGTACCTTGTTTCAGATTTGCACAATTTGTCAATATATCTTAAAAACTACAAACTTTTTTTATAGGCATGTATATTAGAATATTGTAGACCGTACAACAATCATTTTGATATATGAATGAAGGTCATAGATTTAAAACTCAAGGTCATATATGCAATTGAATACTGAAATTGTTAACAGTTGAAAGGCCAGCTTCCAGTATGGCTGATTTTTAATCACTTTAGTCACGTGACTTTCAGTTCAAATTTTGGTAAGCAATGGAAAATGGTAGTAGGTCTCGAAAATTTAAGTATACTATTAAATGGGATCATTATTACTTGAAATGACCAAATATTTTTAACAACAGATATTTTTCCCTTTAATTTATCTAAAAAAGAACCAAATATATACAGAAAATTATGAGAAATATGTCTTGAAAATGGGGTTTACTTCACAGCTGTCGTCCGACATTTGTGCTTCAGACACAATTTATTAAAATATTGGGACAAATGATGGGTTCTAATAATGAAATTCTGAAAATATATTCATTTCTGAACACATTCATATGAAAGACATGTCCGAAATCGGTGTGGGATGCGATTCTGTCAGTTGAGAAAACGGCATGTGTGGCTCTTTTTGCGGGGTTTGGTTCACAGCTGTTGGCCGACATTCGTGCTTCAGACACAAATTATTAAATATTAGGACAAGTGATGGGTTCTAATAATTCAATTCTGAAAATATATATTCATTTCTGAACATATTCATATGAAAGACCTGTCCGAAACCGATGCGGGATGCCATTCTGTCAGTTAAGAAATCAGCAGGTGTTGCTTCTGTTTTGTTTTGTTTTTCGTATGATGGTTATCTCCCTTGTTTACACTGTCTCTCGCATGCATGCGAATAAAAATAAGTGATTTTACTGTCTTTTTGATTGATATTCAGTGCTCCAAGTAGCCTAGTAAATACTCAAAATTTGCGACCAAAAATCGGATTTTGCGACTACAAATTGTCAGACGATCGCCATTATGTCAAATAATTTTTTTGAGTTTGGCCACTAAAAATCGGGAAATCCGGAAATTTTGTTCATGACCCGTCACCCAACCTGACAAATAGTCTCGCCATCAATAATATCTTAAAAGCGCTTGAATCAAAGCAGGTAACTTTATAGTTTAAAGCGCATAACTGACCGTGATCTAATTTTGCATAATGACAGCCAAACGGCAAAAATTACTTTTTGATTTGGGTTTTGTTACGACTTTTACTTCATCTTAATGATCAAGTTTGATTGTCTTCTCATTGCTCTGCCTTGAAAGTTGCCTACCATGGCGGGACCAATCCGAGGATCTCGCTAAACCATTCAATTGGTAGTAGCGACGGGCGGTGTGATAGAAAGAATTTATAAGGTTTGACCACCAAGAATTTTACCTGGCGACAAAAATTTTGAAATGGCTACTGAAATTTTTGAATTATTAGCCATGTGGCTACCAGTTTTCAAAACCTGCTTGGAGCACTGATATTCGTTTTAATGTAGGGAAATTAAAAAAAAAATAAATAAATAAAATCTATGTAAAAAAATTAGCTTCATTTAACATTTTAATCTTAATCAAATAAAATTATTTTCCATGGAATTTGATACACAAGAGAAAGCTATATAATTTTCTTTTCAGTGGTGTCATGTGCTGATTTTAAATTTTTCTTAAAATAATGAATTTAAAATCAGCATATCACAACTAGCATGTGCTGATTTTGAATGCACTATTTAAATAAAAATTCAAAAGCAGCACCATGACAGTGGAACAGGAAGAAATATTGTTTCCACACCCCAAGTTAATAACTAGAAATTAAAATCTCTTTCTATAAGGTAGTCAGGTCAGTTTTACTGGGTGTAACAGTTAATTCTGTAGTATCTGTAGTTCATTTTTTTTCACAGATCAAGTGCTGCTGGTAGACTTTTTGCAGCTAAAGTACTAATGCACAGATGCAATATTAATCTAATTCTGTCTGTCTCCAAAATGACATGAATCAAGTTCATGTATCTACCTTCAGTCCAGAGGATGCTTCATGTCTTTTGGGTAAGGAGTAGAGTAAAAGTCAAGATTCTTTCACTATCAAACATATTTAGAGATGGGGAAAAAACTGTAGAGGCTGAGCCCAAAAAAACCAACGGCATTCCACAACAAACTGACTAACTCTCACACAAAAACTGTCCTGAATGAGATTCAAACCTATACAGTAAGAGGCCATGTCCCTACCAACATTTCAAAGGCTATGTTAGACAGGTGCCAGTGTAATGCACAAAAATAATTATGCATTTATTATGTCAAGTTAGCATTTATTTTTCCTTAAAGTAATGATAATTTTAAAATGCTAGCAAAACATCTTTATTGACATTTTACTGTGTGTTGACCATGTAATGTTATCTGCAGTAAAAAAAAAACCAAACATAGTCATTGCTTATTCTGTAGTCTCTGTCTTGTTTTTAGCATAGCAATAGCATTAATAATATTTAATCTACAAATAAAAATGTTATCTGTTAATATTCTGAAAATACAATGTTGGCAAATGTGTAAATAAAATTTGAAATATGCATTTCACCTGTCAATAAATATAAGAAAGGTTATCTGTAAATAAAATGAACTGAAAATTAACTTGTAGGAATGCATAATCTGAAAATAAACTGTATACATGTAGGTATTGGTAATCTGAAAATCAACTGAAATGATTATACATGTATGATGTCTATGTTTCCATTCCTGGTATCCAAAATTGCCATTGGCTACTAATTTCTGATGAATTCTTTCAAAAAGTAACCTATTTTAGCAAATTTCTGGGAAAAAAACTTTAAAAAGGACTATATTTTCGCAAATTTTAGAAAATTTGGCTACTAATTATTTTAAATTTATGGAAACCTAGTGATGTATCATAAAATCATATGAAAATAAACTACACATATTCTGCATTCTTGAAAATAAACATAAAATAAATTACATGTAATTAAAACAGAATAATTTAATGTAGTACCAGTATAACATCATTAACCACACAAGAATGATACTGTGGGACTGTCAGAACTAGCTATGATGTGTGCAGCAATGATCCATGATTTAAAGTTTGGCTGAAATTAAAATACAGTAAAAGTAAATTGGCTGAAATTAAAATACAGTAAAAGATATTTACATAGATTCTTGCACAATAAAAGTGAATGGGTTATATTGTGATAAATTTCATAAAAAGCTTAAATACATGTACACGTAGCAACTTTAAAATTATGAAATGTTTGAACAGTAAATCTAATACATGTAGTACAAGAATCTTTGTGATCCATTTCTGAATTTTCTGTGTTATCAAGTATGTTTTTAGCTCACCTGAGCCGAAAGGCTCAGATGAGCTATTGCTATCTATCACCATCCCTCGTTCGTCGTTCATCGTCCGTCGTGCGTAAACTTTACATTTTAATCTTCTCCAAAACTACTGAGCCAAATTTGATGAAACTTAGTGATTATTATGCCTGGGTAACAGGCTTTCAAAATTGTGTTCGGGGTTTGACCACGCCCAACAATATGGCTGCCGTTACTATAAATAGCCAAAAGACAAAAAAATCTTCTTCTCTGAAACCGAAAGGTGCAGGCAAATTTTAATTAGATTTTTGGATTCAGGATACCTAGATACATTAAAATTGTGTTTTTCATGAAAATTGGACGAAAAGTAGGTTACACGTTTTTTGCGTAAAATTATGTAATTTTTAAAATGAGACATTTATTGTTATAACATCATAATGGCTGAAGATAATTGTATGGAGTTTTCACTGTTGATCTTGTCTTGCGATTTCCTTCCGATTGATGTCAAGGTCATGTCCCAGTTTTTGACCTTTGATAAAAATGCTATTTTTTAAACATTTCTGGTGATAATGACGTAGGATTTTTGGTTAATTGTAGGTATTGACATGACGATCATTTTGATATAACAATAAAGGTCATAGGTTCAAAGGTCAAGGTCACAGATGTACAAGTTTACCAAAATAGTTAATTATCTGCAAAACTATGAACTTTTTGTATAGGCATGTATATTAGAATATTGTAGGTAATGGCCCAATGGTCATTTTGATATATGAATAAAGGTCATGAGGTCAAAGGTCAAGGTCACAGATGTAAACAAGTACTGAAATGATTATTTATCTAAAAAACTATAGACTTTTTGTATAGGCATGTATATTAGAATATTTTAGGTATTATCCTAACGATCATTTTGATATATGAATGAAGGTCATGGGTTCAAAGGTCAAGGTCACAGATGCGAATGAATACCTAAATGGTTAATTATCTTGAAAACTATTAACTTTTTGTATAGGCATGTATATTAGAATATTGTTGGTACTGGCACAATGGTCATTTTGATATATGAATGAAGGGCATGGGTTCAAATGTCAAGGTCACAGATACAAACAAGTACTGAAATGATTATTTATCTCAAAAACTATAAACTTTTTGTATAGGGATGTATATTAGAATATTGGCCTAATTATCATTTTGATATTAGTATGAAGCTCATGGGTTCAAAGATCAAGGTCACAGGTGAGCGTTAAGGCCCATGGGCCTCTTGTCTGCTGTTACATCCATACTTGCTGTGGTTACTGTGAAGAGAAAACATTCAAAATTAGCATCAATGTTTTAAAAACCTATGGTATTTGTAGCTGTGGAATCATCAGCAACAGTAGCAGTAGTGATAGCTAAAGGATCTAGAATTGCATTAATTACAACATTTTTGCAATTTGTGCATTTGCAACCTGGACCACAATATCTGCCAACACCATCTCCTGTGTTTCTGATTAACTAAACTGAACTTTTGCATTTAAAATCCATCTTCAACCCCTTGAAGTGGCAAAACTTTTCAAATTTCTAAAAAAAAAAAAGTAATTTACAGTCTGAAAAGTGTAAATGAGAACATTTTATGTAATTTTCCATATCATGACTTCTCCTCTTCTGCAAACTTTCTGAAATTTAACAAACTATAATTATGCTTCTTGCTAGCCTGTGTACCTGTAAATATGTGACACAACTGCCAACTTCTGATCTGAAACATTAAAATAACTTTTTTTTTTTTAAAAATTTGCATGCACTGCAGCAGTTAAATCAGCGCCAGATAATTGTTGTTCAGATGGTTTTCTAGCAAACTGTCCCTCTTGTGACTCTAAATGTAATGAAAGTGTAAAAAAAAATTCAATATCAGCTGATTTCTGAGTCACATAGTGACTACATGGGGCCAGCTGGGCGATCTAGATGTTTGATTTTCGTGGCATTTTTTCTACAAAATTGAACTAAAATTAAACAAAAATGTTTAAAGATTATATCAAAAACACACCAACAAATATCTAGAGTAAAAATAAACAAATTAGAAGATGTCTGGACGCAATAAATAGCAAGTTTTGTTTTCCAAATCATCGGCACGCAGGGTCAACTTGACAATCTTCCTGTGTAATAACCGGTGCGAATGATGGTTTTTATCCGGTATCAAAATGACCGGTGTTCTAAATGCTACCGATCACGACTATAATTTTTAACCCAATCAGTGTGGGATGCGATTCTGTCAATTCAATTTACCGGGCATAAACTCCAAATGCACCGCCCACTTGATTTTGACCTTTCACGATACCGCAGTTTATGTCTATGATTCCAGCATTTTAATTAGTTATAAGAAGTGTTTAATTGTTGTGATCGTCTAGAAAAATCAATTTTCTATCAAACGGATACAAAAATTTATATAGTTTAAGTTAAAAACACAATTTAATTAATGATTTATTGCGTCAATCCTAAAATGCAAATTCTTCGAGGTGACGACAAAGCGCCATCTGCTGACCAAATTTGAATTACCCCCTTGAACGGCCCTGAAGATTAAATCGCGGGTTTAATGGAAAAATTGAAGCTGGCCTTTCAACTGTTAATTATCTCAAAAACTATAAACTTTTTTTATAGTCATGTATATTGGAATACTGTAGGCATTGGCCTAAGGTTTATTTTGATATATGAATGAAGGTCATAGGTTCAAAGGTCAAAGTCATAGATGCACAGAATACTTAAATGGTTCATTATCTCAAAAACTATCAACTTTTTGTATAGGCATGTATATTAGAATATTGTAGGCATTTGCACAACAATCATTTTGATATATGAATGAAGGTCATTGGTTCAAAGGTCAAGGTCATATATGCGAACCAATACTTTAATGGTTAATTATATCAAAAACTATCAACTTTTTGTACAGCATGTATATTAGAATGTTGTAGGCATTTGCACAACAATCATTTTGATATATAAATGAAGGCCATAGATTCACATAACACATGTAAAGCCCCATTTATATGGCGAGAATTGCATACTAAAGTATTTTTTACGCATATGTAAATTTATTTACATTTGCAAATTGTGTCGTATGAACAACTTTGCATATATACAAATTTTACTCATGTAAGTAAATTTGCACCTAGTAGGGACCAAGTGCAAATTTGCTAAAGTATGTGAGTATTTTATACTTAGGTATGCAAATTTTGTTACAATGCCATATGAACGCACAGTAATATTTACTACTAACCCTTCTCCTGCGGGAGCAGGGTTTTCCCGACATCCTCAATGTAGTTCCGTATGCGGGAGCAGGGTTTTCCCGACATGTCACATGACCTATCGCTTCAGAAAAGTAAACATCGTTTTTGTCCTAGAAATGCAGAGTTTGTGTTAAATACATTTCTAATTGAAAATTAAAGTTAATATTTTTCAATTTGTTGTTGTTATATTTGCACGAAATATCGTTTTTGTACACAAATTGCATCGAATTCGACAACAGCTTATAAATGACGTCACGCGATCTAAAAGTACATGTGCTGGTTTCTGGAATGTCATAGAATTTTGTTTAATAATTTAAAACAAAACGTTCATAAGTAAACACGACTGTCGGATTTTGAAAAGTAAAAACGCAAGCATTATTCAGACCATCGTCAAGGTTTTTCAATGTTACCGACGGTAATATATTTGAAGGGAACGTCTACTGTTTTACTTTCGTTTTGTCTTCTGAGGAAACATGCCGGTTTTCTTGGACTACGATAATTTAAATAATTTGCCACAGAATACGCTCATACGCAAAATTAAACACAATTTTTCTTTTGGGAAAAGTTCAAAATAAATAAATAAATAATCCAACACAGTCATAATTTGTGGGACAATGAAAAAAGTAGATTTCACAGTTGGTTTGCGTATGCCAATCAAACAGTGTTTCTAAATATAGATCACAGCCCACATGGTTGTTCAACTGTGAAAAAACTGAAAACCAAGAAATTTCTCCACTTACCGAAGTGTAAACGATCTTTTCTGACATTGAATCGAAGATTAAACGATTTCCTGACATAATGTATCTAACTTTATCCTTTTAAAACGTAAAAATTTAACTGAATTGATGAGAAAAAAAAACGGAAGTACGTTTTCCCGCCGGTATGCAGATTTCGTCTGCCTGCGTTTATATTTGCATAAATGGATCTACAGGACACACATTTTTCTAAAATCAAGTATTTTATCATAGGAGAATAACCGAGTGATTGATGCATTGATTTCCAATGTTATTTTTTTTGTTGTTAACATTTGTTTAACGTTTTATGATCGGCTAATCGATGTCCATGTAACTGGGTCAGAGGGGCGTGGCTTACAGTGTTTACAAACAGTAAGGCCTACCGGCACCTTGCCGTCTTCGTATGAAAAAACTTTTTGTAATTTGTAACTTCTATGATTTTTTTCTCCAAAATCAAAAACAGAAAATGTACCCATATTTTTTTAAACATATCAATTATATTTTGGTGGCATGATATTTATTTATTTATTTATTTATTTATACAAACTTATATGAATTTAAATAAATAAATAAATAAATTAATTAATTAATTTATTTATTTATTTAGATGTAGTTATTTATTTATTTTTATTTATTTATTTATCTTTATTTATTTATTTTGTTTTTCATTGAGTGATTGACTTATTTTGAGTTATCAATTTATTAATTTTATTTATTTATTTTGTTTTTATTTTTTATTGGTTATTTATTTCAATTAATTAATTTATTTTATTTACTTTTTTATATTTATTTATTTATTTATTTTGTTTTTATTTTTTATTAGTTATTTGTTTCAATTAATTAATTTATTTTATTTACCTTTTTAAATTTATTTATTTATTTATTCATTTATTTTTTTATTTATTTAGCATTTTACTAATTTATTGTCGTAAATGTGGTACAGGCTTAAATGTTGTATTGGTCTTGTTCAGAACAAGAATTATCATTAAATTGTAGAATAATCAAATTATATATATAAATAAATAAAAATCCACATGTGGCCTATGAGACACTACATATCGTATCTATAATTAAAATACATGCAAAAAAAATACAACAAAAATTTACTCATAAAACTTAAAACATTTGATCATATAAATTAAAATATATGCTTCCAAGTATTTAAACGGAGATGGAAGAAAATAAGGACCAAACTCAGGATTTTTTTTTAAACTGCGTGGCCCTGAAATAAAGTTATTCTTGTCTATGGAAGGGGGATGGGAAAACATGCTGTCGTCAAACAGGGAGTCAAACCAGGAATCTTCCCACACTGACGATACAGTCTACCAATATCAAGTTGAGCTACTCAGCCACTTATCGATCCCAATCTGCCACAAATATATATATATTGTAGTTATTGCAATGGGTCTTGATTCCAAACAAGACATCCAACAGACCAAGTGAACTTATCACCACTCTTCCCATCAGCCATGCTGAGTGATATTTTTTTTTTATGATCAACATTGTTTTATCTGTGGTGGTGCAACATCAACTACATAAGCTACTGAGACAAAGTGGTTTAAAAAGGTCTCACGCCTACAGCATGTTTACTTGTTTCCTGATTCACTGACAATGATATATATTGTAAAATATTTGACAATGTCCTTCATCAATTTTCGAAATTTGTGATCACTAAAATGGATGCCATAGTAACTAAATAAATTTTTATCCTTTTTTTAAATTTATAAGTTAAGGAAATATGTTTTTGTCAACAATCTTATCTAACCAATATACTCAGCTACGTAAAAAAGGAATCATTATGTGAGAAAAATACACCGGTATTAAAACATTCACAAAACTCCTATATTTGAATTTGTTGCCCCAGAAATCGGATGATATCCGTTTTTATTGTAAAATTAAATAAAGTGTTATTTGAGGTAATTTACAAAAACTCTGCAATTTTTGTCAAAGGCAAGTTTTATTTTTCTATCAAATAAAACATTGTTCTCATTTTACATTTGTGCTGAAAATGTGCAAACAATTTGCAACTATTTTAAATGGTTGCCATGGAGACTGAATGTATATAATTTTTCCATGGATTTTGCAATCCTGCAATCCATTGTGTTTCTACAATGCTGCCTGATAACCAAGCTAGTTCAAACACAAAATCTTTTTATAAAAAATATAAATATTTTGAATTCATCATGGATCAGAAGACTTGAATTTGTATTCTGTTACCATAGCAACAGAATAGTTGTTAATTTTCACTATTTAGTGCACTGTAAACACAATATAGTTTTACACAATTTGTGCAAGTGTAAAGAAATTCTGATGTTTAGTTTTAATATTATGGCCAAATAAAACTTTGTAACATTAGCACATTGATTGTCAACAAAAACATAAGTACCGTAATAAGAAATATCAATGGTTGCCATAGCAACTGGACACAAATTTAACCTGTCATCTGTGTATAAGTATTATGGAGCAAATATATTGCAATATATTTTATTCCAATAGGTTCCAACATTCATTTTACGATGAAAAAATCTGATCATTTTAATTTTTTGTAAAAATCATGATTTTTGAACAGTTGCCATGGTAACCAAAGATTATATGTATTTCATAAATACTTGATTTCGTAGAAAATCAAATTTCCCATATTTTGTGCGAAAATGATTCAAATCGGATGGATGGTTTTATTTCTACAGTCATTTGAAGTAGAGGGTCACATAAATTTTGCAACTAAAATGGTTGGTTATTCTTTAACCAACTAAAACAGCTTTTAAATGGTTGCCATGGAAGCACAATCTATAATTATGCCATTATTTTTACACCCTTGCAATATGTTTTGTTTCCATAATACTGTTTAGTCAAATAAGGTAATTTAAACAGAAAATGTTTCCAAGAAATACATAAATGTTTTGAATTTTCAAGAAATTTTAAATTAGTATTCTGTTACCATAGCAACGGGATTATATTTGTTATTATTATTGACAGTATTTTAAACACAATATTATTCTACATAATTTGCGCAAATTTCATGAGTTTGGGACTGTTAGTTTTGATTCTACAGACAAATGAATCTTTGTACAATTGCACACTGATATTTCAAAAACTAGTGATAAATAAAGGGGATCTAAATGGTTGCTATAGCAACTGGAAAAACATTATTTTGTAATTTTTTTGTGAAAAATGTAAGATTAATATTGCCAATATTGATTTTAGTACACACTGGTCCACAGATTTATTTTACAGTAAAGAAACTCAATTTTTCTTATTTTTTGGTAAATAATAATGATTTTTGAACAGTTGCCATAGTAACCAGAAATTGTTTTTATTTCATTATTATGTAATTTTATAGAAAATTGAATTTTCTATATTGTGTCCAAAAATGGTTAAAATCGGACAGATAGTTTTATTTCTACAGCCAAATGAATCAGGGGGTCAATTTTATCAAAAACAAATCAGCATAGGCTACATATAGTTCTGAAAACAATTCAGCAGGAGAAGGGCTAATAATAATAATAAATAATTATTTGAAACACACAGACTTCCTATATGGATGCAAAGTTATTTATCTCTGTGGATAAATCTTCACTTAAGTTTATGTTGTGTGGTAGTGCATGCAGTTATGTTTGTGATCTGCCTAGCTCCAGAGCACACATGATTTAATAGTTCTGGTCCACTGTCACAGCCTAACATTACATACATCTTATTATCCTGACCTACAACTAGCGGGGCCCGATGGAAAGATAACCCCTTTTTTCCACATATAACCACTGTGATCTTCAATTGTTTGTTATTAATAATCCAGCAAAGAAGAGACTGAAATAGATTATTTGGCAAAAGCCCAAAATCCAAAATGACCAATGTTTCAGAGAAAATTCTTGAGTACCAAAGCACAGCTACAGAATATAAAGTAAAATTACTTTTATAGATGTTACAATAAATTGTCCATTAAGCAGGCATCTTGTCGTTATAAAGTGATTTAGGACGACATCACTATCTTCCAAATCAAACTGATTTTCACCATCAAGTTCCATAACATATTCCATTTATCCTTACAGAATCAAAAACAAACATATTAATCTATGTCTAAATCATAATCCCAAAGCAATGTAAAAACTTTGAAACTTAGAAACTAGGTTAAACACATTAACTTCCACCAGAGATTTGAGACTGGGTGGTCTGGAAGGGTAAGCACCTCCTGTTAAGCTAGCTACACCCGCTACGTGTGTAATCAAAATTGAGAGTGAAAGGATAATGGAAATAAAAGACATAAAAATTACCCAGGGCAATCCTGAACACAGAAAACCATACTTATTACATATATCAACAATACTGTGATGATGGCCATAAAAAATTTGAGAGCCCTGATAAGCTTAGCTATTCTTGCAACAACAATTTATTTGTTAGCAGTTTGTTTCATTGTATCAAGCTCCCGTAGTGGTAACAAGGTCTACCATGGCATATTAATTGTGAAACAAATACATCATAAGCAGGAAAAACATCTATATTGCTGCACAGAAAAGGAAAGTTGACAATAGAAATATAGAAGTTGCCACACATCTCGAAATTAAGCCTTTCGTGGGCATTATCATAGTGATATCAGTCTTAATATTCACTCTTTGCAGTTCCTTATATGTAATGGAGAACAATACAAGCTTCCTTTCACGCAATAAGCAAACACATCATGGACATTCGCCATTTGCAGTTCAGGCATTTGGTACATTTTACAAATGCAAGTTATATACACGTTAGGGCCTCGGAAACTTCCATCCGGCCCGTCAGACATATTTTGTAAAGCCCAAAAAAAAAAAAAAAAAAAAAAAAAAGGTTGTCGGCACAGGGCTCTCTATCCCTGCATGTTGTGGATTATTGTGTCAAACTAAGCGCAATTGCTGATTTTAATATTTAATCCATGTGTGTTATTAGACCACAATGTTTATTGCATGTGTAATGTGTATAACGTTTATGCTTTTCTAAGCTTCCGCGGTATCTGTTATTATCAATATGCGTTACTGTCCACGCTGCTTCATATGGACATCTGCCATATGTTTACTAACAATCGTGAATTTTCGTATTCCGAAGAGACACGAATCGGCATTAGAATTAGAATTATCGTGAGAGGTTTATAACGGGAACGGATTGACGAGGTTCCAATATTTTTATGTGAATGAAAGATATTATTGCTTAAAACAAAATTTTATCGAGTTCTGTATTTATTAATAAAGAAACAATTACGATGGCATAGTAGGTAATTTTCAAACACCCGCGTGGAACCTCTTTAGTAACAAACCGTCACCCTTGACCGACATCCATAATCAACACAGTTGCATCCATGCACTTATTATTAAACAAACACATGTTTAAAGAAAGTTATAATGATTTGGACTGGGAAAAATAAACCTGTCTGGCAAATATGACCGTTTCCGGAGCTCTGATACATGTTTAACTATACTCTATAGTTTGAAATATATTTTTGTAGCTGTTACAAAGTAGAGGCTTAGGTTTCATATTGTAAGACATGACATGGCAAAATTTAATAACATGTTTTTAAAGTCAAATAATGTCACCATATCATTTTGACACAAATTGTGTTTAATTTTTGGAAATGCCGTTAAAAGTCTTCAAACAGTTATATCTCCAATAAAGTAATTTTCAAAATGTGAACTTTTAATTGGATATGTGAAAGCCCATTATAGATAAAAATACAGAGCTCCAAATAAGCTACGTATCTGCGTATTTTACACATAGATTTTATTTAAATACGCCAAATGTTTCAATGAGAGGCGTACTACTTACGCATGGTTATGGACAATTACGCATAATCAGTTAAACCCCCGCGTATTGATGTTAATAACTTGAAAGTTAAAACAAAAGTAGAAACTCCCAGTCTACAGCCAAGTCATGTAGATGCTTGATAATAACAATTACATGACCTGGACTCGAAATCGCTTTTGTGACAATGATGAACCTCATGGTATAGCATTACGTCAGAGTTCTTCTAATGACAGATGCCGCGGAATGTGGCCAAGTCAAAACAAACATTTGACGACAAAATCGTCAGGTCCCGAATTATTATTGAGGAGTAAATTACTGGTTGTATCAACGAGTCTAGAAGAAAAAAGGTGATGGACAGAATGTAAAAAAAAAACAATATTACAGTGGCACAATACCCGTGGTTAGTTGTCGAATCGTCGGTTGACGGATGTACGTTTTTCTTTAAAATGAAACAAACCAACTGGGATGGACCCCCACACACAGCGATATTACTATACCCCCCCCCTCCCCCCACCACTGGTGGCCGGGGGGGGGGATAATTAGTGCACATAACATAGATACAGCTACACTGCTTTGAACAAAATCCAGCAGGACAGAAAAATGTAAAATAAAAACAAACACAATCATATTCACTAGTTTCAATTTTTAATTTCAGATATATTAAGTTACACTTTTTAATCAAAAATTGTCGGTAAAAGTGGTTTTACCCCTCATTGTTAAAATTTGATGAGTACTTTTACTCATCATTAAATTGCTTTTTACTCATAAAATCAAAATTTGATGAGTGAATACCCATGACACTTAAAAATTATCTGGAGCTCTGATTAAAAATTTTATATTTTTAACAGCATCAACACCAATTTTCCTTACAACTTTTTTCTTGTGAAGCTGGGTTGTTGAATTTCAGTTAGAAGCTGCTTGCTTCTCTATATCTGTCAATCAGTATAATGCCATACCATAAGTTTTGTATATTTATTATCTCCCTGCCAGTTGTGATGAAGGGTAATAATATAGCAATACCACTGTCTATGTGTGTGTGTGTGTGTGTGTGTGAATGGGTCTGTCCCAGTTAATTTTTGTGCATTTAAAAGAAATCCATACATCTGATTGAGCTGGAACTTGGTCAGTTGATTTGTTATGATAGTGATTGGTGTGGGATTGCTGGACAGCATAATTGCATATTCAAGATGGCCGTCCTAATTAAAAATAGACTTTTTCTCCCAATTTTTGGTTTCCTTGCATTTACAAGAAAACCATACATTCTGTTGAGCTAAAACTTGGTCAGTTGATTTGTTATGGTAGTGATTGGTCTGGGATTGCTCGACAGCCTTATAGCTTTTTCAAGACGGCCTCTGTTACAATAAACAACTAAAACATATAAATGGCCATTGCGGCCTTATTTATGTACCCTGTCCATGTTAGTTTCTGTGCATTTAAAAGAAAATCTGATTGAGCTGAAACTTGATCAGGTGATTTGTTATAATAATGATTGGTGTGGGATTGCTTGACAGCATAATCCTACATCCAAGATGGCTGCTGTTACTAAAAGTAGACTTTTTTTGGTTTCTGTGCATTTACAAGAAAACCGTACATTCAATTGAGCTGAAACTTGGTCAGTTAATTTGTTAATGTAATGTGGGATTGCTACGGTTACTATAAATAGCAAAAATCTATAAATGGCCATTACAGCCTTATTTATGTACCAATTTTGTTGAAATTTTGAACATAGAAAATAATGTTGGTATAATGTTCTCTGAACACCTTGTTTATATAACAGAATATTGTTTGTTTTGATTTATCAATCAATCAAGGTCACAGATAGGATTGAATACAGAAATGGTTAATTATCTAGAAGACAATAAACTTTTGTATATATAGCCATGTAAATGAAAAAGTTGTAGGTATTGATACAACAATCATTTTGATGTATAAAAAAAGGTCATGGGTTTAAAGTTGAAGGTCACAAATGCAAAACAATATCGAAATAGTAAATTATCTGGAAAACTATGATTGTTTTCTACAGGCATGCACAGTAGATTTTAGATCGCTCGAATGTTGATGCCTCGATTACTTCGGATAACTCGAAGTCATCTTCCGGTCCCGGCCAATTCCCTATTAAATCATATGTAAATAAACGTCGATCGCTCAAACTACGATAGCTCGAATACCCTTGCTCGATCGAACAATAAATAGTTCTCGAAGGTATAAATTTCTTTCGCTCGAATTCAATTTTATCAGAATGACGTGGTCAGTCATTGTAAACAAAACACTAGCTGAAGCCATGATACAGCAATACAGCGAAACGAAACAACTCGTCTGGAACATGGAGTGTTACTCATGATTGGTAATTCAGTAATCTCTTAATCTGATTACAACCCACGGGTGCTTGATCCATAAAACACCTGTGTCCATGCCAGACTTTTTGCCTCATCATAGAATTTCAGATTCTGTTATTTACATTTCATTGGAATGCGCATGGCAATTTGTATATCGTCAGCTGTTGTTATTTACTTTTACTTTCAACCAAATTTATTTATTTCAAATAAACTGTCGATATCAATAGATTTGCAGTTCAAAGTTCAACATTTTATTTACAAATGAAGTTTGAAAACTTGGAGATATCATCGTGAATTTAATATTTGATTTTCTATGACGTTTGTCAATTTTCACGATTTTATGACTTGATGAAAACGGGAGCCTTAAATCTAAATCTAATAAAGATTGCCTCTCCATGTTTGGTTGCTTGAACCTCTTGAAAACTATAGATTTTTAGTGTTTATGGTATGATGAAGTGTGCATGCATGGTGCATCCTTGCTTAAACGTTTGTCTTCTTTTACTTTAAAGCATGACTGTTTTTGTTATTGGAGTAGATCAAAGTTTGTATAAGGCAACCTTGTATGAAATCCAAGAAGACCACCATTACTATAAATAGCAAAATCACCAAAATGGCCATTGTGCATTTAATTTTCCACCAACTTCCTTCAATTTTGAGATAGATACCTAGCCACATAATATGTTTAAAGGATTTTTTATTGACCAAACAGGGGTTGAAAATTCTTCAAGCCCGACGCCCGGGACTAGAAATTTGGCAAGCAGGACTTTGCAAAAAATCTACTGAAAAGCCCATCGGGCTTAAATATTCAGAAGACCAATGAATTTTTTCCGACTGTCTTGAAAAAAATCTTGAAAAACCATCTGTAGTCACGTTGCCCTGTTGTTGTTTACATTCATTCTTGATCATCACAGTGCTTGTAAGAAATGTTAGTCATTAGGTAGGCAGTTCAAGCGTTCGGTTGATAAAGAAAAATCTGGATAGTTATAGAGCTTGTAATCGCTTCAAATATTCAGTCATGTCCAATTATGTCGCTGTTTAATTTTAATTTCACATCTAACAAGCAGACTGCATCTGGCTACAGTGGCAAGAAAAGAAACTCACAATACAATAAAGACACCAAATATGATAAGGACAAACATGTTCGATTGTTTCAACAGCCATGGGTTGACAAATTTCCATGGGTCATCTATGATGAGGATTATGGGGACATGTATTGTAAATACTGCCGAAAAAGTATCCTCTAACAGTCTTTAGAAATGATGCATATTGATTTATGTCTTTCTTTTTGCTTTTGCCATTGGACTTGATAAAAAAATTTGGGGGCTTTTGATTTTCTATATAAAAAAGTCCTGGGCTTTAACTTATCTGAAAAATTTTTCAACCCCTGCCAAATTTTTAGCAAACTATGCAAATTAGATCAAATTTTACCTGTTGAGCATTACAGGCCCTTTTGTTTTGGATAGGCATGTCTAAAAGAATATTACAGGTATTTGCCTAATGATAATTATGATAGAAATTTGGTCATGGGTTTAAAGGTCAAGGTCACAGATGTTTACTAAAAATTGCCTTGTTGTTTTTACCTTTGTACTTCTTACTAGCCTTAAGTTTAACTAGATCTTAGATATTTTAGATACATGGTAGCATTTTAGGACAAGTAAAAAATAATAAGCAAATATCTTTGCCTTGTGCCCTAACTGCTGAAAAGTTTAGCAGTCCTTGTTTTAATGTAATTGTCCATTGAACTTAGATATACCATATTCTCAGGTCAGCGTTAAGGTTCTTGGGCCTCTTGTTTTCTACCAAACTTTCGTTCAAGCTTCCATATTATGTCAATGGTTTCTCAGGATAAGACTTTGCAAATAACAACAGCATATTTAAATCAGGGCATGTAAGAAAATAGATTCAGTCTTATCTTAAAATGGCATATATATATTTATAAATGTTAGCAGCTGAATATAAGGTAGTTCAAACGTCAAAACAAGGACCATAGTGTAAATATTAAATATATTACAAAAAATCCATTTTTATAGTTTCTACCTTGCTTTTGGATTGTGATTTGGACATGTATTAATATGTTTGTTTATACCCCCTGCTTGAAAAAGTGGGGGGTATATAGTGATAGGGGTGTCCGTCCGTCCGTCCGTCCCTCCTTCCGTTACACCTTAGGGTACCTATCTCTTATCCGCAACTCCCCCTAAATCCTTCAATGGATTTTCGTGACATAATGCAGATGTACATCTCCTATTTAAAAATTTGATCTGATGGATTTTAAGGGTTTTCCATAGCAAAACATGGACTTAACCATTAGAAGACAAGGGGGTACCCATCTCTTATCCGCAACTCCTCCTAAACCCTTAAATTGATTTTCATGAAACTTTCACACAATCTTGGTGACATAATCTAGATGTACACCTCCTATTTAAAAATTTGATCCGATGGATTTTAAGGGTTTTCCATAGCAAAACATGGACTTGGCCATTAGAAGACAAGGGGGTACCCATCTCTTATCCGCAACTCCTCTTAAACCCTTCTTTGGATTTTCATGAAACTTTCACACAATCTTTGTGATATAATGTAGATGTGTACATCCTATTTTAAAATTTGGTTCATAAAATTTTTGGGGCAATACATGGACTAATTTTAAAATTTGTCCATTAGTTAACCATTGAATGGTGTTTAGGAAACTTTAATTTATATCTTTTGTTTTTAATGGATGTGTTTATATAAGAAATAACTAGGACACTGTAAATAAAAAATTTTAAATTTTTATTAATCAAATACAAATATATATAATTTGCCCTATGGGCTTGCTCAGTTAAATATAAAAACATGCTTATGTCACATTGTAACAGATATGTTTTGTTGAATACTTGAGTGAATTGTTTTAATGTGACATAAGCATGTTTCAATGTCATAATATGATCACACCAATACATTCACTTCAGGACAGAAGTGAGCCATCCCTCCGTGAAAGATGGTAACTGCATGTGTCACTTATTGGTATGATCATGAATGTTCAAATGTTTGAATCACACGATTTGACCATGTCCACTACAGACCTGAATAGTGTTAACCATTTATACCATATGATGATATGACAAGTTACTGGTGGAGTGATAGCATTCAACCACAGCATGATCACACCAATACATTCACTTCAGGCCAGAAGTGAGCCATCTCTCTGTGAAAGATGGTAAATGCATGTGTCACTAATTGTATGATCATGACTGTTAGAATGTTTGAATCACACGATTTGACCATGTCCACTACCGGTCAATAGTGTTAACCATTTATACCACATAATGATATGACAGGTTACTGGTCGGAGTGATAACCAATGACTAAAATGAAAATGATTTGGTAAATTGTTAAAATTAATGAATATTTGCTTGGGTAATGGCCAAAAATTAATTGTAGCATAATATGTGTGTATGAATAAATGTAAGAATAGCATATATTATGTGAAAGAAAAATCCCCAAGGAAGTATGAATTTGGTGTTGTGCGGGGAGGTAATATTTTATGCCACCTATCTTCAATGCAAGATGAGATAAGAAAATTGACATGCATACAATGATTATCCTGATGATACTAGTACATATAAACAAATGTGTAAAAGTAATATATAATGATATACAATGATATTGTTGGTACTCATCTGAAAGTTCGACTATGAAACCAAGAGAACCACATTACTAAATGTAATATATAGTCCACTACCTTACTTAGTAGTCTGAAGAATTAGTCCTATTTAAATGTATGTAATGTCCTCAAAGACACAGATGAAAATGAACATGTATTCGATAAACCAATTAATGATAGTTTGATTCACATGTATATGATAAACTACCTACAGTACCACGGGTTACCACATACTTAAATTCACATATGTATGATAATCCAAGTGAAAATGACACAAATTTAAATGCATTGTTGTATGAAAATCCAATCGAAATGACACAAGTAATTGCTTGCATATATATTAATTTATATATGTATGATAATCCAAGTTCAATTACGAAAGGTAAATTTCACAGGTATATGATACTCCAATTGGATTGACACAGTTTAAAGTACATATAATTTATATAATAATCCAAGTCAAGTGACCTAACTAATGTAAATATATATGACAATTCAATTTGAAATAAACAATTTCATTTCATGTACATGCATAAAATAATCCAAGTTCAGTGATGTCACTTAAATGTATATATAATAATCCAAGTCTAGTGATGTCTTAAATGTATATATAATAATCCAAGTCCAGTGATGTCACTTAAAGTATATATAATAATCCAAGTCCATTGATGTCACTTAAATGTATATATAATAATCCAAGTCCGGTGATGTCACTTAAATGTATATATAATAATCCAAGTCCAATGATGTATCTTAAATGTATATGATAATCCAATTCAAATTATAGTTGTATACACAGGTATATGATAATCCAGAGACACAGTTTTTAAAAGTGTTTATAACTTAGGTTTTCAGACAAATGTTTTAAATGTATTTTTTCAAGCTAAATTAATAAAAACTTTCTAGATTTGTCATGTATTACTCAGTTACACATAGCTAATAAGTGAGAATGATAACCTCATTAGATTGCTAATTAAACCATCAATGTTATCTTGATTTGGACTACAACTCCAAGCCTATGTCTTGATATAAGATGTAACTTAATACTTATATTGTTAATCATCTAGATTTAATTGATCAGATGATAAAGAAAGAATTCATAAGCATGAAAACCCAATGATGTATGGGTAATAATAAAGTATGATCAGCAATAAATAACATTAATTATAACCATGGTTAGTAAGTTTTAATTTCTTTGAATTAAGGACATTTGAGCATTTTTAATTACTGAAGCTGGGGTGTGGATATATCTAGTATAACAATCTGAAGACCACCTGCCAAGAGTTTTAATTAGATGGTCTTCAATTCTTGCTGTGGCTGCTGATGTAGCCCCACCCATTCTAAATGAATGACCACTATACTGCTGAGCATCTATACCAATAGTAGTTAAGAGACATTTTAGTTCTGTTATGAAATATTCCCTGGTTATGGGACTTCCATCAAGCATGACAAATAAGGGTTTATCATTACCTTCATGCTTTTTATCTCTAATGGACAAATAAGCCTTTATGGCATTAACTGGGCATGTGGTATCTCCAGATGAAAATAGTTGAATTGAAATTCCTTTTCTAAAGGGGTCAGTTTTAGAAATTTTTAGCTTTAAAGATACCCTTCCCTCTTCAAATTTTAAATCATTATTTGTTATGTGAATAGATGGATCAAATGTAGAAATATTATCACAAGTTATTTCTCCACATCTCAAAAAACCAAAAAATGCAGTTGAATATACCGCTGCTAATAAGGCATCTGTATGTTGTGACTGATACCCACGTTTGAGACGTTTGATTAATTTATCAAGAATGTTAAACGTAATCGGAAGTCTTACATTTTTTGTTGTTTGATTACATTTTTTGATGGCTGACATAATTGTCTTTAATCTATGAAATTCTTTCCCTGTATCAGATTCCAAGGGGTTCATGTATCCGGCTGCCAGGTAATTAAATCGTATCCCACAAAGGTACAATTTAATTGTGCAATGTTTTAAACTTAAATGCTTATGACAATGTGCCACAAAATATATTAATATATCTTCTGATACCGAAGGCAGATGTAATTGGCAAGGAATGTTGTTTAAATTTAGAAATGTTTTAAAACATTCAAAACCTGTGTTATAAGCATTCCTAGTTTTTGTAGAAATTGCTCTCTTCCATAAATCATTCACCGTGTTGGTGAGCTCCAAATTACTTCTCCGAGTTGTGGGCAAGTGCATGGTTTCAAGTTTGCTTGGGGACTAGCTCTCTGAAGCGTTCCATCTGAAATCGAGATAGAGAATCTGCAATGCTATTGTCTAGTGTAGAAATATATTTAGATTTAAAAAAGAAATTGGATTTTGCAGCTACCCATGTTAATTTTCGCATAAGTCCCATGATTTCAATAGTTTTTGATCTACCTTTGTTTATTATTTCCACTGTTGCTTGGTTATCGCACATAAATAAAACTTTTTTCCTATCCAAAGGTGTCCCCATAATATTGCAGCCACCACAATGGGATAAAGTTCTAAAAATGCCATAGACAAATTTTTGCTCACTGATGGTAAATTACTAGGCCATGCACTACAAAACCACTGTTTATTGTAATAGCCACCATATCCACATGTTGATGAGGCATCTGTAAATAACTTCATATCTATTGATGAAGTCATTTGTTTGTCATAAAACACGGATAAACCATTCCATTGCTCTAAAAACTTCAGCCACATATATAAATCTTCTTTACACTTCTTGTTTAAATGAACATAATGATGCAGTTTTGTTACTGTAGTTGACAAATTGATTAAATAAGAAACAAAAAATCTACCAGGTAGAATTACTCGACATGCAAAATTCAGATGACCCAATAACTGTAAAATTTCCCTCTTTGTACAGGAACGTTTTTGAATTATAGTGTGAATGAACTCTATAATCCTTGTAACTTTCTCTCTTGGAAGTCTAGCTTCCATCTTTTGTGTATCTAATATAATGCCTAAATATTCAAGGCAACTCGTGGGGCCTTCTACTTTCTTTTCTGATAGAGGAATTTCTGATTTTTTGAATAACATAGTCATGATCGCCATGGACCGTAAACCATTTTCAATGGTTTTATCAATTGTCAAAAAATCATCTAATAAATGTAAGATGTGATGTATTTCATATCTATTTTTTGCAATCCAACATACAGCTTGAGACAAATGATCAAATATAAATGGACTGGATCTACATCCCATAGCCAATCTGTGTAAAACATAATATTTTTTATCCCACTTGATACAAAATAGAGGTAGTTGTTTTGGAAGGATTGGTAATAATTTAAAAGCATCTTGTATATCAAATTTACAAAGCTGTGCACCTTTACCCAAAGATTGGATGATGTTTATAGCATCATCAATTTTTATGTATGAAAGGCTGCATTGTTCTTTATCAATTAAACTATTTATGCTGTATGTTTTTGAGTTATTATGGGGCGAGGATAAATCTATGATAAGTCTATGTTTTCCAGAATATTTTCCAGTAGCAACCTTAATCGGTGACACTCTGTACTTTTCGAATGGTGGTATTTTGAATGGTCCGAACATAAAATTTTTTTTGTAATTCTTTGTGTAAAAGTTCATTAACGACATCTGGCTGAGATCTAGCCGAAACCAAATTTTTTAATTCTTTTTGTTCTAAGTCAGTGTCTGATACAAGGGTGTCAAACCCATTCCTAAAACCACCACATAAATATGAAACAAAGTTTCTGTTTTTGTGAAATTGGAGTTCAGATTCCAACTGATTAATAGGTGTAGAGGGGATTTCAAATTCTTTTGGTCCTGCCAGTCATTTCTGTGCTCCTGTGTTTGAACTAGCCATTGATTTGTTTATTTCGGATGAATTGCATATGGCTGCACTATGCAACTATGACTTGCATTTTAGACATATATGCAAAAGTGTGCAGGTTTTCCAACTGCATCCTAGATGAGAATTGAAATTGTTACAAATTTCTTGCCCCTTATAACTTATCTTGGATCTTCCCTTTCTGTCTAAACTGATACTATTTTGACGAAGGTTCCTATTAAATTTCTTGTTTTTAACTTGAACATCTTGCAAATTGTTTTTAGTGACCGGATTTATACTGTTAAGTCCATACTGTTGAAGCATCTGTGAGATATAAGATGGTGTTACATTGTTAAACTGTGGAAAGGGTTGCCATTGCATTGGGCAGAAATGTGTGACATGGTCTACACCTTTGCATAACTCACAGTGAGTTATGTCTGCCCCAGCTGACACTAATTGTAATAAACCCTTATCAACTATACTCCAGTCAACTTTAATCTGGAATTCTTCTAAAGCCATAGCTGCCTTAGCTGAGAAAAGTTTGTGATATTCATAAAAACATTTTGGGAAAACATTTGCAATTTCTATGATAGAGGCTTCATACCTGTCCAGTTCCTCTCTTCTTTCTGGGTAGGCCTTGGCCATGGTTCTTTTATATTTACCGAAGGCTGTCATGAATTCATTAATCGATAATTGTCGGCTCAGACGAGGGTCTGGATGAATTTTTGTATTGTCAGAAATTTCAGACTTAGACTGGACAATTTCAAAATTAGGTATTAATAATGATGCAAGGTTTACGTTCTTACCTTGAAGAATTTGCTTTTTGACAGATGGTGATATTATGTCCATGTGAGGTAGAAGCTCTGATGCCATACCATTGTTTCCTATAAATCCTAATTGTTGTCCTAATCCTGAACTAGAAATGTGTGGCCTCTGTTCTGAAGCAGTACATGTATGGGCCTCGTTGCCATTTTTTAGCCTATTCATCGCTATGTTGAGTGGATTTACCTCGGTTAGATTTCTTTCTTGTGTTCCTTGGTTAGCCATAACTGATGACATCATAGTCCTGAAACTAGACATTGTTTCACTAACCATATTGCACATGCTTTTTAAAACAGTTGATGTTGTTCTTCCGAGTCCTCTGGAGGCGTAACACATGTGTTTTCCCTCACCATTGAATCTGATGGCTCTTGGTTTATAGTTGTTTCCTGTGTAGTAGGCCCTGTATCTGTCCATAGAATCATTTGGGATCGTTATCCTTTGGGTATGCAGGTTCGCCAGATACAGCTGTTTTAACGTTGCTTTTGTGAATGAGTCATGGCAGTTTATTCCTAAGTTTTAACTCGTTCAGTAATTTCTGCCTAGTCCAATTGCTGGGATTCTGTGTGTCATATGTTTTTTGCTTCCTGACACTTTTTCTTTGTCTTTCGGCCATGACTATATATAGTGGTAATATATTGATAAATTGTTTTACAAAAACTAATTTTTATATTAGACTGGTTTAAAATTGCATCTAGCTTGTATACACAAGATATTGAGACTGATTGTTGATTCCCAAGCATAAACATGCTGAGCAGTCACATGACCTATTGATACCTTGATCTGGTGTCATCTTGACCTAATGTGGTGTCCTGCTGAGTGGTCTTTACCAAGAGAATATCAAAGAAATTAACCTTCTTATTTATATTTTTATAGTTTGTTTGTAAACATGACCTAGCCCTTACACTGTAATTAAAGTGTAGTAACTGTGAAAGTTTAAAGTGGCACCCTGCTGAGTTTAACTGTTAAAAGGGGATGCATGGATGAAATTTAACACATGTTTGACCCTTAGAGTTGACCTGATTTATTTCTATATAAACAAACATATATAACATACTATATATATGAAAATATAATTTTATTTAATTCTCTGACTTCTTCGCATAATTTTAATATAAAAATTTTAGACATAAAGAAGTTGTGATTGATCACTGATTTCAAGAGTTTAAGTTGCTCTTGAAATATTATGCAATATGCATATGTCTTTTTGATACAGTATTTTTATTCCTCTGCTCATATTTATTTTGTTTGAAAAAATATATTATTAAATAATTTATAAAGGATCTAATTTAAGAATATGAAATATTTTCAGATTTTCGAAAAAGGATGTGATTGATCTCTGATTTAAAGAGAGAGGTTGTGGTATCGTGTTATTATACTCCCCACTGTTCCCCCCTGCTTAAAAAGTGGGCGGTATATAGTAGTAGGGGGTGTCCGTCTGTGTGTCCGTCCGTCCATCCTTCCGTTACACTTTAGGGTACCTATCTCTTATCCGCAACTCCCCCTAAACCCTTTAATGGATTTTCTTGAAACTTTCACACAATCTTTGTGATATAATGTAGATGTGCACCTTCTATTTAAAAATTTGATCCAATGGATTTTTGGGAGTGGGGGTATTTTTTGTGAGCTTGTGGCTCACAGTTAGTTTCTCTTGTTTTACTTTGCTTTTGGATAGTGGTTTAGACATAGATTGGTATATTTGTTCTAACTTTGCTTTACAGTTATGGTTTGGACTTATACCCCTCGCTTAAAAAATGGCGTACCTGTGTCCGTCCGTCCTTCCGTTACACCTTAGGGTACCTATCTCTTATATGCAACTCCTCCTAAACCCTTCGATGGATTTTCATGAAACTTTCACACAATCTTTGTGATATAATGTAGATGTGCACCTCCTATTTAAAAATTTGATGCGATGGATTTTTGGGAGCTGGGGTATTTTTTGTGAGCTTGTGGCTCACAATTTTTCTAGTTGTTTTCACTTTGCTTTGGGATTGTGGTTTATGTATGGACTACTGTGTTTGATTTTATTTTGCTTTGAGATGGTGATTTAGACATAGATTCTTATCTTAGTGTTTACTTTGCTTTCAGAACTGGTTTATTTATTATACCCCTTGCTTAAAAAGTGGGGGGTATATAGTAATAGGGGTGTCCATCCATGTGTCCGTCCCTCCTTCCGTTACACCTTAGGGTACCTATCTCTTATCTGCAACTCCTCCTAAAACCTTCAATGGATTTTTATGAAACTTTCACACAATCTTTGTGATATGATGTAGATGTGCACCTCCTATTCAAAAATTTGATCCGATGGATGTTGGGGGGGGGGTATTTTTGATTATTTTGTTTATGGCCTTATGTATGATCTATTGTTTTGTTACTAATTGCAGGTCATACTACACTGCAGATGGAGAGACACAAGAAAGACAGAACATTTGTCGCTACCAATGCAGTAAGTACAGGTCTAGACATACTTATAGAACGTGGTATATTGATTTATTCAGGTCTTCCGGGACAGGGGAAAACTACGAATGCTTTAGAGGTTATGACACAGTGTCAAAAGATGAATCCAGATTACAAATTCTTTGAACTAGATGATGTTAGAGACTGGAAAAAAATCATTGATCCTAATGTTCCCTCAATTGTCTTGTTGAATGATGTAATAGGAAAAACTAACATTGATAATTGTCTGGTAAATGATGGTGATAAATATTTTCCTAACATTCTTGCAAATGTACAGGAAGGGAAGGTCAAGGTTGTTATGACGATTAGAAAATTATTGTTGGACAAAAATAGACTAAAGTTAGAGAGGTACAAACTTTTTGATTCAAAACATACCATTGATTTAACATCTGAGGAATTCAAACTTGATTGTAAGAACAAGGAAAAGATTTTATTCAGACACTGTGAAAACAATGCTATTGAAATATGTTCAGATGAAGATGAAAATTATTACGAAATTGATATAAATGATGAAAAATCAGTCATTAAAATAGGGAGAAGAGTCATAAATGAAATTCTCCGCACTGACCCTATTCTCGGTTTCCCATTTGCTTGTTACCTTTTCTGCTGTGAAAGAAAATACACACAGCTAGGTGTGAAGTTCTTTACAAAACCAACTCAGTATTTGATAGATGAAATACATGGCTTAATAAACTCAGATTCGACAAAGATAGAAAATGTGCAGTATTGTATAATGGCATACATGGTTTTGAAAAATGGTAAGTTAGATGCTCAGTTGGATGATGAAATGTTAAACAGAATCATAACATCACTAGAATTTCAAAAACCAACAAAAATTGAGAGAAATGAAGCTATAAAGGAATTACTCAGTAGGTATATAGTGAAAGGTCTTAATTCTCAGTATGTATTTAAACATCAAACTATACTGGAGAGTGTTGCTGTGTGTTTTACTGAGGTTGATCCATGTTTATTGTTGGAGTTATGTAGTGAGGACTTTATTACAGAGTTTGTTAGACCTCATAGCTATACAGAAACAGAAGGTGAAGTAGTATGTAAGGTTGAAAGTGAGGTGTACAATACAATTGTAAAAAGATTATTGTATAGATGGAAAGTGATAGATACTGAAGTTTTTCCAAGTCCGTGGTTGATTAATCATCCTTTATTGAATGAGGAAGCTTTTGTGGAATGTCTTTTTGGTGAAATAAAATCCCAAGAAAATGATTTCAATTACAAATTGGACATTGAAAGTTTGTTTAAATTTATTTGTGAACATGGAGAATCCACTTTAGTTTTAGATGAATTATATAAATTGCTCCCCCTTTCAAAAATGAAGAAACATAATTTTCCCATGATTTGGGGCAATGTTAATGTTATAATATGGCAACTTGATCACAATTTATTGGAAGATGAATGTATATGTCATAGTTTGTCTTCATCTCCACATGTCTCTTTGATAAATCACCCATGTGTTACTCTAGAGCATGTTTTCGAAGCACTGTATGGAACTAATACAACATGGGATAGTAGTTTGTTTGGGGCTATATTTAACAGATGGCCAGATATTGACAGTTGTCATGTTATAGAAATCCTTGAATTAGTTATTTTTTTGGGGATGCCAGTGGATAGTATACAGACTGTATTGAAATGTAGACCTGACATGATAACAGATGTAAACATAAAAAGGATGTTTACTTTGGCCTGTGTTAGTGATGGAAATAACATTGAAATTCTGGAATATTTGCTCAATATAAAGCATGACAATCTAAACAGCAAAACTATCCACATATACACTGAAAACAATGACAAATTAACAAATCTCCATATAGCAGCATACTATGGCAAAGTTGAAGTTTGCAAGAAGTTAGTTGAGTTAGGTTTACGGCTAGATGACAGAACAGTATCAGGACTAAATGTACTGCAAATGGTTATCCTTGGTTATTGTCATGTGCAGTCTCATTCTATTCATATACAATACAACAGTGAAGCACTTGCCAATTTTTGTAGGACTATTGATACATATAGTAAATGTCTAGCTCACTTTTCAATAAAGGAAGAAAGACAGATCCAAACAATTTACAAACATCAATTGGAATATATGATGAATAGTGTAACTATAGACAATACTGACTTTGACTTGACTGTTGATGAATTTGGTAGTAAACTGGTCCATTACTGTGTGTTGGTTGGTGATTTATCACTGATTGAGAAGTTATACAATATTAATCATCAGCTGGTTCATGTAACAAATCATGATGACATGTCGGGAATCCATATTGCAGCTTTATTTGGTAGGTCTGAGATATTTATGAAATTAGTTGAGTTTGGGGTTTCAGTTACTGATGAAATAGATGGATTGAGTGTTTTACAATTGGCTATGATAGGATATTCTCATCATGATCTGAGTGAGATAGATTTTATCAGTTCATTTCTTCAAGACCCTATTATTGAACATTTCCCCAGGTCTAACAAACAGAATTATGGAGACATAATAACCTTTTTGTTACAACATGAAAAATTCATTCAAACAGATTTAGATATGGATTTGGATTACTTTGGAAGTAAATTATTTCATTACTGTGTGTTGGTTGGTGATTTATCACTGATTGAGAAGTTATACAATATTAATCATCAGCTGGTTCATAAAACAAATTATGATAACATGTCAGGAATCCATATTGCAGCTTTATTTGGTTTGTCTGAGATATTTATGAAATTAGTTGAGCTTGGTGTTTCTGTTCCTGGCAATACATTTGAAATGGGGTATAGTGCTTTGTACTTGGCGATGGTCGGTTTTGCTAAACAGTGGGATCTTTCTCCTGAATTTCAATTAATGCTTGGTCCTGTGATTCGTATGTATAACAAACATTTTTTATATGTATCTCTGTCTGACTTTGTGCTTTATAAAACACTCGTAAACACAATCAATTCTGAATGTATAGTTACATTTTTACTGGAACATAAAGATGTATGTCTTACAGATTTAGACATGGAGGTTGATGAGTTTGGTACATCGTTTACTCATTACTGTGTTGTGTTCGATTCCCTGTCTCTCATTAAGTTATTATACCAGAAATACCCACAGATATTATCTAGAGAGGTAGTAGATAAATATAAAGTAGAAGGTGCCGCTATTGACAGTAGTAGTGAGGCCAGAGAGGTGACGCCTGTGGAATTGTCTGTTTTGATGGGTAGAAGTGCAATATTACAGTTCTTGTTGTCATGTCCTGGTGTAGTGACTGATAAGGAAGTCAATAATTTAATTCATTTGGTGTCTGAAGGAAAGATGTATGTAGATAATGTCTTGAACAGATTCAGAAAAACACCAAATTTTTTATACTTTGTCAAATCTTTTTCTCAAGAAATTGTATTTGGCTCTGAGGATAATTATCAATCCATATCAAAAGCCCTTCAGGATCGTGTTGATAGGGCAGCTGTTGGGATCTAATTATTACAAATGATGTTGATAGATTGATATGACATGGCTTCTATACTTTTATACCTGATACTATTAGTTACACAGCCTGTTGGTGACCTTATATGGTTTATACAGGGTCAGTAAATTCCATATCTGGTCCTTGGCTTCGCCCTCATCGGATATGGAATTTACTGACCCTGTATAAACCATATTAGGTCACCAACAGGCTGTGTAACGATTACATCTTACCGATCACCCTGCAGAACCACTGTGGATACCTGTAAACAAACATACACGATACGGACACCGGAGAGAAGTTCAGGATGAGACACTGCTGTATGTTTTAATAACCTATAGCTGTACCTAGACAAACCAAATTTACCCTTAATATACCACATTATGTCACTAAAACACAGCGTAATGGTTATATTCTACCGATCACAGCAATAAATCATTTAAAACACCAATTTGAATGTATCCACAGTCCACACAGCAACATGTGACTGGTGAGTGAGTTGGAAATACTGTCATTTAGTGGCATTCTGTCTGACAAAATAATGAAAAAAATAACAAATTTGACTTACTAGCAACATCCGTCAAAAAATCAATAATCAATTGCACTTTCATCCTTTGAAATCAAATATTTAGTTTCAATATCACAACATCTTTACTAGTGTCCATATTTGCCATAAATGTTTGTGATAAATATGACGTGTTAACTACCAAGCGGCCGCCATTGAAGTTGGTCAGGGGAAGTAACTCTGATACTGACTAGATATGAACATGCCTGACCCGATATGGATTATTTTAGGTCACCAGGTGATCATCATTGTCAAATGAAATTCACAGAAACTAGTGAGAGGTAGGATATTAGATATAATATTGTGAAATCATTTATGTTTGTGGTTATAAAGAAATACCATTACCATTACAATTCATTGTTTTGGTTACTGTTGATTGTTGGAATTTAAGGTAAAAAATATCCATTATTTTGTTGACATGTAAATTCATAGTTTAATTTTTGTATGAAAATGACAACATTTGAGACACCACGAAAAACTAAAGAGCTATTTCCTATAAGAAAGTGACAATATGAAAAAGAGAAATGGGACAAAGTAAGATACTTGTATATGAAAAAGACAAAATTGGGCAATGTGAGATTATGCAAGGTGAGATATATGAAAAAGAGAAATGAGACAAAGTAAGATACTTGTATATGAAAAAGACAAAATGGGGCAATGTCAGATTATGCAAGGTAAGATATATGAAAAAGAGAAATGGGACAAAGTAAGGTACTTGTATATGAAAAAGACAAAATTGGGCAATGTGAGATTATGCAAGGTGAGATATATGAAAAAGAGAAATGAGACAAAGTAAGATACTTGTATATGAAAAAGACAAAATGGGCCAATGTCAGATTATGCAAGGTGAGATATATGAGAAAGAGAAATGGGACAAAGTAAGATACTTGTATATAAAAAAGACAAAATGGGGCAATGTGAGATTATGCAAGGTGAGATATATGAAAAAGAGAAATGAGACAAAGTAAGATACTTGTATATGAAAAAGACAAAATGGGGCAATGTGAGATTATGCAAGGTAAGATATATGAAAAAGAGAAATGGGACAAAGTAAGATACTTGTATATGAAAAAGACAAAATGGGGCAATGTCAGATTATGCAAGGTGAGATATATGAAAAAGAGAAATGGGACAAAGTAAGATACATGTATATGAAAAAGACAAAATTGGGCAATGTGAGATTGTGCAAGGTGAGATATATGAAAAAGAGAAATGGGACAAAGTAAGATACTTGTATATGAAAAAGACAAAATGGGGCAATGTCAGATTATGAAGATGAGATATATGAGAAAGAGATAAGGCAAAGTGAAAAGTATGAAAAATAAAAATGGGACAGTGTGATATGTGAAAAAGTGATATGGGACAAAGTGAGATTTGACAAAATGAGAATGCTTAACTTGGGTACGAAAGTGGACACCATACCTCAAATTCAGGACCTAACTTTTTGCCAAATATTTTGAGTGCTTTGTCCTAATTTAAATTAATTGGGTACAAAATTGAAACTTTTTTCCATTTAAATATGTATTATGTCACTGAGTAATTCCAAAACAAATTGCACAAAACAATGTTTATTTTACCAATTACAAAAGTCTAAGACCCAGGACCAAAAATGGGTGTGACAGTTCTGGTGAACCAAAGTTAATAAAAATAAATAGTATCAAACAGTAACTATGGACATTGGATTTGGATAAAAAAAACTGTAGAGGAAGGTAAGTATGAAACAGTAAAGGCTAACAAACAGGACAATTAAAAATTTTCAGCTTCAGATAATACTTGTGTAAAACCAATGTCCCTGACCATAATCAAAGTACTATAAGTGTAGTTTTATTCAAGATGTATCAATTTTTACTAATTTACCAGACGAAAAGTTTTCGTGAAAATATGTACCACAATTAAAATAATATTTATTTTCAATTTAATAGTCAGTTTCATAAATCCACAAATAATTAATCCCGAGAGGACAAAAATTGAAAATATGAACCTGTGATATTGAGTAAATTAACAGTATTTGGTAGTTTAAACATTATAGTATTTGGATATTGTTGAATCTGAGATAAAACAATTAAGCCATGTCAAGGTCCTAAAGCTATAGCCGTCATCACAATTATTTTGGTACATGCATGATGTCTCTGTATCCAAAAGTATCTTCGATATATTTGAAACCTTATGGTTCCATGTTCCTTTAATGTCAAAATTTTGATTACTATAAAAGTATTTATTTTCGCGATGTACTAAGTTTCCCTTATTTCACGGTTGTTTGTTTTGCACGAAAATTGATACAAAGTGAAAATTACATTATGCTTATTGTGTTATAGTGCGTATTAGAAAAACATGAAAATTTTACTATGCAGATATATCTCAATTTCCTATTTGCGAAAATAAATACCCACAAAATTTAATACGTTTACAGTATTTTGATTTCAGGGTGTAGCTAGCTAGACAAACAGAAGTCGCTTACACTATGGTACCTGGTCTCACTTCACAGTTCAATCAATTTGGTATTCTTCAGTAATTCATAATATTGATTAAATACACTCATAAAACATTTTATTTCTTAAAAAAGTAAAAGTTTTATTTCTTAAATAAATAAAAGTTAGGTTAAACATATGAACTTCCACAAGGTAAGTGAGGTTGGGAGGTCTGGAAGGGTAAGCTTCTCATGTTTAGCTAGCTACACCCACACCTGCCACGTGTGTAATCAAAATTGAGAATGAAAGGAACATAAACTAAAGAACGTCAAACAAATCCATGGTAATTTTGGTTACAGAGACTTTATTTTTACCCATCAATAATATTTTAACGACGGCAAAACTGAAAGGAACATGTATAAATAACAGTTGTTAAAATTTCAAAGGTATTTTATGTTCGATATTTTTTTCATAAAAGTATTATATGGCAATGGCAATATGTGTATATAGTCTGAAGGACCCTGGTAAAAGTTGTCTGAAGTAATGTTTTTTGCTATAAGTTGTCAACCGTTTTTGTTGTTATCTATATTTTATTACATTTTTTTTTTAGGTTTTTTGGCTACTAAAATTTATGATTGGCACCTTAAATTATGATATCTTGGTCACTTTTTGCTACATGTCGCCAATTTGGCAGCCACAACTTTCATCATCAAATTCCAACTTAGGTGGTTTCTGTTGAAGCTTTTAGTATACTATTCTTTTTTCAGTGTTTTATTTACTGAATAAGTAAATCATTTGCTACTTGCATTTCAAACATCCAAATAAAACTTTATGAAAATGACATAAAGTGTGTAGACCTTATCATCTGCATATGATCAGTCAGTGCATGAAACATTGAAAATAACAAAAACTACAGTTTTTGTACATCATTTTTAGCTCACCTGAGCCAAGGCTTAGATGAGCTATTGCAATCTATCACGTCCGTCCGTCGTGCGTCGTCCGTCGTGCGCCGTGTATAAACTTTACATTTTAATCTTCTCCTCCAAAACTACTGGGGCAAATTTGATGAAACTTGGCGATTATCATGCCTGGGTAACAGCCTTTAAAAATTGTGTTCGGGGTTTGGCCACGCCCAACAAGATGACCATCATTACTAAAAATAGCAAAAAGACAAAAAATCTTTTTCTCTGAAACCAAAAGGTGCAGGCAAATTTTGATTAGATATTCAGATTCAGCATACCTGGGAACATTAAAATTGTGTTTTTCATGAAAATTGAACAAAAAATAGGTTACGTGTTTTTGCGTAAAATTATGTAATTTTGAAAATGAGACATTTATTGTTATAACTCAATAACGGCTGAAGATAATTGTATGGAGTTTTCACTGTTTATCTTGCCTTGCTATTTTCTTCCAAAAGATGTCAAGGTCAAGGTCATGTCCCTGTTTTTGACCTTTAATAAAAAATGGGTGTTTTTTTAAACATTTCAGGTGATAATGGCATGGATGGGATTTTCAGTTAATTGTAGGTATTGACATGACGATCATTTTGATACATAGATGAAGGTCATGAGTTCAAAGGTCAAGGTCAAGGATGCACAACTATTTCCGTTATAGTTGATTATCTGCAAAACTATTAACTTTTTGTATAGGCATATATATTAGAATATTGTAGGTAATGGCACAATGGTCATTTTGATATATGAATAAAGGTCATGGGTTCAAAGGTCAAGGTCACAGATGCAAAACAATAACAAAATGGTTAATTATCTCAAAAACTATCAACTTTTTGTATAGACATGTATATTACAATATTGAAGGAATTGATTTAACGATCATTTTGATATATAGATAAAGGTCATGGGTTCAAAGGTCAAGGTCACAGATGCGAAAGTGTACCGAAATTGTTAATTATCTAGAAAACTATTAACTTTTTGTATAAACATGTATATTACAATATTGTAGGAATTGATTTAACGATCATTTTGATATGTAGATTAAGGTCATGGGTTCAAAGGTCAAGGTCACAGATGCAAATCAATACATAAATGGTTAATTATCTCAAAAACTTTTAACTTTTTGAATAGACATGTATATTCAATATTGTAGGTTTTGATTTAACGATCATTTTGATTTATAGAATAATGTTATGGGTTCAAAGGTCAAGGTCACAGATGCGAAAGAATACTGAAATGGTTAATCATCTCAAAAACTATAAGCTTTTTGTATAGACATGTATATTACAATATTGTAGGAATTGATTTAACAATCATTTTGATATATAGATTAAGGTCATGGGTCAAAGGTCAAGGTCACAGATGCGAAAGTGTACCGAAATTGTTAATTATCTAGAAAACTATTAACTTTTTGTATAAACATGTATATTACAATATTGTAGGAATTGATTTAAGGATCATTTTGATATGTAGATTAAGGTCATGGGTTCAAAGGTCAAGGTCACAGATGCAAATCAATACATTAATGGTTAATTATCTCAAAAACTTTAAACTTTTTGTATAGACATGTATATTGGAATATTGTAGGTTTTGATTTAACGATCATTTTGATATATAGTTTAATGTCATGGGTTCAAAGGTCAAGGTCACAAATGCGAAGAATACTGAAATGGTTAATTATCTCAAAAACTATAAACTTTTTGTTTAAACATGTATATTAGAATATTGTAGGTTTTGATTTAATGATCATTTTGATATATAGATGAATGTTATGCATTCAAAGGTCAAGGTCACAGATGCGAAAGAATACTGAAATGGTTAATTATCTTAAAACCTATAAGCTTTTTATATAGACATGTATATTCGAATATTGTAGGTAATGGCCTAACAATCATTTTGATATATAGATGAAGGTCATGGTTTCATACTTTGTTTTTACTTTTTTAGCTGTTTATAAATAATGTATTGTAACTAGAATATATATATTAATATATTATACATATATTATATGTAGCAATCTCGGGACAAGGTATGATTAATTTGCAAAAATTTTTGCATTTAATTCTGCCTTACTGCTGAAAATTAGGAGTTCTCTTTAATAAATGTTATTGACCATTGAACCTCTGCATGAGACATGTACTTAGCCTCAGGTGAGCGTTAAGGCCCATGGGCCTCTTGTTATTTTATTTACATTTTTGTTTAGTTTTGTTTTTGACAAATCAAAGTTTTGATTGGAATCATAGATTTTCAATAATAGTCACACTGACTCCTATTCTAAAACAGTCGTCTTGAGTGGTGACAGTTAGAAAGAAGTCAAGAAAACAATGAACATACAATAAGATTGAATTAAAGTTTAACAACTGATATATATCCAAACAACAGTGACCTGTCTGCTTGACCTTTTATTAGGAGTAATCATATATAGGCAAACAACACTGACCTGTCTGCTTGACCTTTTTGTCAGGAGTTTTCATATATAGGCAAACAACACTAACCTGTCTGCTTGACCTTTTTGTCAGGAGTATTCATATATTGGCAAACAACACTGACCTGTCTGCTTGACCTTTTTGTCAGGAGTATTCATATATTGGCAAACAACACTGACCTGTCTGCTTGACCTTTTTGTCAGGAGTATTCATATATTGGCAAACAACACTGACCTGTCTGCTTGACCTTTTTGTCAGGAGTATTCATATATTGGCAAACACTGACCTGTCTGCTTGACCTTTTATTAGGAGTATTAATATACAGTAAAACCTCAATTCATTGCCACAATTTGTTCAGTCAAATTTTGGCGTTATAAAGGGGTTTGGCGATAAATTGAGGGAGGGTCATAAAGAAAACATAAACAAAATGGATTTTGGTATTTCAAAAAAGTGTGGCGATAAGCGAGGTGGCAAAGTTATCGAGGGGCATTATAACGAGGTTTTACTGTATTGGCAAACAACAGTGATCTGTCTGCTTGACCTTTTTGTCAGGAGTATTAATATATTGGCAAACAACACTGACCTGTCTGCTTGACCTTTTTGTCAAAAGTATTAATATATTGGCAAACAACAGTGACCGGTCTGCTTGACCTTTTTGTCAGGAGTATTAATATATTGGCAAACAACACTGACCTGTCTGCTTGACCTTTTTGTCAGAAGTATTAATATATTGGCAAACAACAGTGACCGGTCTGCTTGACCTTTTTGTCAGGAGTATTCATATATTGGCAAACAACACTGACCTGTCTGCTTGACCTTTTTGTCAAAAGTATTAATATATTGGCAAACAACAGTGACCGGTCTGCTTGACCTTTTTGTCAGGAGTAATATATTTGCAAACAACACTGACCTGTCTGCTTGACCTTTTTGTCAGGAGTATTAATATATTGGCAAACAACACTGACCTGTCTGCTTGACCTTTTATCAGGAGTATTAATATATAGGCAAACAACAGTGACCTGTCTGCTTGACAAGTAGTAACCTTGACCTTAGTAAGTAATTAAATTTCAAATAGACATGTCAATGATTTTTCCTATACAAAATGAGATGAAATTGTCTAAGATATGTTAAAAGTTTTTTTTTTTTTTTTATTTTCATTTTTTAACACATATTACAAAAAATTTTAAGTACACCATTCACACACTCATACATACACAGGTACATGTATAAACTTTTAAACTTTACATGTCCGAAAAATGCCCAAAAAAACTTTAATGCTTAGGAAAATAATTTACTCATTAAACATGTTTTTATAATCTCCCCATATTTTTTCAAAAATATTTAAATTATCTGAAAGTTGATATTGTTTCTTTTCTGTTATATATAAATAAAAAAAGTGGTGTTTGAGTTAAAATTCAAACATTGTTCATTGTATCTTTTAACTGTAATATAATGTTTTGTGGTGTTTACTATTTTATTTATAATTTGTTCTTTTTTTCCATATTTACCTAGAATAACATCTCTTACTGTTACATTATGTGTAATTTTCACTTTATTGCTTATCCACTCTTCTATATTAGACCAAATAGTTCGTACATATGGACAGTCAAAGAATAAATGACATAAGTCTTCTTCGTAAGTTTTACAAAAGGTACAAAGCGATGAACTTTTTAATTTTATCTTTTGAAAAAAAACATTCGTACCATATATTCTATGTATTATCCTAAAGTTTAACCATTTTAATTTAGGGTCTTTTACATTTTTATACAAATTTGTGTACACGTTACTCCAGTTAAAAGATTCTGGTAAATTGAGTTCTTGTGTCCATTTTGATTCAATTTTTGGTTTAATATACATTTCTTTTATAAATACATCATATATGTGTTGTGTTCCTTTCGAATACTTACTAATAAATTTTAAATCGGATATATATGAGTTATCAATATTTTGATCATTCTCTTTGATATTAAGAGTCGATATTATGCTTCTTTTTATCCCTTCATAATTAGTAAAATGTATTTTAATGTCATATTTATTTTCAATTTCTTTTAATTCCATAATTTTTCTATTTCCATTCAATAAATCTCTAATTTTTATAATTCCTTTTTCATACCATTTTTTCCAAAAAATAGTGGATTTATCCATTTTTATCTTTGAATTATACCATAAACTATGATCAAGTACAGAAAATCGCTTATTTGACTTTGGTGTTATTCTTTTGAATTCAGCGAAATATGTTAAGACTTCTTTCCAAAATAGATTTTTAGCAGAGTTCGCTTTTAATTGACAGAAATTGTCTCCGAAGTCATCAACATGTTTTAGTTTAACATTTACTATTGTCGAAAACAATCTAAAAATATTATCATTCCTAAGCTGTAGTCGGCGAAGCCAACTTAACTTAAGTGCTTTGATAAAACTTTTTATATCAACCATTCTGCACCCCCCTCGTTCATAATCCTGTATAATAAGCTTTCTGTTTACTTTATCTATTTTACCCTCCCATAAATAGTTATAAAATGCTTTTTCTAATTTTTGGATAATATTATTTTCTGGTTTTGGGAGACTAGTGAAAAGATGTGTTAGTTTAGGAAGGAGTAGGCTTTTTATTACAGTAATTTACCAAACAGGGTGAGGTTTCTTTTTGACCAGGATTTTAAATCACGCTGAATTTCAGATAACTTGTTGCTATAATTACTGATTGATATATGTTCCAAATCTGGTGTGTAATTAATACCAAGAACTGTAAATGCTTCTGATGTCCATTCTAAACCGGTATCTTTACACAACATATCTTTACTATTTATTTTTGACCCTATCCATATAGCTTTAGTTTTTTCAATATTTGGTTTTAAACCTGAATATTTTGAAAACTGAAATAAAAGGTCTAGCGAACTCTTAAGACTTTTTCACTTCCATCAAGAAAAATACAAGTGTCATCAGCATATTGTAATAAGCAAATTTCAGTATTGTCAATGTTTATACCCTTTATATTCTTGTTATGTCTGAACATGTTTGCCATTATCTCTGCACAAAGAATAAATAGATATGGTGAGATGGGATCCCCTTGGCGACAACCTCTAGATATTTTAAAGAATTGAGAGAAAATTCCATTCTGTATAACACACAATTCAGCATTATTGTAAAGAGTTTTAACATATTTTATAAATTCATGTCCAAAATTAAAAAATTGTAATGTTTTAAATATAAATTTCCACGATACTGAGTCGAACGCTTTTTCAAAATCGATCAGAAGTAAAGCACCTGGGATATTTTTTTCTTTTGTAATTTGCAGAACATCATAAATTATTCTAGTATTTTCGCCAATAAAGCGACCAGCTATAAAACCTCTTTGATTTTCGTGAATTAAATAATCTAACGTAGACTTCAATCTATTAGCAATGCAGCTTGAAATTAGTTTATAAGTCACATTTAATAATGAGATTGGTCTCCAGTTTTTTATTAGATTTCTACTTTTATCACCTTTTGGTAGTATGGAAATTATACCTTGTTTTTGAGTTAAAGACAATTCGCCTTTCTGAAGGCTGCAATTATAGGATTTTATTAAAAAATCATTAATATCTATCCAGAAAAACTTAAAGAATTCTGTAGTAAAACCATCGGGTCCAAGAGATTTGTCATTTTTCATGTTTTTGAGAGCTTTTAGTAGTTCATCTGCTGTAATTGCTCCCTCCAGAGAATTCGCTTGGGTTTTATTTAACTTTTTTATATCATCATAGTTAAGACATTCATTGAGATTTACTTCTTCAAGTGAGTCGTCCCTACTTAAATATAGATTTTTATAAAATGTTTCTATTTCATCGAGAATTTCTTTTTGCCCTTGGATTAAGGATCCATTATTATTTTTTAAGCAAGTTATTGTTTTATTTAAGTAGTTTCGTTTTTCTAAGCCACAGAAATATTTAGTCGGTTTTTCCCCTTCTTCCACCCATTTCGCCTTAGTTCGAATTAATAACCCTTTAATATAAACATGTCTTAATTTTTCTAATTCTTCATTAAGTTTTTTCATTTCTTCTGTATATTCTAGTTTATTTGGTTCTTGTGATATTAGTTCATTAAGTTTAATTATTCTCAATTCAAGATTTATTCTGGATTTATCCCTTTCTCTTTTTTTTCTTGCGCTATATTGAATTGAAGCCCCCCTTATTTTAAGCAAAAGCATATCAAGAAGCAGGTCATCTTTAATCTTCAGAGCAGAATCATTATTATTAATATCTAAATCTAAATATTCATGTTTTAAATCTACAATCAAGTTTTTAATCATAGTAACATAATCGGTATCTCGTAGTAAATTATTATTAAATTTCCAAAAACCTTTTCCCCTTTTAAAATCTGACAAACGTAAATTTAATTCAACAATTGAGTGATCTGTTCGATAACCGGGTTTAATACCAGTGTCACTAACTAGTGTCATTATTTCTTCGGAAATGAGAAAAAAATCTAGTCGCGCTTTTTTCGCTGAGGATTGTGAAAACCAAGTGTAATGTTTCTTCTCTTCATTATTTACTCTCCATGGATCTATTAATTTAAACTGTTCTTTGATTTTTAAAACTTCTTGTCTGGCTTTTGGATTATTTACATTTTTGTATTGAAAGTAATCTAAATTTGGATCTTGTACCATGTTAAAATCGCCTGTTAAAATAACAAAATCGTTTTGTAATTCTTCAATAATGCCTTTCAGATTGTTAAAGAAACTTGGTTCATCTTTATTTGGTGCATAAATATTAATAAGCGTGAAAGTATATTTGTTTTCTATTAAAATTTCTAATACAATATAATTCCCCGTTTCGTCTGACTTTTCACTTAAAATTTTAAATTCAAAGTTATTATTTAAAAGGATAGCTACGCCCCTCGCATTGCTTTTCCCATAACTCATGTATACCTTATATCCCCAAAGTGTTTTTATTTGGTTTTCGTCTGATTTTATAAAATGCGTATCTTGTAAACAATATATACTAAATTTCTTATTTTTCAGATAATTTATAACATCACGTCTTTTTTGCTTATCCCTCAGTCCTTGACAATTTAAAGATAATATTTTAATTTCCCCCATTATCCTTTAGATGAATATAAATGAAAATGGTTATACATGTACCAAACACACCCACATCCCATATATACAGAACATACAAGACATACATATAACATAAGTAAATGATCACGTAATTATATACTGACTAATCAAATCTGTAATATCAAAATAATACAGGATATCGACATAATGAATACTCTGGAAAAATAGCTGTTGTTGCCTTTTAACCGATTAAAAACTTATTCAACATATATATTTATATATATATATATGTAATTCCATTTTAATAAAATGTGACTGTGCCTTTGTTATTTAAGGAGAAATTATCTCATTATTAAGATATGTTAAAAGTGCTATTTCTCTTTATGTCACAGCCATAAGGAATGGATGTGAGTTTAATGTATTATTGCATCTTGCTAAGGCTAATTGTTTCAACATAATATCCAGAATTATGAAAATTATATTTTAGTGATAAAACATTATAACTGAAAAATGCAATACATTTATTACTTTTTTAATGAATTATGAACAATATGTTATGTATTATAACATGATACTTTTGTATAGTGTATCAAGTTTGACCTGAATGTTTGACCTTCAATTTGAATAATTAACATGCCTATACATTGGGTAATGTAGGAGCTATATAAATGATATATGATCCTAATACAGGCTACCGGGTGTTTATGGTAATAAAACATGTTGTCTTCTTTAAAATCACAGTTTATTTGCCCAACTTATATTCAAATTAAAGGTCAAGCGGCCATTTCCATTTGTTGTTTTATTTTCAATATTTGTCTTGTTGTATTATCAATTTTTGTATCATTATATTATCAATTGTGTATTATTGTATTATCAATTTTGTATCGTGGTATTATAAATATTGTATTATTAATTTTGTCATGAAATATTGTGTTTTCAATTTCTTATACCGGTAATTAATTTTGTGTTATCAATTTTGTATTTTTTTATCCCATCCCCACTCCCTTCCTCACGATGACTAATCTTGAAGCATCGTGTTTTTCATCTGATTGTGTGACCATCCATTTTGTGTAAACGACCCCTTCTACAGTTTTCTTTTGATCTTTTCTATGAATCGAGCTGTTTCTATTTGATTCACTGAACCTTCTAGCAAACCGTTCCGAAAATACAGTCACACATGCTCCAAGTTTCTTTTATTATTTTCAACTGGCTTCTTTGCGATCTCTCATATTACAAACCATGTGACACAATTAAGCCCAATGGAAATATAATAAATAATTGATTTAATAATAAATTGTATTATTAATTTTGTATAATCAGTTTCATTATTAATTTCATGACTACATCAATTTTTCATGACTATACTTTTATCAATTTTTCATGACTATATAGTTTTATCAATGTTTCATGGCTTTATACTTTAATCAATTTTTCATGACTTTATACTTTTATCAATTTTTCATGGTTAAATTATTTTATCAATTTTTGATAGTTACATAGTTTTATCAATCTTTCATAACTATATTATTTTATCAATTTTTGATAGTTATATAGTTTTATCAACGTTTCATGACAATATAGTTTTATCAATTTTTTATGGTTATATAGTTTTATCAACGTTTCATGACAATATAGTTTTATCAATTTTTGATAGTTATATAGTTTTATCAACGTTTCATGACAATACAGTTTTATCAGTTTTTGATAGTTATATAGTCATGACAATATAGTTTTATCAGTTTTTGATAGTTATATAGTTTTATCAACGTTTCATGACAATATAGTTTTATCAGTTTTTGATAGTTATATAGTTTTATCAACGTTTCATGACAATATAGTTTTATCAATTTTTGATAGTTATATAGTTTTATCAACGTTTCATGACAATATAGTTTTATCAGTTTTTGATAGTTACATAGTTTTATCAATCTTTCATAACTATATTATTTTATCAATTTTTGATAGTTACATAGTTTTATCAACGTTTCATGACAATATAGTTTTATCAAATTTGATAGTACATAGTTTTATCAATTTTTCATGACAATATAGTTTTATCAATTTTTGATAGTTATATAGTTTTATCAACGTTTCATGACAATATAGTTTTATCAAATTTGATAGTACATAGTTTTATCAACGTTTTATGACTATATTGTTTTATCAGTTTTTGATAGTACATAGTTTTATCAACGTTTTATGACTATATTGTTTTATCAATTTTTGATAGTTACATAGTTTTATCAACGTTTCATGACAATATAGTTTTATCAATTTTTGATAGTTATATAGTTTTATCAATCTTTCATGACAATATAGTTTTATCAGTTTTTGATAGTTACATAGTTTTATCAACGTTTCATGACAATATAGTTTTATCAGTTTTGATAGTTACATAGTTTTATCAATCTTTCATAACTATATTATTTTATCAATTTTTGATAGTTATATAGTTTTATCAACGTTTCATGACAATATAGTTTTATCAATTTTTGATGGTTATATAGTTTTATCAATCTTTCATGATATATAGTTTTATCAATTTTTCATAGCTACAGTATATTGTTTCATCAAGTTTTTCAATTTTGTATTACCCGGTATCAATTTTTCGTGGTTATATAGTTTCAAAATAGTACCAATTTTTCATTACTATATTTTCATAATTATACTTGTTTTGTTTTTTTTTAATGTTTCATGGCTATAGTTTTATCAATGTTTCATGACTATATAGTTTTATCAATTTTTGATAGTTATATAGTTTTATCAACGTTTCATGACAATACAGTTTTATCAGTTTTTGATAGTTATATAGTTTTATCAACGTTTCATGACAATACAGTTTTATCAGTTTTTGATAGTTATAGAGTTTATCAACGTTTCATGACAATATAGTTTTATCAATTTTTGATAGTTATATAGTTTTATCAACGTTTCATGACAATACAGTTTTATCAGTTTTTGATAGTTATATAGTTTTATCAACGTTTCATGACAATATAGTTTTATCAGTTTTTGATAGTTATATAGTTTTATCAATGTTTGACAATATAGTTTTATCAGTTTTTGATGGTTATATAGTTTTATCAATTTTTGATGGTATATAGTTTTATCAATTTTTCATGACTGTATAATTTTATCAATTTTTCATGGTTAATATTTATCAATTTTTGATAGTTACATAGTTTTATCAATCTTTCATAACTATATTATTTTATCAATTTTTGATAGTTATATAGTTTTATAGTTTCATGACAATATATTTTATCAATTTTTGATGGTTATATAGTTTTCAATTTTTCATGACTGTATAATTTTATCAATTTTTCATGGTTAAATTATTTTATCAATTTTTGATAGTACATAGTTTATCAATTTTTCATGACTATATAGTTTTATCAATTTTTGATAGTTATATAGTTTTATCAACGTTTCATGACAATATAGTTTTATCAGTTTTGATAGTTACATAGTTTTATCAATTTTCATAACTATATATTTTATCAATTTTTGATAGTTACATAGTTTTATCAACGTTTCATGACAATATAGTTTATCAACTTTGATAGTACATAGTTTTATCAATTTTTCATGACTATATAGTTTTATCAATTTTTGATAGTTATATAGTTTTATCAACGTTTCATGACAATATGTTTTATCAACTTTGATAGTACATAGTTTTATCAACGTTTCATGACAATATAGTTTTATCATTTTTGATAGTTATTAGTTTTATCAACGTTTCATGACAATATAGTTTTATCAACTTGATAGTACATAGTTTATCAACGTTTCATGACAATATAGTTTTATTCAATTTTTGATAGTTATATAGTTTTATCAATCTTTCATGACAATATAGTTTTATCAGTTTTTGATAGTTACATAGTTTTATCAACGTTTCATGACAATATAGTTTTATCAGTTTTTGATAGTTACATAGTTTTATCAACGTTCATGACAATATAGTTTTATCAATTTTTGATAGTTATATAGTTTTATCAACGTTTCATGACAATATAGTTTTATCAATTTTTGATGGTTATATAGTTTTATCAATCTTTCATGATATATAGTTTTATCAATTTTTCATAGCTACAGTATATGTTTCATCAAGTTTTTCAATTTTGTATTACCCGGTATCAATTTTTCGTGGTTATAGTTTTAAAATAGTATCAATTTTTTCATTACTATATTTTCATAATTATACTTGTTTTGTTTTTTTTTAATGTTTCATGGCTATAGTTTTATCAATGTTTCATGACAATATAGTTTTATCAGTTTTTGATAGTTATATAGTTTTATCAACGTTTCATGACAATATAGTTTTATCAGTTTTTGATAGTTATATAGTTTTATCAACGTTTCATGACAATATAGTTTTATCAACTTTGATAGTACATAGTTTTATCAACGTTTCATGACAATATAGTTTTATCAGTTTTTGATAGTTATATAGTTTTATCAACGTTTCATGACAATATAGTTTTATCAATTTTTGATAGTTACATAGTTTTATCAATCTTTCATAACTATATTATTTTATCAATTTTTGATAGTTATATAGTTTTATCAACGTTTCATGACAATATAGTTTTATCAATTTTTGATAGTTACATAGTTTTATCAATCTTTCATAACTATATTATTTTATCAATTTTTGATAGTTATATAGTTTTATCAATGTTTCATGACAATATAGTTTTATCAATTTTTGATAGTTACATAGTTTTATCAATCTTTCATAACTATATTATTTTATCAATTTTTGATAGTTATATAGTTTTATCAACGTTTCATGACAATACAGTTTTATCAGTTTTTGATAGTTATATAGTTTTATCAACGTTTCATGACAATATAGTTTTATCAATTTTTGATAGTTATATAGTTTTATCAACGTTTCATGACAATATAGTTTTATCAGTTTTTGATAGTTATATAGTTTTATCAACGTTTCATGACAATATAGTTTTATCAACTTTGATAGTTACATAGTTTTATCAATCTTTCATAACTATATTATTTTATCAATTTTTGATAGTTATATAGTTTTATCAACGTTTCATGACAATATAGTTTTATCAATTTTTGATGGTTATATAGTTTTATCAATCTTTCATGACTATATAGTTTTATCAATCTTTCATGACTATATAGTTTTATCAATCTTTCATGACTATATACTTTTATCAATTTTTCATAGCTACAGTATATTGTTTCATCAAGTTTTTCAATTTTGTATTACCCGGTATCAATTTTTCGTGGTTATATAGTTTTAAAATAGTACCAATTTTTCATTACTATATTTTCATAATTATACTTGTTTTGGTTTTTTTTTAATGTTTCATGGCTATAGTTTTATCAATTTTGAAACAATAAATCTAAGATGGTTTCTTTGTATAGCCCCATATAAATTTATTTTATCAAGTATTTTCATGGAAAGAACTTCCTACATTTTCTGACATTTTTGAAACATCAATCAAAACCAAATAAGTATTTGTCAATTGATACATTACACATAATGTATAAATAATCTTTATTGCCTCCTCACGGGAGAGTAGATAGAAATGATAACGAAAAAAAGATATTTACATTCAAAAAGAGGGAATATATATTATATACAAATACTAGATAGAGTTTTGGTACCTGTGTGTGTGTGTGTGTGTGTGTTGGCAACTGTGTTTGTATTGGCAACAGTAAACAAGTCTATTTGCATGTGTGTGTGTTCGTGTGTGTGTGTGTGTGTATTAAGAACTATTTACAGCTGAATATTTTTCAAGTCTCTACATAGTTGCATAAATGTCCATGTCTTTAAACAGTTTATTCAGGAACGTAATAATGTGTATTTTGTAGCTAATTATTTATGATTAAGAAATAATCAGCATTTATACATGGTATATTGTTGATAAGTACACAGGACATAGATTACATCAGGAAAAATTTTGCCTTTATTTTTGGCAGATTACATAAAAAGTTTCGAAAATCCAATACCATCATTGGAAGGTCCAAGCGCAATTATGTTGTCAATAGAAAAAAGTAGAAAAATGGCAAGTCTGTCTTTAACAATTAAAATATTAAGGGTCACATTCTAAAATCAATTAGTCCCGGACCTTAGACCCAGACAATTTTGAACTCTGGAATATCTGCAAACATTTCCAAAAAAAATTTACATGTGTGTGTGTGTGTGGTTTTAACTACATGTCTTTTTAATACAGATTGTATTATTTGTTTGAAATACAATAAAGGTAAATCAAAACTTAAATGTGGTGAACAAGTTATAAACACATTACTCTGTTAAAGTCTGTTTTTAATGTGTTACTGTTTTCATGTATAACACTGATTTTAACGTGTTACTGTTTTCAAGTATTAACACTGATTTTAACGTGTTACTGTTTTCATGTATAACACTGATTTTAATGTGTTACTGTTTTCAAGTATAACACTGATTTTAATGTGTTACTGCTTTCATGTATAACACTGATTTTTATGTGTTACTGTTTTCATGTATAACACTGATTTTAATGTGTTACTGTTTTCATGTATAACACTGATTTTAAAATATATTATTTTCATGTATAACTCTGACTTGACTGTATTATAATTTTCATGCAACAGACTAAAATAATGTATTTCTAATGGAATATGATTAATGAATTTCTTCATGTAAAACTATTTTAATTTAGTTTTCATTTTAAAATAAATTGATTTATAATTACTTTATGATACATTCAATATATTCGCTCTGTATTTACATTTTGTGGTTTGGATCCTTCAGTAGTGCTATGTTGATAAGTCTTAGTATCCAATATTACCCTGAATATATTTGATGTTTCTTACTTCACTTTCCTTCAATTCTCAAGTTATACGCTTGGTGAGTGTAGCTGGTTAAACACAAGATTCTTACTGATCTCATTTTCCTCACGGAAATTTGCATGTTTAACCAAATTTGGAAGCCTCGAAGTATGTTTCTTTTTTTACTTTGCTCTGGTATTGTGATTTAGACATAGATTGGTATGTTTGTTTTTACTTTGTTTTGGTATTCAATAATTGTGGTTTAGACATGGATTGGTATGTTTGTTTTTACTTTGCTTTGGTATTGTGATTTAGACATGGATTGGTATGTTTGTTTTTACTTTGCTTTGGTATTGTGATTTTGACATGGATTGGTATGTTTGTTTTTACTTTGCTTTGGAATTGTGGTTTAGACATGGATTACTAAGTTTGTTGTACAGCGTTTCACGATAGTGAACGCGTACTTTGCTATCGCTTTCATCCAAGAAATCGAGCTTCTTTGCTATGAAATTATAAGATATGAGTACACATGGAAATAGTGCGCCTGGTAAATGAGCGTGAAAAAAGTATATCTGTTTTATCGCGAGATATGTATTCTGAGACGGGTAATGCATTTGGTTACATATGCACATTTGGAATACATTTTCGGAATACATTTCGGAATCTAGTAAAATATTGCGACGGGATGCATCTTATAATTTCTGCAATTTGGCGAACTGATCTCATGTTTACAATAAAAAGTAGTCCGAAAAGTTTGTGTCCTACGATGTAAAATCATAACTTTATATGAAATAAACAGCAACGGCGGGTTGATTTAATTAATTCTTCGTGAAATCTACGGAAATTTAAATTTATTTTGAAGGTTATGATAACGTATTTTGATGTTGAGGCAATTGTGTCATATTTTAAAACTGTTTATCGATTAGATTTCACTTTCGTGAAAGGGAGATAATTCGTACAGTGTTGTGTGCAAATGACCACATGCTTCACCATTAACATGAAACGGGAATATTGTGAGTGATAATCAGCAGTTAATTAAAACCCAGATTAACAGCAAATGATCCAGTTACATATAACCGGTAGAATGTACCCCCTCATAGCGATGGTAGGATCTGCAAAACTCTACTTTCTCTCTATCCGAAATGACAAAACGATCGGGTACAACTTTTATAAATTTCAATTACCGATTGCTATATAAGCATGGGTGACAGTTTGTTGTTTTTGTTCTTTATTGGTTCTAGTTACGAACTGAGTATGGTTTTGTTCTCTTTCAAAAATTGAATCCTATCCTGCAATGCTTTCTGAATCACTTCTGAATCAACTTGTGAAGATTTAATCGAGAAAGACATTCGAGCTAAAGTTATACACTGTTATAATAAAGATTGAGCTCTGTTAATTGCGAATCATATTAAACGGAAAGCGTAACATATCTTCACGTAAAGCATAACACAGCTGAACGGAAAGCGTAACATTTATACCACTCCGCTTAAACAAAACCTAAAATTTCACTTAAAAGCCGAGTAAAGCTTCTGTTTTCGCGAGTTTATAAAAGTAAAAACATTTCTTGAGATTTTTGAGTAGAAACATCATTTGAATCAAAGTCCGTTTTATTAAAATCAGCTGCTAAACAAAACACCTGCCAAAAATGGAAATGTTAAAGGTACGTGAAAAATATGAATATTTCTTGCAAGTTTTTATATGAGGAAGTTAAATACCATCAAATATAATGCGACTAACTTTTTGCTTTCTGTTAAAGTTTCGTTTTTATGAAGTTATATTTAAAAAAGTCATATCTTCTCTTTAACTTAAAGCGTAACGACAAAAATGTATCATTTTACTCGGACGTAAATGAAATACGGCGTATTAGGATTACCCCCGTGTTTTAGGATCTGCAAAAAAATATTAAGTAACTAATCTGTTCCGGCAGAATAGTAATCCGCCCGGGCAGGTTTCTATTTGTTAATTATGAGATAAATTCCTAAATTTAAAACTGACCTAAAATTATTATGTATACTATCTTCATACGTTTCAAAATTACATTGATATTTAAACTTTGTATTGATATTAATTTACTTGATCATAAAAACAAGTTGTTTAAACCATTGCTGATGATGCTCATCTACTCATCTTGTAGCTTTACCTTGATTACACAACTATAGGTGTTGTATCCACCTGTTGGTCTGGGTAGCTCAGTGGTAGAACACTCGCCTATAGTGCGGGAGGTCTCGGGTTCGATCCCCTGTCCGACCCTACATTTTTTTCTCTTTCCTGTTACATTTAGGGACTCGTCCGACCCTGGTAAGTGGCCGACCAACAGGTTTGTCCCAGGGTGGAACCTGGTGATTTTGATTCAAGGGTGTTTAATCGAAGAAAAGGAAGGGAGGAATGTGGCGGTTTGGGTAGCTCAGTGGTAGAGCACTCGCCTATAGTGCGGAAGGTTCTGGGTTCGATCCCCGGTCCGACCCTGCATTTTTTTTCCTTTCCTGCTACACACCTATATGCTAAACCTAAGGATTCTAATAAATCTTTAACATGAGATGACTTTTTGTCTTAATTACTACTGAATACGCAATATTAGATGCAAACCAGTTTCAACAATTTATACAGATCTAACACTGGGTGTTGTCGGTTCAAACCCCGACTCCAAATGCCTCAGAACAGTTGGTTCAAATTCAAAAAATTATTTTTATATTAATGCTTGTGCAAACAACAAATTATTATTCTGGATAATTTCATTTAATTGATAGATAAATCTATTCTTATCAATGTTTTAATCTATAATCTTATTTTAAGAAGTCAAATTAGAAAGATGGGTCCAAAAATAAACATTCGTCACTGAAGGAGCTTCATTTTAGATTGTATAACATCTTGTTCCACCTCCGGTGGACTTTTAGCGAAATAAAAAGTTGAAGTTTAAGTCCATAATATGCTGAAACATTGTATGTATCTGTATGTGTAAGTGTTACGTGAGAAATTCAATTTTAGCGGAAGCTTAAATTCATAGCATTCTTCAGTATGGACTTTTGCTTCCAACTTAAACAGCAGCTGTGTCACCACTAGCTGCCTCAATTAACAGGGGGTTAAAACTATGTTATGATGCTTTCAATATTCTTATAAACACTGAAGTCTCGTATGGTATATCTCTAGTTTTTATCCCCCAACTAATTAACAAAAAAGCATGTAATTTCTTATTCATCCTGCAGGGGATTTCCGTTACTGCATTTTGTGTGCAGGTGCAGATGTGCATTTATTCAAAGTGGTATGAATGGTCGACGTATCCCCGGTCACAAGAAAATACACTGAGAGGGACGATACCTTTCAGCTCAAGTACTTTTAACTAAGCAAGTGATTATTCAAGGGGCATTGAAGTAGTCACTGTATCGGACTGACCAAATGCCAATGTTTGTCCAGTTTTAACAAGAACCACTGGTCATGTAAAATATAATTTGATGATATTTAAGTGCATTATAATGCAGATTTAGTTATCTGTCTGAGTTTAGCGTCTTAAAAACACAAAAAGACAGGCAATACCAGATAGCTCTGTATTTTATTTCTACGAAAGCTTGTTCGTACCACTGTTTATTTTTTCAAATCGTACCTACGGTTAGAGAAAAAAAATCAGATTACAAAGTGGCACGAACAAGCTTCCGTACATTTCAGTTCGATACAGCTAACGAATATTGTCTATAGAGGCAAAATACATACTGTGGAAACTGTGGTATATACCTTAAATGCCTTCTTTAAATTTTATCATTCAATAAATTCAATATACATTCACTAAATTTTAAAAATTGGTATATGACAGAACCAATAACCAGAGCAAAACCAACAACAGCAAAAAAAAAAAATATTAAAAGATATAAAATATTAAAACAAGGAACAAAAGTTAAACACGCACATCGGGGGTACTACATGTAGGTAAAAAATACACTGACGCCCGACAAGACAGATTGAAGATCGAAGGTCTAGATCAAATAATTTGTCATCAACGGCCTATATTATTGATGGTATTGCGACCATGGACAGAAATAATGCGGTCTTTTTCAAATCAAGTTCCAAAACCAATGAACTAACGATTCAGAAACATTTACTGCATACGTAGTAACCACTCTGTTTGTGACAGTGAAATATTCTTTATTTCAATAGAAAATCAAATAAAATTGAATAAAGATTTATAATTTTCACTTACTTGTACCTAGTCGTAGAAAATTTGTATGCACATTCGCGATTGGAAGTGATGTCCTTTCTGACGTTTTACGTCATATGCGCAACAGAATCCGCCATTTGCCTAGTTTTTCAACATGTTAAATCCCCATAGCGTCAACGTTTTACCCTGTGCAGACATATTCTGGGCTAATCGCGGATGCACATACAGATTTCCTGTTACGACTAGGTACAAGTAAGTGAAAATTGTCAATCTTTATTTATATTTATCTTATTTTCTATGGTTATGCAGAGTATTTAACTGTCACAAACAGAGTGGTTCCTACAATAGGTAAAGTGTCATTCCAGATCATGTTTTGCTGAGAGAAGTAATATTGCTAAGTAAATGCATAAATCAATAGTCTATTTCACTGGTGGTTTAAACTTTGCATCGTACGTCTTGTATTTAAAACCATTTCATCAATTTTTGGCATATTTAACAAGTTAACACTCATAAATGCAATATTTCAGTATAAGACCTAGGTTAAAGTCCGGAATTGATGAGTTGCTTGACAATGAGTTCTCCAATCAGTTTGATCATGGGGTACGTTTACAGTCAAAATTGGGATTAGTTTTAATAAAAAAAAAATCAAAAGAAATACGTGGGAAACTATACAGAAGGGTGACAATTTAATGCAATCTATATTTCCGTAAGTTATATAACTTATTGGAACATGTATATAATAAAAGAAATACAAAAACATACATACATGAATAACAATGAACAAGCAATACACTCAAGACAAATAAAGTAATAATACGGAGAAATGCTAACAGATTAAATTATAGTATTTTGGTTATTTCTTACTTTAAACGCCCGGAATAAAAATTTACCTTAATTACATAGCAGTTTTACATTGTTAAGATAACAGCTGGATATGCCAGTAATATGGTTTAATAAGTTGTTTGCGGATTGTGGCGTAAGCAGGATATGCATGTACAAGTATAAAATGATATCCATCTTCATAATATTATTGTTATTTATTTTTAGGAGTACATAATGCCTATTCCACAATCATAATAGAGATGTATAAAATAACAAGTCCTATAAGTTCTGATACTTTTTCGTTTACGTTGTATACCTTCTGATGTTAATATTTTTAAAAACTTTCTTTTCTCAAACAGAAAACTAAACAAACTAACACTTAAATGTTTTTCAAATACAACTATAATTATATAAATCAGCTATTTTGTATCTTCAGTTAAATTATCTGAAGTACGTTACTTATTCAACATTGCAGCGTTCAACATTGAATAAGTAAACAGTTACTTATTCAACATTCGCAAATATTTTCATTTCATTCATAAAACATCAAATGAAACAAATTGTATCACATTTCACGATTAAATGTCACTACCAAGTATGGTTACCCCCAGTGCCCAGAACTATGTAAGTCATTTATTATTAGTAGTAGTAGTATTATTTATTGTTGTGTGGAAGCGCGTGGCCTAGTGGTTAAGGCGTTGAACTCATGATTCGAAGGTCGTTGGTTCGATCCCTAGACCGGGCGATGTGTTGTGTTCTTGAGCAAGACACTTAATTTCACGTTGTTCCAATTCACTCAGCTGAAAAATAAATGAGTACCAGCAAAATGCTGGGGGTTAACCCTGCGATGGACCGGCGTCCCATTCAGGGGATAGTCTTGTACTCTCAGTCGCTTAACTCCGGGATAAGCTCCGGCCTGATGGGCCTAATGGCTCGGGACAGACTTTAACTTTTTAATTATTTATTGTTATTTATTATTAAGGCCACCCAAGGGAACCAATAAAAATGGCCTTTAAGAGCAAGTGGTTCTTATATAGAGGTGGCCTTTAAGGCAGGTTCAACTGTATTTATGTACTTTCGGTTTGTACAGTATTTTTATTTCTTATTGCTTGCTCTGAATTTTCGACGAGAAGTAGATTTTTTCTATTTCATCAGCTACTTTTGAGTGCATTGTTTCATAAAAAAATCCAAAGTATCATACCGGTATGACACACGTAAACGGACTTGAGCTTAAAAGTTGTATATGCGGAATAAAACCAAACAGTTTCAGTTATGTCGGGGAATAACGAATGTTCCTTTAGGCCAGACAATTAATGAAAACATTCTTGAGTCTGTACAACTTGATATGCAAAACAATAATTCGATAATTCTCAACATTAAACACGCTGGTTCTAAATGACATTACAATTGGTACTTCGTATTGAATGTGTGTTTGTTCTAACATCCAGGCTTGGATAGTTTATTTTGTATCAAGGAATTAGACGACATATGTAGCTTTATATGGAAGCTGTCTCTTATTTTTAAGAAATTAAATGGATTTTATTTCGATAATTGACTAAGTGAATCTTCCACTTCATACAATATCTGTATTAAATGACAATTAATGATGGTTGAATAAGAGTCGGAGAGAACTGCGAATCTTAACCCACCGGGGGATCTTTAAAGAAGGAGGGACAAACACTAGGGTTCTAATACCTTCTGTAACCCAGATATCACGTGTTCGGTTGAGATTTAATGTCAAAAATGGCTAATTGCTTTTCCTCACGGGTGGTGAAATAACGAAGATCCGGTTGCCCAATACCAATATCACGTCGCGTTATCAATTAAAATTATAACAATGTGTTGTGCATCAAGGTAATAGTTTTAAACTCTCACTGCTTTTTGAGAAACCGCTTTCGGTAAAATAATTAAAAGAAGTTAACTTTATCCCTCCCCCACCCCTTCCTTGTGCGGGTGGGTTGTAACTGATTTCTGTGTGTTATTTTTTTCTAATTGTGTTTTATAATGAAAAAGTGATATAAGTTTTGATTTGACTATTGTGATATTGTGGTTTATTTTTTAACACGTCTTTCACAATCAAAATAGCAGAGAATTGTTAAAAATGAGTTGTTAGTGAATAAATAGGAATTAAGTAAACGCGGGAAAGTGTGTGCGTACGTACATGCGTATGTATACATGTGTGTGTGTGTTCTAACAATTTCATATTTTGTAATTAAAACCAAAATTTCCTTTTTAACTTTGAATAAAAATACAACAGACAATTTTGCACTATAACATTGTTTAAATAAAGTACAGAAAAAAATAGACTATTATCATTTAGTGAACAAAGATGTATCTTGAAAGTAAAATCATAAAAATGAAATGAATAAATAGCAAGACAATGCAATGTATAATTTCTTTTTTTCACTTGAAGATGCCAATCAATTTCAATTTGATCAATTTGTTTGATTTCTACGGTATATAATGTCATTTTTCTGAATTCTATTGTCAATTTTAAACCCAGTGAAATTTTAATTAAGTAAATGAATCTGATATACCCCTTTTTAATATACTTTTTATAGTTTAATATCAATGAGCCTTGTAGGTCAACCAAGTAGAATCATTGTAGATTGATTAATCATTAGTGATTCTGGCTATGTAAGATATATAATTATGATTTTTATATAGAAACAAGTCTCTCATTTTTGACATCGATTCATTTAAAAGTCACCACAATTGATTTTTGACAATTCAGTCACTTTAAACTATACACCCCTTTTTAATTAAATCATAAACAAATAGATCAATACCTGGATTGAGAAATCAAATCGTTAATTTTCTTTAATATTGACACAACTCAAATTTAATCATGTTTAGTCCACAGTACAGACCTGTCGAAAGTTTAACACTGGACTAACAGAAAGGAGTCATTTAAAGCAAGGCTGCCGAGGGGCCAAGATATGGGTGGTTAGTGACCAGAAAAAACTGCCGACAGATAGATAGATAGCAGGTAGCTGCCAAGGTATCGCTAACAAAGGGCCGAAATCAACTTCCGATCCGGTACTAATTCTTTAGTTTAGTGTTAAACTTCCGACAGGTTCGTACTGTATAGCTTGTTGAAACTAGTATAAAACTCCATTTTACTGTGAAGTGATGAAGTACCCTAACAAATAATCCTTATATTTAGTATCTTTTATATATTTGTTTAAATTAAATATAAGTATATTTCAATAATAAAAAGTGAAAGTTAAAATATCACCACAAAAGATTGACATTCATGGGAAAATCTATGTTTTATGTTTAATTCTATTTTACAGTATTGTAGGTAAAACTTCCAACTTCACAATGAATCGTTTCTTTTTTACTTTACAAAGTAAACTACAACAGAGGCCAAAATCTTATTTTTAATCATTTACAGTTCTTTTGCACTGAATATATCGATAGATTTGTCGAATGATTGAATGACATCACTTATAACAGCCTAGATTGAAGTCCTCATTAGTAATGCAGAGCAAGAAACCAGAAGGTCATAGACCAAAGATCATTTTAGATAAGATTAATTCTTAGCACTCACACTACAGGTAGCTAGTTGGTAGATTGCTAGCTCCGTAAGTGGGAGATCGTGGGGTCGAACCTCGGCCGAGTCTGAACCAAGACTTAAAAGTGGGTAGTCACTGTTCTTTTTCCAAGCACTCAGCACTACGAAATGAAAGTCACGATTCTTTCGGATGAGGACTTGAAATAAACGAGGCCCTGTGTCATGGTAGGCTTGGCCCGATAAAGAACCCAGCTGTATAATGCCATGAGCGCAACGCAACTTCGCCTATAACTGACGACGTCTCGATATAAGTGAAATACTCTTGACTTGGACGTTAAACACCATTACTCAACTTACACTACAGGACAGACCTGACGAAAATTTAACATTAAGCTAAGCAATTAGTGCCAAATCGACAACTTGTCTCGGCTCTTCGTTAGTTATATCTCGACAACTTTTCGACAGACGACATCTATCTCTCGTTAGCTTTTAAGGCACTGGCTATCTATTAGTTCGGTCACTCGGCTTCGATTCACTTTCGTTAACTTAGTGTTAAACTTTCGACATGTCCGTATTTTACACAGGTCCCAGTTTTACAACCATTACTTTGCTAAGATCTTCGTATTAAATCTGGGCCGGGTTTTTCGAAGCTATCCTAAGACTAAAATTTGTCCTAACCTGGTCCTAAGACAATTTTTTCGTCCTAAGTCGGTTTGTCGAAGGTGTCGCAATTTGAGACAGTCCTAAATATGATCCTAAACTTAGGACAGGTATATAGGTGTCCTAAGACCGTCTTAGGGCAATCCTAGTTTTAGGATATTCAAATAAATCAAGATGGCAGCTGTTTATTTACATGCGAGACAACGAAGATATCAAAACATACGTCGAAATAGAGTTTTTAGAGACAGAGACAATCCATTAGATCGGAGTCGGAATCATTTAGGGAATCTAAAATTACATAAATCACATTAGAAACACATTTACTCTCTCTCTCTCTCTCTCTCTCTCAATTTAAGGTCTCCCTTAGGGATAACTGAAAGAAAATACACAAATAAAAATTTTTAAGACTCACTATATTTTGAAAATACATGTAATCAAAATTAAACGTTTATAATATGATTAAAAACTCATGCTAGATTTCCTGAAAATGTTATTGTGCGTTTAAGCTTCTTATATTGTCCCTGTATAGGAATGTATCATACGATATATGTATGGACGTTTATCGAATCACTCTCTTAAGCACGGGGTTTATTACATGACTAACTCAAATGCCCAGTATTTATATATCTTATGTATGTTATTGCATGATTTTACCCTATGACCCCTGAGAACTTGATAATGAACTTCTACATGAAGCATGATTTTAATGTATATATCGGTTACTGCCTGTGAGAATTAAATATATACACTTATATACAAACTTTCAACAGAAAAGTCTTACGAGACAATACAAATTAAAAAAAAAACAATCATTCACAGTGATTTCACATTTTATTAAAATTTCTGTTGAATATATTTCTTAATTAATATCACATATCTTAATATCTAAAAATTATAATCTTAATTTAGATTTTTTTACCACTTGATTTCTGCGTTAGACAGTTAGAAAGTCATATTTGTACTGACAACATGTATAAATCTAAACTTAGGATAAAAAATAGGATATCCTAGATACGACCGAGCTTAGACACCTTCGAAAAACCGGTTATGATTATCCTAACATTATCCTAGCCTAGTCCTAAAATTTATCCTAGGACATATCTTAAGACAAAATTTAGGATAGCTTCGTAAAACAGGCCCCTGATCAATATGAAATCTTTTTTTTGTAATTTGTGTTTTTTATTGCCCCAGACATTAAATAAGGGATGGTCAAGTGCCAGGGTTGGGGCCACTGGGTTCACTTGCCGGGTAACAATAGGACAGTTTGACATACATAAGAGATATATATAATATATATATATACATGTATATTGTGTAGTATTTTATCATTCTAGGGATTAATCTAGATTTTGTAGTAAGGCACATCTGATTAATAGGGGTGGGGGTCCTTATTCAAGCAACTATTAAACGAGTATCACTTAAGCTTTTTAGAATAAGTTTACTAGTATTTGAAAATATAGCAATACAATTAATTAGAAAGATGTTATTAGAATTTAAAACTTTCAAAAGTGGCAATAAAAAAGATCAAAATATCAAATGAACATTCGTTAAATTTAAGCTAGATTAATCCCTTCTTTAAGTAACCAAGTAAACAAAAAATACAGGGTCTTGTTTCCTTTTCAGCTTTGTCTGGGTTTTGGTTTATTAGTGTGTGTGTGTGTGTGTGTGTGTGTGTGTGTGTGTGTGTGTGTTGTGTTTGTGTCAACCCCTACAACATTCAGAAACAAAATGTATATTAACATTTTCATACAGGTATAGTTTTAAGCATTATGAGACATACATGTACATTATACATCATGATGGTATATTTTTATTATCACTTCTACAGTACCAAAACTACAGTCATGCTGGATGGAGACATTAAATCATTCATCAAAGATAATTATCCATGGATCCCAAAATTCCAGAAATTTGTCATAAAGATTATTTTTTATTGCAATGATCTTTTCGATATCAAGTTGATATTTAATACTAATTTTCCATGTAATTAAATTTGGTAGTTTTTTATCAATTCTGCACTTATATATGTACTGTCTGGTAGTTAAAAGTAGAAAATTTTGAGGTTTATTTCTCTCTTTTTGGTTAATATGTCCAAAGATTGCACTTTCTCTATAAATATTAATGTAGCGGTTTATTTTTTGAAATATAAAATCCTCTAATTGCATCCAAAAGTTATTAATTATCTCACAATACCAAAACAGATGCTCTATTTTTTCAGCTGTATTGTTACAGAAGGTACAGAGATTATTATCTCTTAGTTTAATTTTAAATAAGAAATCATTTGTAGAAATTATTCTTTGGTTTATCCTGTATTGAAACCATTGTAATTTGGTATTTTTACAACTTTTAAAGGGGGTGATATATAGTGATTTCCAGTCAATATCTAAATCTAAAATGGATTTCCATTTTTCTTGACTTATAACAGTTGGATTGTTATTAATGAACACATTGTAAAAGTCCTTACTCCCTTTCTTACTTTTAAAAATTATTCTGAAAAAATATGGCATATCAACTTGTAATAAATTGACAGGTTGGTTTTGTATATTCAGTTTTTTAATATATGATTCAATGGTGGACTTTACACCAAGATATTCTACAAAGTTTGACCTGACAGCAACATACCTTCTTGTAAATTCTCTATATGAAATTAAATTTCCATCTTCATTAAGTAAGTCTTTTATGAAATATATGCCACTGTCAAACCATGACTTGAAGAATACTGGACTATTATTTATACAGATATCCTTATTGTACCAGATGCTTACATCTTTAACATCATTTATATTTTTAGGTTTTTGTCTCATAGACAAAGAATTCCAGGCATCAAAAACATTATTCCAAAAACAATTATTAAAATTTCGTTTTATTTTATTAAAATACTCATTTCCACACCTTATAAAATTATCAATCTTAGAATATGAAATCTCAAATAACTTTTTGTATTTAGATTCAATTTGAAGTAGTCGCCTAATCCATGTTATTTTGAGTGATGCTATAAAGTGTTTAATGTCTATCATTTTTAAACCTCCTGCTTCATAGCTCTGTGACATTAACTCTCTTTTTATGCGATCAATTTTATGTTGCCAAATAAAGTTATAAAACATCTTGTTCAGTTTTGTTATTATTTCCTGTGGTGGATTTGGAATAGCAATAAATAGATGGTTTAATTTGGAAATTATCAATGTTTTCAATACCGTTATTCTACCTAAAGGAGTTAAGATTCTTTTTGACCATTGTTTTAGGCTTTTTTCAATTTCTTGTAATTTCTTATCATAATTTATTTTTACCATTCTGTCTAAATCAACAGAAAAATTTACTCCAAGCAATGTAAATGGACCTTGGTTCCAATCTAATTTAAAACGATGATTAAACGTTTCACCATTATATTTATTACATCCAATCCACACTGCTCTTGTTTTATTATTATTAATTTTTAACCCAGAAAGCAATGCAAAGTCGTCTAAGACATTTAAAGTTTCTTGTAGTGATGACTCTGTTCCATCCAGTATGACAGTAGTGTCATCTGCAAAAAGTGACAGTTTAAATTCTTCATCACCAATTTTAATACCTTTGATATTTTTATTATTTTTGAGAAGAACAGACAGGATCTCAGCACACATTAGGAAGATGTAGGGTGAAATAGGGTCCCCTTGACGACAACCTCTTGTTATACTAAAAAATTCAGAAACAAATCCATTTTGTAGAACTGCTGACATAATATCTTGGCGAAATATTTTAATCCATTTTATAAAGGATTCACCAAAATTGAAAAAATCTAGTACTTTATCAATATAAACCCAAGAAACTGAATCAAAGGCCTTTTCAAAATCAATCATTAAAAGTAGACCTGGTATATTTTTTTCCTCTGTATATTGCATTAAGTCATAAATTAGTCTAGTGTTTTCACCTATATATCTGCCACTGATAAATCCTGTCTGGTCTTCCGAAATAATAAATGGTAATACCCTTTTTAATCTTTCAGCTATACAGCCAGATGCTATTTTATATACAACATTCAACAGTGATATTGGTCGCCAATTTTTTAGAAACTGTTTTGGCTTGTCCCCTTTCGGTAAACAAGTTATAATACCCTGACGTTGTGTAATTGACATTTTTCCAGTGTGAAATCCCTCATTCAACGAACGTCTTAAAAAGCTTACTAAGTCGTTATAAAAGAATTTAAAGAATTCAGATGTAAAACCATCTGAACCTGGACTTTTCAAATTTTTCATTTTTTTTAATACATCATGAATTTCTGTGTTTGTTAGTTCCCCCTCCAAACTTTGCTTTTGATCTTCAGTTAAGATATTTATATTTTTAATTCCTTTAAGTATACCCTTGAGATCCATACCATACTCATCAATATTTCTATTGTAAAGATTGAAGTAATATTGCTTTGTTTCTGCTAGGATTTCTTTTTGATCAGTAATTATAGAGTTGTCATCTTTTACAACTTTCGGAATTATTTTACTAACAAAATTTCTGGATTCCAAACTACAAAAATATTTTGTTGGTTTTTCACCTTCCTCTACCCATCTTGCTTTAGACCTTAACAGAGTTCCTTTCATCTTTTCTTTACGTAGTTCCTCTAAATCTTTCTTTTTATTATCAATTTCATTAAGATTAGATAAGGGGTTACTTTCTAGTCTAGTAATTTCGTCAATTATCTGTTTCTCTTTTTGGATAGACATTTTTTTGCGGTAAGATGAGTATGATATGGTTTTTCCCCTTATTTCAAGCAAAACAGTTTCTAAAAATTGCTGATCTGTAATAGTAAATTGAACATCATCATTGCTTATTTCATTAATTTTTTCTATGTTATAAACAGGAACTACATATTGTATTTTTATATCTTTTATACATTTTTTTACTGTATCTATATAATTTTTATCAGCTAGTAGGGAATTATTGAACTTCCAAAGGCCTCTACCTTTAACAAATTCATTTAATTTTAATGATAAGCAGACAGACGAATGGTCAGACCTATAACTAGGATTGATTTTGACATCTATGACTTTGGACATAAAATTTTCTGATATAAGGAAAAAATCAAGTCTACCTTGTTTTAATGGGTGTTTTTTTCGCCAGGTATATTTTCTTTCCTCTGGATATAGTTCTCTAAAAGGGTCTATGAGATTAAATTCTTCTTTCATATTTATAACAACATCTCTTGCTTTTGGGTTATTGTAATGGAGGTAACCAAAGGTGTCCATTTCTTGGTTTTGAACTAAATTAAAATCACCATTTATGATACAATATTCATTTTCAAAATCTTGAAGAATTTTTGCTATATTTGAAAAAAATTGAGGGTTATCCTCATTTGGAGCATATATATTAATCAGTGTTACTTTCATCTTATCAATAGTCAAGTCAACAGCAATATAACTCCCATCATTATCCTTTTTAATTTGGTGTATATTATATTCAAAGTTATTATTAAACAAAATGCCTACCCCTCTTGAGTTTGATGTAACTGAATTTAGAATAATTTCTCCACCCCATTCTGATCTTATTACCCAATGTAAATTGTCTACCAAATGAGTTTCTTGTAAACAGTATATGTTATAGGATTTTGATCTTAGGAAGTTCAACACATCCCTACGTTTTTCATAATCCTTTAGACCTCTACAGTTTGCAGTGAGTATTGTGAAATTGTTACGCGATTCCATGATTAGGTTGGATCAAATGATTTCTAATGATATGAATTACAATCCAAAAGGATACGTCATTGCGAACCGAGTGGTCTAGGGAATAAATTTTTAAAAGGTTTACAATATTTAATTGTAAAAAAATCATTATTGTCGAGGCATGTCTTATTAAATTTTTCATCCATAACACAGATAAGGCATACTTGTGATCTAATACTAACTACAATCTTTAAACTGTTAAACCATTTTTTACCGGTTATACAAAACATAAGAAAAATCCATGGGGTTGACATGATGTGTGGTGTGTGTTTGTGTAGTAGTGAGTGCATTGTATAAAAGTTTACAGGTAGGCGCGACTGATGACTAGCCTTTTGTAGATGAGCAAAATTTGTTTTGAAAAGATGGGCTTATCAATGACTAAAAATAAGCAAAATACATTTTATCTAATGTATATATACAGTATTTTCAATTTAAGAAAAAACTTATATACATGTATATGTTTCAAATTTAGCTCGAAACATAAAGAAAGAATATAAACATGTTCAGAAAAAGATACAGTTATATATACACTAAATCATACATGTATCCATATCGCACGTAGTAAAACGTGTAATTCGAAACTAAACAATATATATATATATATATATATATATATATATATATATATATATATATATATATATATATATTATACATACATATATACAGTCAAACCCGTCGTAAATGTATATTATTCCGCGTAGCGATGTCATAAAAGACAAAAATACGCGATTGTTTAAAGTATGATTTGCGTAAATTTCGGCAAATGTTCTGCTTCAAAATACTAATAATACCAACTAGTTTTGGCAAGACACATACAAAAATAATATTAGAAACTGTAGATCTAGCTATAATCCGTATTGGCAAATTTATACTATTTCATTGATTCTATGAACGAGTCGCAATATGTCCAATATTTTCAATACGCCAATGGGAGAAAATGACCAGATCTACAGTAGCTAAGATTATTAGTACTAAACATGTTTGGATTTAAATCTAACATAATTAACTATTATAACTAAAGTGTACAAAGTTTATGAATTTAAAACTTCTGATAGAGTCTCATCGCGATATCCTGTATATATGTGAAACGTTTCGTGTACAAAGTTTATGAATTTATAATTTCTGATAGAGTCTCATCGCGATATCCTGTATATATGTGAAACGTTTCGGCCCTAGTCTTTTTTCACTTGCTCTACGGGTAACAACTACTGCAAAATTTTCAATTTTTTGTTTCCTCATGAAGTCAATAAGTTGTCTACCCGCTCCGAACTCGCCATTGTCGTCAAAACCTTCATGTAACTGTCCTCCCTCAATATGAAATCTTAGTAATTTTTTTAATTGTTAATATATTCAGCAATTTAAGGTGTCATTTTGAAAATCAATGCCAGCATACAACATCTGTATTTAGTGTTGCTAAAAAGTTTATCCATAGTTCCATAAGAGATGACCAAATTTTGCTAAATTTTCGTTAACAGAAATCTTAGTGAAGGAATGGTTGTTAAACTGGACCCTGGCCACGCTAACTTGAGTAATTTATCACCTTCTAGACAGTAACAGTATCTTTAAACACAAAACTAATTCAATTACAATGTATACAAAGGGATTTGGTCGGGACGGGCAGATGACTTCGAGTTTACCGGGGTATTCGAGGCATCGAAATCCGTGAGTTTTACTGTATTACTACACCCGTTTAAGTCCAAATATTTTTCAAGATGTTGAAATGAGAATAATTAGAAGGACCAAAATCTGATGCTCAAAAATTGTCTAGCGACGAAATAACATTTTATATGCATTTTCCTATGAAAAAAATACAGGCAATGCAATTGTGTGTCAGTGTAAAGTTATATCGACTGCATTTGCAATTTAAAATATACAAAATACAAATACTTTTTACAATGTTTTATTAAAAGCACAATCCTAAATAAATATTCTGTCAAAAACATTCATCTTTTTGTCCTCAAGAAGAATGCACGCACCTTTACAATAGATAATGCTAAGGTACATCCCGGAAATCATCAATTTTACGCGCCAACTTTAAATTGAATTAATTAACTTTTTGTATGAGCTCTTCTTTTAATCACTTGTATCTGATTTCTTTTTGAAACCATTTCATACAAAGACAACCGACAAACAAACAAAAAATTTAATAACTTTTACAAGAGCGCAATTATCTGGAACAAAAATTAATATTGATTTTTAAACCATTGGAAAGGACGTGATTATAATCTGTTCCTTAAATATATTCATACTAGAGCTATTTCATAATAATAATGCTTTATCGTGTTACCATTCATCAATTTAGCGATCAATAAATGCTCAAAATAAGACAAAGTATCAAAATTTGTTAATTTATGTGACAAGATTAATTTCCATCAGGTATCAAGAATTAATTGTCTATTCTATCATAAACAATTATAATGCAATACGGGCACCTTGTCGATGACCCTTTCAACCTGCCTCTGAACCAGCTGAGCGAATTGAGATCATACAAAAGATATAATTTGACTTGTTTATTATCAGACAAGAAAACAAGACAGTTGTCTATTAGTGTATAACGGTGTGTTGTATTACAAGAATTTAACCAAAGGCGTTTTCTTGTATGGTTTACGCTACATGCCCTTTAATAATGAGTGCTAATTGCTATACATTTATAATATGAGCAATTTTGCATTTATTACTCATGTGCATCATTTATACTGTAACGTTAGAATTGTATATTTATGGTATGCCACACATGCGCCGATTTTAGAAGTAGTAGTGTGCAACAATTGGCCCCTTCTCAATTGTGTATGTGAAACAATGACAAAATTTATTTTCAAGTTTTGCTATATATCATTCAATCATTGTATTATTTGGCCACTGTATTACCTTCATGGAACAATATTGTAACACAGTCATAAAGTAACATATATAGATCTAGATGATCGGTGTCCTTGTATATCAAAACAAACATACTAATCCATGCCCAAATCACAATCCAGAAGCAAAGTAAAAACTTTGGAACCGACAAGTTACGTCAAACACGTGAACTTCCACCAGTCGGAAAGTTAGGCCGGGTGCTCCGAAGGGTAATCACCTCCTGTCACGTGTGTAATCAAAATTGTGTGAAAGGAACATGAAAATATGCGACGTCAAATATATCCAGGGCAATCCTGGACACAGAAACATCAAACTTACCAACAATACTGTGATGATGGCAATAAAACTTTTTGAGGGCCTTAATAAGCCTAGGCTTGCGATATCCTGGAGTCAACAATATATTTGCAAGCAGCCTGCTTCGTTGTACAAAGTCCCCGTAGTGGGAACAAGCTCTACCATAGCATATTAATTGGGAAACAAATACACATGCACACCATAGGCAGGTATATTGCTGCATAGAAAAGGAATTTGACAATAGAAAATTGAAGTCATCATGTCTGTCCTAAGTTTCAAATGTAGCCTTTCGTCGGAGTCATAATTGAGGTATAAGTCTAAACATGAAGCAGAACCTGAGGCATCCGTTGTATATTTTATTTCAAGCTCACTAGAATAGATGGCATTCACATAGTCTCCAAATTTAGGTTTGTTAAGAAACATGACGGCATCTATATATCTGTATGTGGAGTTAATGATTTTGCGACAGTCTTCTCTCTAGATTTAACAAGGTTCTGTATAACTTCTGCTTCATAAGAATAAAGAAACAAATCAGCAAGCAATGGTGTACAGTTTGTACCTATTGGTATACCGATCGTTTGCTGGAAAATTATATTATGAAACACAACTATATATCAAAAACTCCAAGATATTGTTGATGGTATCTTCAGTATATTTTTGTTTGGAACCCGTATGATGCTTAGCAGAATAACCAGAATTCCTGTCCAATACTAGACATTAGTATCTTGGCTTACCGTAAAAGAATGACGGGTGAATAATTTCTTTAAAACGTTCTTTCAATTTACAATGAGTGATAGTGGTGTATAGTGTAGAAAAATCAATTGTTTTATATACTTTAGAAATTTTAAGAATCCGCATCTGGTTGATGCCAGATGTAGAATAGATTTTCTAAATAAGACTGAAGACCATCTTTGACGACTATCAAAATTTGTGTCATTGATAATGATTTAATAGTGCATATAAAGGAACCTGTTACGAGGGGAAGTCAGAAACTTCATAGAACAGCGTATTCAGCCAAGCGTAATACACATATTCTTTAGCAATTTAGACAACACAACATTCCGCCATTTTAAGTATATCAAGTTTATTTGTCACAACATATTTGTGTAATTCTCAAAAGCATTTAAAGTTGATGATCATCAAGCAATGATGGAAAATCAAAATGTTGAGTTTAGGGCAGTAATAAAGTTCCTCACAGTAGAGGGATCAAATGCCAAAGAAATTCACCGGCGAATGGCCGAGGTGTACGGTGACAGTGGTCCTGCCTATTCCACAGTGGCAAAATGGTCAGCTGAATTAAACGTGGGCACACCTCACTGAAGGATGACACACGGTGAGGTCGGCCAGCTGATGCTATCGTAAAGGAAATTGTCACGACTGTGGAGACCCTCATCATGAATGATCGTCGAATTAGGATTGATGCCATAGCTAGGGAGTGTGACATTTCACATGAAAGTGTATACACGGTTATCCACGAGCATCTTGAGATGTCAGAAGTATCCGCCAGATGGGTCACAAGAAACCTTAATGTGCAGGATCGCTTCAAAGACTCCAGTCAAGTCGGGAGCTTCTTGGCATTTATGATGATAACCCGGAGAGCTTCCATTAACGTTTAGTAACTGGTGATAAAACAATGATTCATCATTGGGACCCAGAACCTAAAAAAGAGTTCATGCAATGGAAGCACCCTGGCTCACCCCCACCAAAGAAATTCAAAACCCAACCATCAGCTGGCAAAGTCATGGTCAATGTGTTTTGGAATTCTAAGAGTGCTCTGTTAATCAATTATAAATTTAAACCTGCTGGAATCTCTATCACTAGGGCTTACTATGCTGATCTGATGAAGCAGCTGAAAGCTGCTACTAAATTAAAATTGAGGGGAAAGTTGAGCCGAGGGGTATTGCTTCTTCGCGACAATGCTCCTGTGCACAAGTCAAGGATTCCACAAGCAGTAATTCGTGAATGCAAGTTCGAACAACTTAATCTCCCGCCCTACAGTCGCGATTTGGCACCCAGTGATTATTTCCAATTTAAATATTTAAAATCCCATTAACGGGGAATCAAATTTCCCGATGATGATGGACTTAAGGCTGTCACAGAGGCATGGTTTCAGGACCAAACCGAAGACTTCTGTTTCAAAGGTATAGACAGACTGAAAGAAAAGTGGGCTAAGTGCACTGGGATAAATGGGGACTATATTGAAAAAAAATAATAAAAAGTATGGTTTGTTACGACAACATATACCCCGTTCTATAAACTTTTTGACCTTCCCTCGTATATGGACTTTTTTTTATTTTAGGAATCCAATACAAGCAAGTAAGGTGAAGTTCTTCCTCTTTAAGATTGATACCGAAAGACTCGAAAACTCCCCTATGGTTTGAAAGAACTTTACCCTCACCTACAGCAAGATTTCAATAAGATTTGTAAAAAGTAATCCATTATTATTAGGCGGGCAAGGTTTAAACACAAAACCAAAACAGCACAATATGGGCTTGGCTCTATACTGCAAGTTTACGACGATTAACCATCGCGATTATTTTGTCCTCGCGAAATAGGCGAAATTAAATTGCGCTTGAATAAAAGTTGACTTACAATAATCAATTGCAATCGCAATTTGCAAAAGCAAATTCTAGCAAGAAACACAAATTATATAGAAAACAATAGAATATGAAGTAACCCAATACATTGTTGACAAAGAATAATAATGTCCACATAGACATGGATCTCCTTTTCCAGGTATGGTAAATCTATCGGAACAACAGTGGCAAAAACACTTAATTCGAAAAGAACAACAATGGCATAAAATTAACATTATAATGACAAAAACAATGTATCTAGGGCAACAGCAATGATTAAACATTGTATCTAGGGCAACAGCAAAAAAAAACAATGTATCTAGGATAACAGTATTTAGAAACGATGTATCAAGGGCAACAGCAATAAAAACAATGTAATTAGGGCAACAGCAATGACAAAAAATGTATCTAGGGCAACAGCAATTACAAAACAATGTATCCAGAGCAACAGCAATGACAAAACAATGAATCTAGGGCAACAGCAATGAATAAAAACTATGCATTTCAGGGCAACAGTAATGACAAAACAATGTATTCCAGAAGTACAACAATGACAAACCATTGTATTCCATAAGAACAGTAATGACAAATCAATGTACTCAATAACAACAGCAATGACAAAACAATGTATTCCAGAAGTAAAACAATGGCAAAACAATGTATTCAATTAGAACAGTAATGACAAAACATTGTATTCCATAAGAACAGCAATGACAAAAGAATGTATTCCATAAGAACAGCAATGAACAAAAACTATGTATTCCAGAGCAACAGCAATGACAAAACAATATATTTCATAAAAACAGTAATGACAAAACAATGTATTCTAGAAGAACAACAATTACAAAACAATGTATTCTAGAAGAACAGAAATGACAAAACAATGTATTCCAGAAGAACAGCAATGACAAAACAATGTATTCGCAAAGAACAGAAATGACAAAACAATGTATTCGCAAAGAACAGAAATGACAAAACAATGTATTCCAGAAGAACAGTAATAACAAAACAATGTATTCTAGAAGAACAGTAATAACAAAACAATGTATCCTAGAAGAACAGCGATGACAAAAGAATGTATTCCAGAAGAACAACAATTACAAAACAATGTATTCTAGAAGAACAGTAATAACAAAACAATGTATTCCAGAAGAACAGAAATGACAAAACAATGTATTCCAGAAGAACAGTAATGACAAAAGAATGTATTCCAGAAGAACAGAAATGACAAAACAATCTATTCCAGAAGAACAGTAATGACAAAAGAATGTATTCCAGAAGAACTGCAATGACAAAACAATCTATTCCAGAAGAACAGCAATGACAAAACAATGTATTCTAGAAGAACAGCGATATTAAAACAATGTATTCCAGAAGAACAGTAATGACAAAACAATGCCGATATCCCAGAAGAACAGTAATGACAAATCTATATAGCCCAGAAGAATAGTAATGACAAATCTATATATCCCAGAAGAACAGTAATGACAAATCTATATATCCCAGAAGAACAGGAATGATCAAACGATGTTTTCCAGAATGACAACCATGGCCAAAAATTAAATCCTATAAATATTGTAGGGTTAAATAGTTAACAAATTTATAAACTTTGATGATTGTAACCGAAAAACGTGTACCTTGTAACATTATCATATTTAATTCTTCAACTTGCTTTCCTGGTCTTATGTATTTGAAGGAAAGACTTTGGAGACACAAGTGGAGACCGTGGTCTTGTCATTATGTATATGTTTGTTGTTGTATCATTGAATTTTGTGAATAAAACATTGTTTAAATTAACATAATCTATACAACAAAGAACATTAATTAATCAATTAATTAATAAAATAAATAAATAAATAAATAAATAAATAAATAAATAAATAAAATAAGATAAATAAGCAAGACAGGATTAACATACTATTAGTTTTTAATAACTACATGGTTTGAATTATTGTCAAATTATTAAATTTTCAATTTTTGACAAATTTGAGCAAATATAAATAAGAAAGTTTAATTTTTATTGGTACTATAGGTAGGATGCACGTGGTGATTTTTTAAAATTTATTTTTGATGCTGTGTATTGGGTTTTTCAGTCTGTACAATCAAGTTTGCAGAGAATATATTAATATTGCCATGTGCTGATTTTGATTTTTTTTTTACTAAAATAATGCCTTCAAAATCAGCACATGACAATATATGTCCAAAATCCAAACAAAAAATCAACGTATACATTTTTCATCCCCTAAAATGACTGGTATATAACCAAACTTGCTTTATATACGTGAATAACTATGATATTCCGGTAGAGTTACACAATTTTATTTCCCGCGGCCTCCGATTTTTTGGAACATCGTTAGTTATGTGAACGTATTTTAAATTTTGATTTTTTGAGATTAATTCTAAGGCAAACTGATATTAAATTTCTAATGTAATTATATGATAGAGTACTTAATTGGATGTAGTTCTCTCTAAAAAGCCACCAAGTACATTTACTAAAGATACAAAACACTTGAAATAACTTTAAAATGAGATAAAAATTAACCACTATATGGACCTATTGTGATATTGTAAAAGACAGGTAAATTTAATTGAAACGAAGTTGAGGATTTTTCTTGCCAAAAGCAGAGTCACGTGACATGTTAGCAGGAATCCGGATAGGGGAGGGGACGTCATTCTTAGCTGATTGGATATGCACGCGCATTCATTTCAGTTAAATAAGTTCTATACTAGAATTATTCTTTACTCACTTCGGTTATCCAAACATGTTAAATACAGGGTTGATTTGATCTGATTTATAACTTTTATTTGTTCTTTAGCCTATCCATGTGTCGACTTTAAAACTTGGGAAAACTGTTTAAAATGAAACTAATGGGAAGAAGAAACGATATGGTGAACGTTCATTGATTTTTTTACGATATTTAATGAATATGATGATATATGAAATAAGTAATAATAATAGGAAATAGTTTACTCTTAACAAAATCGTGAAGATGAACTCGCATTATATGAACGTTAATGAGTATGGTGACTACAGCAGTTCTGATGGAGAGAATGACAGACTGAAAAGTGACAGTGAACACAGATACAAGCACCATCCAGAATATTGTCAAACAATGACAATTAGAGGTATATATGAAAGAATAATTATGTCGTTAAAATATTAACATGGGACGGGAAAACTTTATATCAAATCATCAAGTAAAATGTTTACTTTATATATTATTATTATATTTATTATTATTATTATTATTATTATTATTATTATTATTATTATATTTATTATTATTATTATTATATTATTATATTATATATTTATTATTATTATATTATTATTATTATTATTATATTATTATTATTATTATTAATATTATTATATTTATTATTATTATTATTATTATTATTATTATTATTATTATTATATTTATTATTATTATTATTATTATTATTATTATTATTATTAACGTGTCACATGCCATTTAAAAATATACATAAGCATGCACAATATACAAAGAGAATACATCAATTGTATACAGCCTCAAAGACTTTTGTGGCACGGTTGTCAATATAAATTAGCCAGAATAATAATAATAATAATTTCTTAAAAGGAGCAAGTCTTAATACCAACCAGTTATGTATAAATCCATTAAAACTAAAAACAATGATTCGTAATATTTTTTCTGCTCGCTTGTAATCATCATCATCATCATCATCATCGTCATCATAATATCGTCAATTTTTTTTTAATTTTAAAAAAGCTATTATTGAAAAGAATTAATTTTAACATATTTAAATTATATGTTGTTATTGAGATTGTATATAATAATAATACGTTAGAGAATAGTTGTTTGTGCCAATTTTAAAAATTAACGTGTCGCGTACATTTAGAGTGAGAAAAAAAACAAATTGCGAGAATTTTAAAAATGTTGATCTTGCGAAACATACTTCACCAATGATTTATAAAAAAAAATTATAATTACTGAAAAAAAAGTTTGTCATTAAAAAAGCGAAAAATCTAATAACTTTTATCTTCACCAAAATGTTACTTGTATTTCTCTCTTAAAGAAACTTAAGAAGGCGCGAACTTCTGACTGTTTTCCAGTAGTATATATTATATATATCTGCGTTTCCTAAATGGTTTTATATTTTATTTTATTTTTTTAATTGTTTTACACAGAATGATGTACAGACGAAAATCTATTTATTTAAGAAATATACTTATATACTTAATTCTTAACCACAGTTTATCATTTTAACTCCCTCAACCGGTGTACAAACTGTGGGTTGCATGTCGGTTTTGGGGGTAAAATGATATACCAAAAATATCAAAGCTATTTCTTATAATTTTCTTCAAAGATAATCTTGTAATTTTATTAATAATGTGTCTAATTTTGATTATAATTAAATGTTTTCAAAACTGTACATTGAAAACTGAAATCGTCATACGTTTCATTAATACCAATGACGTCAAATTGTAAAAGAATATTTCCATATTATTCATTCATTTTTTTTTCTTTTATTTTTTTAATTGTACATTTGTTTGGTATTTTAAATGAAAATTTTATATTTATTTCCACGGCACAATAATTAATTATACTATTTGTGAATTAATTTTCAAGTGTTATAATTTTTCTAACGCAAAATTAAAGATGAAAACAAAATCTATCTGCTCGTATTTAGTTTTAAGATCAATCAAATAAACATTATACTTATCTTAAAATCTTGATATATATTTTATTTTAAATTCTTTGAAATTTAACAACTTCTATTTCAGATGGTTTCAATAAGTTTTAATCAGGTAGTTTAAAATAGTTCTCTTTATTATCTATGTATGAAATGTTTCAACTTAACCCAGAGTAAATGATATGTAATTACAATGATAAATGATTTATGTTTACTAAATACAATCAACTTTTACTTTTTCAAATTATTTAAATAAAAAACTTTTAAGTTTTTCCTTTTTTGAGATTTGAGTTTTGATTTATTTTTGCATTGTTCAATGAAATACAGTCACAAATTTATAGCCTCGGACAAAAACACATACACCTACTTAAGCGCGCCGTACATTGATAGCCTCGGACAAAAACACATACACCTACTTAAGCGCGCCGTACATTGATAGCCTCGGACAAAAACACATACACCTACTTAAGCGCGCCGTACATTGATAGCCTCGGACAAAAACACATACACCTACTTAAGCGCGCCGTACATTGATAGCCTCGGACAAAAACACATACACCTACTTAAGCGCGCCGTACATTGATAGCCTCGGACAAAAACACATACACCTACTTAAGCGCGCCGTACATTGATAGCCTCGGACAAAAACACATACACCTACTTAAGCGCGCCGTACATTGATAGCCTCGGACAAAAACACATACACCTACTTAAGCGCGCCGTACATTGATAGCCTCGGACAAAAACACATACACCTACTTAAGCGCGCCGTACATTGACATAGAATAATATTTTACCGGCATCTTTAGTACTCTCAAATCTTCTGAACCGCGAGTCATTTAACATTGTGTTTTCATTCGATTTAGTGGCTTTGTATTTCAAGTACATGGGTTGATATGCGAAAATAATACAATATTAAGAGAGAGGGATATATACATTTAACGCTTTGATGTACACAAACACGCATAAACATATTTAATGGCATTTGAGCACAGCAAATGCAATATGCGGTAAATACTGAAAATTAGGCAATTAAAAGAGAAAAATATTCCTTAGATGTTACCCTTGTATCATTTGAATCTTTAAATTTGATTTTAAGTGAAGCTGCAATTCAGAAAATTCGAACTATCCTCCACAATTGAATATTCAATGAAATAAATTGCATTCCGTGGTAAGCGTCGCTGCGAATGTCGGACAAGAAGCCCCCTTGCATTGTATGTTAATCATTATCATAGTCGAAAAATTAAAATAACAAAATATTGTCAATTTTTTTACAAGACAGAAAAAACGTAAAGTAAAACGGAATGAAATGCGTCATAATTAATACAAACCTACAAGTAGTCTTATCAAGGCCCCTAAAAAGATGTCTAGCTGCCATCATAATATAAAACACAGGTATTGTTGATAGGTATGTTGTTGCTGTATCCTGGATATATTTGACGTCTCAAAGATCCAGTTTCCTTTCATTCTCAGTTTCGATTTTACACGTGACGTTGGGTGTATCTAGCTCTTCCGGAGCATCCTGTGAACGTTTATGTGTTTGATTTTAATTTTTCAGTTTTCAAAGTTTTTACTTTGCTTTTATAATTGTAGTGAACCGATAAAACGTTTGATGAGATCATTTTGAGATAAGCTTTGAACAGTGCCTATCAATCAACCACACTGATTTTGTAGGACCCTAACTGATTTTACAATAGTAAGTCATTCAAACTTGTCTAAAAAAGACCATCCATTGGAACCAGTAAAAGTGGCATTGATGGGCAGGTAGTCCTTATATCAAGGTTCTGATAACATGAATAAAGGACAATTGGGATAAAATTTTACTGGCCTTAAAAAACAGGCGGTTCTTTTATAGGGCTGACCTTTAATTTTAAGTCGGGTTTTACTGCATCAGTATAAAAGTATCTTACACATTTTTTTAACTTAATCATACAATGCATTTAAAAGTGATATAAAAATAATATACATGTATGATTGAACTAGCCCTAATTACGCGGCACTTGTCCAAACAAGATAAAAAAACGTCTTTCTTTTTTTATTTATTTATTTATTTATTTATTTATTTATTTATTTTTTTATCCGATCGATGTACAGTCAAAATACAAAACATCTATATTGAACATTGTATAACAACCTGACACAATAACTATCTTGGTTAGTATCGGACACAGACACTTTTGAAGACAATCGCAAAAATCATCGGCTCCGTGCGGACAGTGAATGTGACAATGTTCCCATATGTATGGCACTACGTTCTCATAACAATTTTTACATTGGGTAGAACTTTATTTATTTAAGTACATGTATTTCAAATAATTTATTAATTCAATAAATTGGCTATTTTAAATGTACGAAGTGCATGTGTGGTGATGTGGAGTAATATTTTTTACGGCCCAGTCAAGATTGTTTTAGCGTATATCGAGGTAGTCAGTTCTTGAACGGTGAAGGATACCGCGTTAATTACCCAGAGAAAACCACTAACCTCCGGGACTAGTAAACTGACAAACTTCAAATATCTAACTAGGACCCGTCCTGAGATGAATTTGAACCAAGGCAGTGAAAGTCACCGTGATCAGTAAGTAAGTTTAGACCACTCAGACACTGGGACCTCAACACAAAACTGTGGAAAAGCACCATGCAGAGTTGAGTAATGGTGTTTTACGTCCCGGTATTTTACTTATATTGAGACGTCGCTAGCTATATGCGAAAGTGCAGAAACTTTGCCAGTGAGTTGCGCTAATGGCATGAGACAGCAGGGTTCTTTATCGCGACACGGGATCTCGTTTATTTTAAGTTCCCATCTGATCGCGAAAAAACCGTGTCTTTCTTTTCGTAATGCCGAGTGCTTGGCGAAAGAACAGTTATTACCCACTTTCAAGTCTTGGGTCAGACCCGGTCGAGGTTCGAATCCACGACATCCCACTTATGAAGCGAGCACTCTATCACCTGAGCTACCACAGTGGACTGAAGTTTTGCAGAATTTCGTCATTTGCTGTTTCTCATAATGATTAAATGGTATATAGGTACAAGTACAGATTAACATTTTAATAATGACAAAGACTTGTCCATTGTGTCCATAGATGACATTCATCTTGCCCCTGTTACAATAGTTACATGTTCTCAAGGGGTTTCTATATTAATTTTACATGATATTAAGCAGTAACTCTGAATTACGAGTCATTTAGAAAGGTTGTAATTTAAATGCACTTTATTTGACAATATACTCCAACTTTTTTGTAATTACATGAGCAACATTTTGGGAAAATTGAGTTGTTAAAACATGCTAGTTTGAGTATAAAAACTGAGTTATCAGGACAATCTAGTCATCAGCGCAAGCTAGTTTGAGTATGAAAACTGAGCTATCAGGACAACCAATAGTTTGAGTATCTATATCTGAATATTTATTGTAGCCCGATTTCGAAATTCATTAAATTTAATTTTGATTATACAAGGACTTGATATGAACTCATTTCAGATATTTATCAGTTTATTACACTATTTGCATATACTAACTTACGCCTTACTCATAGTTGTAAAACTTAAGTTTAGAGTTGTTTCTTAATTAATTAACAAAGCGCACCCGTAATAAATCGCATTACACATGCTTATGTCTCTGTCCAAACATGTTATTATCACCACTGTGTGGGCGTGGTCCGTTCATTGCAGGGTGCGGAATGTGAGAAACATCCATATCTAATAAAACGTACTCTTAGCAACACATATACATTCACACGGAAATCTGAGTTTTTTTTGTAAAGTTCATTAAATAATTTCTTTGTTAAAAGTTGAGAAAGTAAATTCTTAATAGGGGTCGTGTCAAATTAACGCCCAAATAGAACAATTTCTATATAATCTGTTTATAATTGTATCAGTTGCGATCAAGTTTTGTACAACGGTTCCTTAAACAGCTTTTTTTCATTAAATACACTTCAAATAAAGTTTGTTCGGAATGAAAACATAAGTTATAGATGTAGAGTTACATATTAATTCATACTGATATAATTAATACTGTCTTAAGAATAACATAAGTATTAAATATACATTTTTTTTAGATTTATTTCAATATATGCAACAAAAATGTCATTTAACATCGATACAATTGCTATTCTTTCGTTTTGTATCAACAAATATTTGCTTAGTTTTAATATATATTTTATATATCAATGTTTCAATTATATCGAATACATAAATAATAGATTTGAATAGAAATGTGTGCTTTAAAATATAATAAAGAAGTACTTTAGGCAAGTTAATGAAACATTTTGAGATAAAGTTAAAATCATATTTCGTGACAATCTGTTTTAGTCGATACAAAGAAAGCTACCATTATTGTATAACTTGGTGTTTCTGAACGTTCGATTCTGAATATCCTACAGGGATATACAAAGTGTTTGGTATGTGAGGATGTTTGTATGCGAAAGTGTTTCTATGCGATTTTTTTAAAACGATGGTGTTCGATAAAGTTTTGTATGCGAAAGTGTTTGTATGCGATAGTGTTTTGTATGTAAGGTGTTTTGTATGCGATAGTGTTTTGTATGTAAAGGTGTTTTGTATGCGATAGTGTTTTGTATGTGAAAGTGTTTTGTATGCGAAAGTGTTTCTATGCGATTGTTTTAAAACGATGGTGTTTTGTGTTCGATAAAATTTTGTATGCGAAAGTGTTTGTATGCGATAGTGTTTTGTATGTAAGGTGTTTTGTATGCGATAGTGTTTTGTATGTAAAGGTGTTTTGTATGCGATAGTGTTTTGTATGTGAAGGTGTTTTGTATGCGATAGTGTTTTGTATGTGAAGGTGTTTTGTATGCGATAGTGTTTTTCTATGTGAAGGTAGTTGTATGCGATAGTCTTTTGTATGTGAAGGTGTCTGTATACGAAGGTGTTTGCATGCAATAGTTTTCTGTATGCGAAGGTATTTGTATGCGATAGTTTGTGAAGGTGTTTTGTATGAGATAGTGTTTTGTATATGAAAGTGTTTTGTATGCGATAGTGTTTTGTATGTGAAGGTTTTTTGTATGCGATAGTGTTTTGTATGTGAAGGTGTTTGTATGCGATAGTGTTTTGTATGTGAAGGTGTTGTGTATGCTATAGTTTTTTGCTATGTGAAGGTGTTTGTATGCGATAATGTTTTTCTATGTGAAGGTGTTTTGTATGCGATAGTGTTTTGTATGTGAAGGTAATTTGCATGTGATAGTGTTTTGTATGTGAAGGTGTTTTGTATGCGATAGTGATTTGTATGTGAAGGTGTTTTGTATGCGATAGTGATTTGTATGTGAAGGTGTTTTGTATGCGATAGTGTTTTGCTATGTGAAGAAGTTTGTAAGCGATAGTATTTTGTATGTGAAGGTGTTTTGTATGCGATAGTGTTTTGCTATTTGAAGGTGTTTGTATGCCATAGTGTTTTTCTATGTGAAGATGTTTCATATGCGATAGTGTTTTGCTATGTGAAGATGTTTGTAAGCGATAGTATTTTGTATGTGAAGATGTTTTGTATGCGATAGTGTTTTGTATGTGAAGGTGTTTTGTATGCGATAGTGTTTTGCTATGTGAAGGTGATTGTATGCGATAGTGTTTTTCTATATGAAGGTGTTTTGTATGTGAAGGTGTTTTGTATGCGATAGTGTTTTGTATGTGAAGGTGTTTTATATGCAATTGTGTTCGTATGCGAATGTGTTTGTATGTGAAGGTGTTTTGTATGTGAAGGTGTTTTGTATGCGATAGTGTTTCGCATGTGAAGGTGTTTTGCATGCGGTAGTGTTTTGTATGTGAAGGTGTTTTGTATGCGATAGTGTTTTGCTTAGGAAGGTGTTTGTATGTGAAGGTGTTTTGTATGCAATTGTGTTTTTATGCGATTGTGTTTGTATGCGATAGTGTTTTGTATATGAAGGTGTTTTGTATGCGATAGTGTTTTGCTATGTGAAGGTGTTTGTATGCGATAGTGTTTTTCTATGTGAAGGTGTTTTGTATACGATAGCATTTTGTATGTGAAGGTGTTTTGTATGCGATAGTGTTTTGCTATGTGAACGTGTTTGTATGCGATAGTGTTTTTCTATGTGAAAGTGTTTTGTATGTGAAGGTGTTTTGTATACCATAGTGTTTTGTATGTGAAGGTGTTATTATGCGATGGTTTTTTCTATGTGAAGGTGTTTTGTATGCGATAGTGTTTTGTGTGTGAAGGTGTTTTGTATGCAATTGTGTTTGTATGCGAATGTGTTTGTATGCGATAGTGTTTTGTATGTGAAGGTGTTTGTATGCGATAGTGTTTTGCTATGTTAAGGTGTTTGTATGCAATAGTGTTTTGCATGTGAAGGTATTTGTAAGCGATAGTATATTGTATGTGAAGGTGTTTTGTATGTGATAGTGTTTTGTATGTGAAGGTGTTTGTATGCGATAGTGTTTTGTATGATACTTACTGGATAGTACTGATTGAATTTATTTACTTACTAACTCATATACACTTATTTTATGTGAGTTATGTCATATTGAATAAAAGCGATATCTCCAATTAAACTGGATATCGTATGTATTTGTTATATTATACATTTTCTTGGTGACTTTTTTGCGATAATTCTATTTTCGTGTTTTATGCTGTTTGTTTCCTAAATCTGCAACTCTCTAGATTTCCGGGATTGTTTAGGGATTTGATTCTTTATTTTTCTGCCTTTTTCCAGATATTATAAAACTTTTTCCGTTTCTATATTCAAGTCACTATGTGTTCTTTTATGTTTACAGTTTACGATTTTTGAGTTTTTTTCTACAAGATATGACAGCAAAAATGGCGAAACAATAAGAATATGTCATTAACTGTTATCTAAAATAACGAAATATATAAAACAATACATTTAATATTCGATCTTGACTCACAGTTAATTCAGATGTCAATATTTACACCACACGACCTGCTCAGAAGCGCCATTGTAATCCCACGTCTATTGTAGATTTTCTATAAAACTAATTAGTAAAAACGAAATATAAAACCAATTTCATATCAAAAGTTGTCCTTATTCTAACTACGACGAACATGAATAGCTTAAAATAGATCTTATCAATTTTAAGCCCTGAGCAAATTTAAAATAGAAATATATATGATAGATGGGGCGGGAATTTAGATTAACGGCGACATTACGAGTAAGAGAAATTTTAGCATATAGACATTTGGCTAAGGACCTACGATGTCACGGCGACAACTGCCAGATATTAATCTTACCATTAACTTTTTCATTAAGCCTGTCATTATTGCTTTATTTTTTTGAATACATATTAATTCCATATTGAATTATAAAATATTTTGGTTCATATTCCGGTAATTGGTTTGATGTAGTTCGTTGTAGAAATTAATATGCACAGTTAAAGAATATTATGATACCATAAACGCCGTGGGCAAGCGTGAATAGAATATGTAATTTAGTTACACAATACAAACAAGACAGGAGGTCAATTGAGGTATTATATGGAGGTTAAATGTATGTTGTATGATTGAGGGTGGTTTGTCTCGCGTTTCATTTGCGAGATCAGGAGATACTCGGTGCAAATGAATTCAAAGCGTCGTCTGCTTACAATGAGCAGCAAATAATTGAAACCGAATACGAGTAAACCGAGTCAGACTTAGTTTTATGTGAGGATTTTGTTTTTTTTAATCAGATGTACAAAGTTGAAATATTGCTTTATTTGCATAGATTCAATTTATATTACATCATTGAATTACGAATTAAAATTGTATCGGCGCATAATATTTATGAAAAAATCTGACGGAGAATCGATATATCATTGTTTTTAATCATTTAATTGTATAAGGTACACAAATTTCGTTAATTAAATATAGTTATCTGTTTGCAATTTGAAATTAAATAATCTTGGTTTTTCTATTCTGTTTGTTTGTTTGTTTTTGTCTTTTGTTTGTTCCTTTGATAGCGTGTTTTTCGGTTACAAATACAAAATTGACAATGTACAAAACACGACGACTGATCATGACAAGTACGAGGCATCGTCTGGCAGTAGTCGTACTGTCACGTTGGTTATATATGTTGCATACGGTACTGATCATGAAAAGTCCGAAATATCGCCTGGCAGTAGTCATCGTTGGTTAATATATATTGCATATTGTACTGATCATAAAAAGTACGAGGCATCGTCTGGCAGTAGTCATACTGTCATCGTTGTTTAATGTATGCTGGATATTGTACTGATCATGAAAAGTACAAGGCATCGTCTGGCAGTAGTCATACTGTCATCGTTGTTTGATGTATGCTGGATATTGTACTGATCATGAAAAGTACGAGGCATCGTCTGACAGTAGTCATACTGTCATCGTTGTTGATATATGTTGATATTGTACTGATCATGAAAAGTACAAGGCATCGTCTGGCAGTAGTCATACTGTCATCGTTGTTTGATGTATGCTGGATATTGTACTGATCATGAAAAGTACGAGGCATCGCCTGCAGTAGTCATACTGTCATCGTTGGTTGATCTATGTTGATATTGTACTGATCATGAAAAGTACGAGGCATCGTCTGGCAGTAGTCATACTGTCATCGGTGGTTGATATATGTTGGATATTGTACTGATCATGAAAAGTACAAGGCATCGTCTGGCAGTAGTCATACTGTCATCGGTGGTTGATATATGTTGGATATTGTACTGATCATGAAAAGTACAAGGCATCGTCTGCAGTAGTCACACTGTCATCGTTGTTGATGTATGCTGGATATTGTACTGATCATGAAAAGTACGAGGCATCGCCTGGCAGTAGTCATACTGTCATCGTTGGTTAATATATGTTGGATATTGTACTGATCATGAAAAGTACGAGCATCGTCTGGCAGTAGTCATACTGTCATCGTGGTTAATGTATGTTGGATATTGTACTGATCATGAAAAGTACGAGCATCGTCTGACAGTAGTCATACTGTCATCGTTGGTTTATATGCTGGATATTGTATTGATCATGAAAAGTACAAGGCATCTGGCAGTAGTCACACTGTCATCGTTGGTTGATATATGTTGGATATTGTACTGATCATGAAAAGTACGAGGCATCGCCTGACGGTAGTCTTACTGTCATCGTTGGTTGATATATGCTGGATATTGTCCTGATCTGATCATGAAAAGTACAAGGCATCGTCTGGCAGTAGTCATACTGTCATGTTGGTTAATGTATGCTGGATATTGTACTGATCATGAAAAGTACGAGGCATCGTCTGGCAGTAGTCATACTGTCATCGGTGGTTGATATATGTTGGATATTGTACTGATCATGAAAAGTACAAGGCATCGTCTGGCAGTAGTCATACTGTCATCGTTGGTCGATATATGTTGCATATTGTACTGATCATGAAAAGTACGAGGCATCGCCTGACAGTAGTCATACTGTCATCGGTGGTTGATATATGTTGGATATTGTACTGATCATGAAAAGTACGAGGCATCGTCTGGCAGTAGTCATACTGTCATCGTTGGTTGATATATGTTGGATATTGTACTGATCATGAAAAGTACGAGGCATCGCCTGACGGTAGTCTTACTGTCATCGTTGGTTGATATATGTTGGATATTGTACTGATCATGAAAAGTACGAGGCATGGTCTGGCAGTAGTCATACTGTCATCGGTGGTTGATATATGTTGGATATGGTACTGATCATGAAAAGTACGAGGCATCGTCTGGCAGTAGTCATACTGTCATCGTTGGTTAATATATGTTGGATATTGTACTGATCATGAAAAGTACGAAGCATCGTCTGGCAGTAGTCATACTGTCATCGTTGGTTTATGTATGCTGGATATTGTATTGATCATGAAAAGTACGAGGCATTGCCTGGCAGTAGTCACACTGTCATCGTTGTTGGTTGATGTATGTTGGTTATTGTACTGATCTGATCATGAAAAGTACAAGGCATTGTCTGGCAGTAGTCATACTGTCATCGTTGTTTGATGTATGCTGGATATTGTACTGATCATGAAAAGTACGAGACATCGTCTGGCAGTAGTCATACTGTCATTGTTGGTTAATATATGTTGGATATTGTACTGATCATAAAAAGTACAAGGCATCGTCTGGCAGTAGTCATACTGTCATCGGTGGTTGATGTATGTTGGATATTGTACTGATCATGAAAAATACAAGGCATCGTCTGGCAGTAGTCATACTGTCATCGGTGGTTGATATATGCTGGATATTGTACTGATCATGAAAAGTACGAGGCATCGTCTGGCAGTAGTCATACTGTCATCGTTGGTCGATATATGTTGAATATGTACTGATCATGAAAAGTACAAGGCATCGTCTGGCAGTAGTCATACTGTCATCGTTGGTCGATATATGTTGAATATTGTTTCACGTCATATCACCAACGGTTTTCCTATGGTGGCTTATTTCTGACATCCAGATCGGTCGACATAAAATTACCTCGACATGTTCAATTAATAAGATAAGTCGAGATAATATGATGGAAAGTTGTGATATTAGAATAAAAAGTTGAGATAAATAACACGACATGTCGAGATTCTTATATGAAATATTTACTATTGTCATATACCTTTTTTTTTAATTTAATCATAAAATACATTAAAAAATACCATTTTTTGAATGTATTTTATGATTAAATTAAAAAAATGGTATATGACACTAAGACTATTCGACATAAGTATCTCGACATGTCGTGTTGTTTATCTCAACTCTTTATTTTGGGTATCACAACTTTTCATACATTATCTCGACTTCTCAATATATTAACTCGACATGTTGAAATAATTTTACGTCGACTGAAATTATGTCGATTTCAGAAATAAGCCACCATATTTTTCACCATTTTCTTACTTTTTTAGGCTTAATCTGTAAAAATGTGTAGATGGTGCTAGGACTTTGAGTTCACGGCAGAAATTTCATTAAAGAACCCTCCCTACACATGGCTTTGAGGGCACTGCAAAGGTAAACATTCTGCCACTTGACCTATAGCTGGTGAAGTCTCGATATAAGTGAAATATTCTTGTCTGGGACGCAAATCCCCATTAAATTTATCAATAAATCTTTAAGTATGCTCTACGTATATATGTTACAGATAATAACGGATTAGTTAAAGAATTGGTGTTCCCGAAGGCTTTAGACTTGGATCGTCCAAAAAGAGCTAGAACTACCTTTTCGCCAGAACAGCTTTTCCATTTAGAAAAAGAGTTTCAAAGAAATCAGTATTTAGTCGGGAAAGAAAGAACAGATTTATCGAAGCAGCTTGGTCTTTCAGAAACACAGGTAATTTTTACTAATCCAGTGTATTTTTACATCACTAGACGGTCATTACGGAATACAATTCCTCATCAATAGTGCTCAGACTAAAATTGTGGAAATCCAAAATATTTTTTATAATGTTGAAATAAGAAACAAAGAAGGACATAAACTATTAACTAAATATCCACCTAAGGCAACTATTTGAAAGTTTACCTTTTACGAAGTAGATAGTTTTGATTACTATTGTTTCTCGACTTAAGTTCTAAGTTCGAGTTAACTAGAACACACAGCAGGTAGTATATAGAAGCTATGCATACCCCAGCAGAGGCCGCGGTGGCCTAATGGATAAGACGTCAGTCTACAAATCCGGGGTATCTCACCGTTGTGAGTTCGAGTCCCGCTTAGACCACATGTGAGAAAATGAATTTTCCTTGCCATTGACCTGACTCGGTGAGGTAGCACCTTAAAGTCGCCCTGAGTGTGTGCAAGTACAATGCGACTATACAACACACTTGCACTTCACATGAAAACACGAAATTATTCATAGATTAATCCATAGAGATTAATAAAATAGTTCTCTTTGCGAATAGATGAAACATTATTGATTCGACGTTAAATAACATTCAACCAACCAACCATACCGCAGCAATGAGGAGGATTGGGTGGAGGGGTGGTCTACAAAGTCAGTCTACTGATCGCAGCGCCTATCATAACATAGGCTCGAACTCTGGAACTACTATGTAGGTGGTTTGCTTGATGGAAATTAGTGGTATTCTCCGAGCACTCTGGTTTCTAGCACTCAAAACTGGACGTCCTGAATATTACATTTCGATTCGTCAGTCTTCAGCGTTTAACATCTAATGTTAAAGGATTTCTGGTGATAGCAATTGTATATGTGAGCTATATCGAGCCATATTTCTGACAATTCTTATTGTATAGCAATTAATTCGGCATGTATATTGGTATAGTCCTATTTGTGCCGAATATTACTTATAATTGCGGATAGTCTATTTATTAACATTACCTCAAACTGTTTGGAGACCAAACTTCAGTTTCACAATCATTCCTCAACCAAGATTTCCTTAACTTAATTCCGACAAAATTTTAAATCTTAAGAATTTTGTTAATTGTTAAGATATTTAGGAATTTAAGGAAAATCTTAGTTAAGAATTGATTGTAAAACTGGAGAAGGAGTTTAAGGTTAAAGGTCCCGGTTTCACAATCATTTCTTAACTTAAGAAATCTGGCAAATTAAAAACCTTTATAATTTTGTTAATTGTTAAGATATTGGGGAATTTAAGGTGTCATTTTAAGATTATATCAAGCTTATGACATCTGTTTTAGTTTTGACAAAACATTTATTCGTAGTTCCAAAAAGAGCTTGCCAAAATTTGCTAAAATTAAGTAAGGAATGATTGTGAAACGGGGCCTGATTAAGTTTTCACCTCGACACTTGATAATTATCCAAAAATTATAAGCAACAAGAAAGAGGGAGTATGAACATTTTTTAAGATTATGGGCACAATTTTTAACAGTATGTAACTAAAAATGAAAGTAATATCCATCTCTCTCTCTCTCTCTCTCTCTCTCTCTCTTTAAGGCAGGCTGGACATCTCTCTCTCTCTCTCTCTCTCTCTCTCTCTCTCTCTCTTTAAGGCAGGTTGGACTCCTCTCTCTCTCTCTCTCTCTCTCTCTCTCTCTCTCTCTCTCTCTATTTAGGGCAGGTTGGATTGTAGTCTAAAATACTGTTATATGGTTAGATAATATATTACTTTTGTACGGTTTGTAAAGATTTCATGTCAATAATAATTGTATATGATATATTTAATGCTAAAACATAAAAAAGTTCTAACATTCCAAGTTTTTTCTAATCAATATTTTTTTATTTCTTATACACCCTAGGTGAAGGTTTGGTTTCAAAACAGAAGGACAAAATACAAACGAGACAGAAACAGAGAGGCTGAAGTTAGAGACTCTAAAGCTGAAAGTTTAGCTGCTTGTAATATACTGAGGATTCTACAACATCAACCACCTCGGGCTCCCTTTTCACCTAACTTCTTGCCACCACCATATACATTCTAAATGGAATCACCACCTACAGTTTTCGTTCCTTATTAATTTTAACAATTTGTCAAACCTCGACATAACGTGTACAATATTCAGGCTGAGGATTTCATTGAATTTGAACTAATTTTACCTAGAGTTGTCGTTCCTTACTATTTTTTCCAGTTTGTCTAACCTCGTTATAACGTGTATAATATTCAGACTGGGGATGTCATGGTATCTGCCGAGTTGTAACGAATGGATTTTGCGTGAAAATGATAGATCGAACGCAGTCAATGGGTAGAGAATATGGTTCTTATGAAGAAATTATTTATTGACTAAAATAAAACATGTACATTATACATATAGGGGATTATCCCTTCTATGTTTGACTATGTGTCTATAATATTGCGAATCATTTGAACTTAATTTATTTGTTGAATTTGTACTCGTCAGTTAATATATTAATAACAGTAACGACATATGTACACTTGTAAATAATTGCTGAACATGTATGTATGAACTGATAAAGAACCAATCAAATTCAAATTCGAATTTCTTCCTTTCTCATAATTGCACGTTTACAATAGAGAGAATGATATAAAATATTACAATTACATTTACGATATTACATGCATATTCGAATTCCTTCATTCTTGCATTACCCCTTGAAATCCCATGAGCAGAAATGTCATTCCTTATATTTACAATTCTTTCTTTTAATAAATATTTTGATTCGTTTAACCCTTGGCGCCATTTCTTCCATACCTGCTCATGTGAGCTAGGATTTTAAGCCATGCGAGATGGGGGTATCTCACATGACCACGTGTCCCCTTGTATAGGACATGACGTAATATTGCGGGAAAATTGATATGCATCAAGGGTCATGGCCCCAATTGTCTTTCATGGGAATTGCAATACAATTGCTTCTGTATGTTTCATCGATGACAGGTACAGTCATATTGTAAATATAAAACATTTCTTTCATCATCAAAAGCTTTACAGTTCATAAAATATAGCAGTATCCATCACCAACATCATCACCAACATCATCTAGACATAATGGCCCGGAGTACATTGCCTTTTGCAGCACAGATAGGAACTCGACCGAAACTGAAACGTATCTATGTAACAACCTTCTAAATATATTGCAAACAACTCACTGTACATGATACATCGTACTTCGATTATTAATTATTGCAACACTCTTAAATTCTTTTTTATATTTTATCGATTGATTGATTTATTCATATTTTATCGATTGATTGATTGATTTATTTATTTATTTATTAATATCTTATCGATTTATTTATTTATTTATATTTTATCGATTTATTTATTTATTTATGGTTTTTTTTTGTATTTCGAGATTTGTCATGGTTTAAGGCAGTATACATTACTTATACTTATGTGTGCTATATAAAAGCTGTCATATACCACTTTTTGAATTTAATCATAGAATGTTTTTTATGATTAAATTAGGAAAGTGGCATATGACAAAACATTAAATGACTGATTTAATATACTCCCAACAACAATATTAGCATCACCCATTTTTTCAAGCCAATATCTTCAGGAAATAAATTTCAACGGTTTACAAGCTTTAAATACGAAAAGTTGACTGTGTTATCTCCCTTGGTATTAGAACAATTTGTTTCACTTTGAGAAACTGTTGCACTATGGTTAAGACTGTATGTAAGAGAAATTGTTATACATTCAAACCTGTCTATAAAGGCCACCCAAGAGAACGAGTAAAAGTTGCCTTTATGGACAGGTGGTTTTTATATACAGGTTCAAAAAATATGAACAAAGAACAGTTGGGATACATTTCTACTGGTCTTTATATTAAGCAAGTGGCCCTTATATAGAGGTGTCCTTTATGGCAGATTGGACTGCATACGACTCTTCTGAGAAAAAATGCATGCACGCATTTCGATCTCTCTTCAACAAATGCTAATTACTTTTTGTAATAGGGCTATTTTGGTATTTATTTTTGAGTATGTGGTAGCTGTGGTAGCTGTGGTAGCTGAAACATAATTTGGACCACCTGCGAAGGTTTTTTTTATTTTAATGAAGAAAATCATGAGATATACATAACAATTGCCGTGAGTGGAGCAATGAAAGGTCAATTGTCTGCAAATATTCATTTGCCGTGAGTGGAGCAATGTAAGGTCAATTGTCTGCAAATATCCATTGATAACTTTTTAGATGATATACATTTAATTCAATTTATTTACTTTTTTAAATTCAACATTTTTCCACCGTGATATCTTCCTCGCTCAAACTTCCATGGAATTAGTAATATAATAGCGCCCGATAATACGGGCCGTGTATATACGAATAGGTATCCTGGTTTTTTTGGTTTCTTTTTTTTTTTTTTTTTTTTTTTTTTGTTAACACCAATAATTTCAAAACGAGGTTGACATTTGAAAACAATTTGGCTGATTCACACAGGCTAAGTTTGTTAACGTTAATTCTATGCGAAATGAACATAAATTTCACGTCAAAAGACCTAACACAAGGAAATAAAGGAGAAAAAAATCTAGCTATATAAAAAGAAAGTATCCAATTAAAGTACAGGTCTGTCAAAAGTTGAAAAAACTAAGGTAATTTTGGTTGGTTGGTTGAATGTTGCTTAACGTCGCATCAGCAATTTTTCAGCTATTCGCGACGAGAACTACTAGTATTTTATTAATCGCTATTGATTAATCTATGAACAATTTTGTGTATGCATGTGAAGTGCGAGTGTGTTTTATGGTCTGCCTTGTACTAGCGCACACTCAAGGCGACTTTAACGTGCTAGCTTACAGTCAGTACGCCGCAGACAAGCGTACCACTCTCCCAATCCATTAGACTGATACCAGGTGAATCAGTAAAGGCCAACGACAAGGAAAATTCACTTTCCCATGTGTGGTCCGAGCGGGACTCGAACTCACAGCGGTGAGAGATCCTGGATTTGAAGACTGATGTCTTATCCGTTAGGCTACCGCGGCCTCAACTAAGGTAACGGATCAGCAGCACATTTCGGACTCTCGTTAGCTGTATGTCGATAACTCTCGGTAGCTTTTCGCTCATTTGCTATCCATATCTCAACCATTCGACAGCCTAGCTTTAACTCCTTTTCGTTAGCCCAATGTTAAACTTACGACAAGTCTGTGCTGTACTCCAACATTTTATATAAATTGATCACTTTTAAAAATAAAATTTTACTGTTGAAAAGTTGGTTTGGAAGGTGGTAAAATTTGTTGTGGTGGGTATATAACAGTGGTTTGTGGAAGAGATTTAGACATGATATCATGATGCTGGTATTACGTTTTTATTCCGAAATTCTGCATTCATGTAAACAATATATATATATATATATATATATATATATATATATATATATATATATATTATATATATATATATATATGCGTGTATATATTATGTGTACATTTTTAACGGCTTTATGCCTTTACCAATTTCATTATGTTTAATTTTTTGGCATTTACAACTTAAAATACCAATATAATGACATAATGCATACACCTATGTTGTCGAAATAAAAAACATTACACAGAACAAAACAAACCAAGATAGATGTAGAGTTGGTTAATGGTGTTTCATGCCCCAGTCAAGAATCTTTCCCTTATCTCGAGGTTGGTTATTCCTATGATTGGGAAATCGGAGGGCCAGATTGATTATAATTTAAAAAATAGTCATGGTATTATTCCCTTGTATAATCATCACAAATAACAAGTTCTCAAACTTAAGGTAGAGATAGTCATCCAAAGATGAAATAGAAAAAGGAAAAACACGTACTCAGCAACAGTGACAGCAAAAAAAACCCACCACGAAACAATACAAATTAAAGATAAAACAGCCACATGTCATGCCAGATATATCTTGCAATGTGTGACTTGCCATATATGACTTGCCAAGTGTGACGTGCAATTTATGACTTGCCGTGCATGACTTGCCATATATGACTTGCCAAGTGTGACGTGCAATATATGACTTGCCAAGTGTGAAGTATGGCTTGCCAGATATATCTTGCAATGTGTGACTTGCCATACATGTCTTGCCATGCGTGATGTACCATGTATGACTTGCCATGTATATCTGTGACGTGCCATATATTACATGCCATTTATAACTTGCCAAGTATAACTTGTCGTTTATGACTACCATGTGTGACGTGCTCTATATCACATGCCATAAATGACTTGTCATGTGTGACTTGCCATGTGTGACGTGTCCTATATGCCTTGCCATGTCTGACGTGACATTTATGACTTGACATGTGTGAGTTGCCATGTGTGACGTGTCATGTATGACTTGCCATGTCTGACGTGACATTTATGACTTGTCATGTGTGACTTGCCATGTGTAATGTGTCATGTATGACTTGCCATGTCTGACGTGACATTTATGACTTGTCATGTGTGAGCTGCCATGTGTGACGCGTCATGTATGACTTGCCATGTCTGACGTGACATTTATGACTTGTCATGTGTGACTTGCCATGTGTAATGTGTCATGTATGACTTGCCATGTCTGACGTGACATTTATGACTTGTCATGTGTGACGTGTCATGTATGTCTTGCCATGTCTGACGTGACATTTATGACTTGTCATGTGTGACTTGCCATGTGTAATGTGCCATGTAGGACTTGCCATGTGTGACTTGTTATGTATGACTTGCCATGTGTGACGTGTCATGTATGACTTGCCATGCATGACGTGACATATACGACTTGCCATGTGTGACGTGTCATGTATGACTTGCCATTTCTAACGTGACATTTATGACTTGCCATGTGTGACTTGCCATGTGTTACGTGTCATGTATGACTTGCCATGTCTGACGTGACATTTATGACTTGTCATGTGTGACTTGTCATGTGAAATGTGTGTCATGTATGACTTGCCATGTGTGACTTGTTATGTATGACTTGCCATGTGTGACGTGTCATGTATGACTTGCCATGTCTGACGTGACATACATGACGTATCATTTATGGTTTGTCATGTATATCTAGCCATGTATAACTAGATATATATGACTAGCATGTGTGACGTGCCCTATATGACTTGCCATGTGTGACGTGCTGTGTATGACTTGCCATATGTGACTTGCCATACATGACTTGCCATGTGTGACTTGCCATATATGATTTGTCATGTGTGACTTGCCATGTGTAATGTGTCATGTATGACTTGCCATGTCTGACGTGACATTTATGACTTGTCATGTGTGAGTTGCCATGTGTGACGTGTCATGTATGACTTGCCATGTCTGACGTGACATTTATGACTTGTCATGTGTGACTTGCCATGTGTAATGTGTCATGTATGACTTGCCATGTTTGACGTGACATTTATGACTTGTCATCTGTGACGTGTCATGTATGTCTTGCCATGTCTGACGTGACATTTATGACTTGTCATGTGTGACTTGCCATGTGTAATGTGCCATGTAGGACTTGCCATGTGTGACTTGTTATGTATGACTTGCCATGTGTGACGTGTCATGTATGACTTGCCATGCATGACGTGACATATACGACTTGCCATGTGTGACGTGTCATGTATGACTTGCCATTTCTAACGTGACATTTATGACTTGCCATGTGTGACTTGCCATGTGTTACGTGTCATGTATGACTTGCCATGTCTGACGTGACATTTATGACTTGTCATGTGTGACTTGTCATGTGAAATGTGTCATGTATGACTTGCCATGTGTGACTTGTTATGTATGACTTGCCATGTGTGACGTGTCATGTATGACTTGCCATGTCTGACGTGACATACATGACGTATCATTTATGGTTTGTCATGTATATCTAGCCATGTATAACTAGTCATATATGACTAGCATGTGTGACGTGCCCTATATGACTTGCCATGTGTGACGTGCTGTGTATGACTTGCCATATGTGACTTGCCATACATGACTTGCCATGTGTGACTTGCCATATATGATTTGTCATGTGTGATTTGCCATATATGATTTGTTATGTGTGATTTGTGATGAAATGTATAACTTGCCGTGTCTGACGTGCCATACATGACGTGCCATTCATGACGTGCCATATATGACGTGTCATACATGACGTGCCATTTATGACTTGTCATGTATATCTAGCCATGTATAACTAGGCATATATGACTAGCATGTGTGACGTGCCTTATATGACTTGCCATGTGATTCGTGCTATGTATGACTTGCCATGTGTGACTTGCCATGTGTGACGTGTCATGTATGACTTGCCATGTCTGACGTGACATTTATGACTTGTCATGTGTGACTTGCCATGTGTAATTTGCCATTTATGACTTGCCATGTGTGACTTGTCATGTGTGACTTGCCATGTGTGACTTGTCATGTATGACTTGCCATGTCTGATGTCCCATGTATTACTTGCCATGTCTGACGTGACATATATGACTTGTCATGTGTGACTAGTCATGTGTAATGTGCTATGTATGACTTGCCATGTGTAACGTGCTATGTATGACTTGCCATGTGCGACTTGCTATGTATGACTTGCCATATATCACATACCATGTCTGACGTGCCATGTGTGACTTGAAATGTATACCTTGCCATGTCAGACGTGCCATACATGACTTGTCTAACTTGCCATATATGTATGACTTGACATGTGTGATCATGATGTGCTATGTGTGTCTTGCCATGTGTATGACTTGCCATGTATATCTTGCCATGTGTGACTTGCCATATGTGACTTGCCATATGTGACTTGCCATATATAACTTGATATGTGTGACTTGTCATAAATGACTTGATATGTGTGACTTGTCACATATGACTTACCATGTGTGACTTGCCATATATGATTTGTTATGTCTGACTTTCCATGTGTGAGTTGCCATATATGACTTGCCATGTGTGACTTTTCATAAATGACTTGATATGCGTGACTTGACACATATGACTTACCATGTGTGACTTGTCATATATGATTTGTTATGTCTGACTTTCCATGTGTGAGTTGCCATATATGACTTGCAATGTGTGTCTTGCCATATATGACTTGCCATGTGTGACTTGCCATATATGATTTGTCATGTCTGACCTGCCATGTATGATTTACCTTGTGTGTCTTGCCATATATGACTTGTCATGTGTGACTTGCCATATATAACTTTATATATATGACTTGATATGTGTGACTTGCCATATAGGATTTGACATATGTGACTGGCCATATATGACTTGCAATGTGTGTCTTGCCATGTATGACTTGTATGACTTGCCATATATGACATACTATGTCTGAAGTACCATATATAACTTGCCATGTATGACTTAAAATGTATAACTTGCCATGTCTGACGTGCCATATATGACTTGTCATGTGTGACTTGCCATGCATGACTTGTCATGTGTGACTTGTCATGCATGACTTCTCATGTGTGATCATGATGTGCCATGTATGACTTGTCATGCATGTCTTGCCATGCGTGATGTACCATGTATGACTTGCCATGTATATCTGTGACGTGCCATATATTACATGCCATTTATAACTTGCCAAGTATAACTTGTCGTTTATGACTACCATGTGTGACGTGCTCTATATCACATGCCATAAATGACTTGTCATGTGTGACTTGCCATGTGTGACGTGTCCTATATGCCTTGCCATGTCTGACGTGACATTTATGACTTGACATGTGTGAGTTGCCATGTGTGACGTGTCATGTATGACTTGCCATGTCTGACGTGACATTTATGACTTGTCATGTGTGACTTGCCATGTGTAATGTGTCATGTATGACTTGCATGTCTGACGTGACATTTATGACTTGTCATGTGTGAGTTGCCATGTGTGAGTGTCATGTATGACTTGCCATGTCTGACGTGACATTTATGACTTGTCATGTGTGACTTGCCATGTGTAATGTGTCATGTATGACTGCCATGTCTGACGTGACATTTATGACTTGTCATCTGTGACGTGTCATGTATGTCTTGCCATGTCTGACGTGACATTTATGACTTGTCATGTGTGACTTGCCATGTGTAATGTGCCATGTAGGACTTGCCATGTGTGACTTGTTATGTATGACTTGCCATGTGTGACGTGTCATGTATGACTTGCCATGCATGACGTGACATATACGACTTGCCATGTGTGACGTGTCATGTATGACTTGCCATTTCTAACGTGACATTTATGACTTGCCATGTGTGACTTGCCATGTGTTACGTGTCAGTATGACTTGCCATGTCTGACGTGACATTTATGACTTGTCATGTGTGACTTGCCATGCATGACTTGTCATGCACGACTTGTCATGTGTGATCATGATGTGCCATGTATGACTTGTCATGCAGTCTTGCATGCGTGATGTACCATGTATGACTTGCCATGTATATCTGTGACGTGCCATATATTTCATGCCATTTATAACTTGCCAAGTATAACTTGTCGTTTATGACTACCATGTGTGACGTGCTCTATATCACATGCCATAAATGACTTGTCATGTGTGACTTGCCATGTGTGACGTGTCCTATATGCCTTGCCATGTCTGACGTGACATTTATGACTTGACATGTGTGAGTTGCCATGTGGACGTGTCATGTAGACTTGCCATGTCTGACGTGACATTTATGACTTGTCATGTGTGACTTGCCATGTGTAATGTGTCATGTATGACTTGCCATGTCTGACGTGACATTTATGACTTGTCATGTGTGAGCTGCCATGTGTGACGTGTCATGTATGACTTGCCATGTCTGACGTGACATTTATGACTTGTCATGTGTGACTTGCCATGTATGACTTGCCATTTCTAACGTGACATTTATGACTTGCCATGTGTGACTTGCCATGTGTTACGTGTCATGTATGACTTGCCATGTCTGACGTGACATTTATGACTTGTCATGTGTGACTTGTCATGTGAAATGTGTCATGTATGACTTGCCATGTGTGACTTGTTATGTATGGACTTGCCATGTGGACGTGTCATGTATGACTTGCCATGTCTGACGTGACATACATGACGTATCATTTATGGTTTGTCATGTATATCTAGCCATGTATAACTAGTCATATATGACTAGCATGTGTGACGTGCCCTATATGACTTGCCATGTGTGACGTGCTGTGTATGACTTGCCATATGTGACTTGCCATACATGACTTGCCATGTGTGACTTGCCATATATGATTGTCATGTGTGACTTGCCATGTGTAATGTGTCATGTATGACTTGCCATGTCTGACGTGACATTTATGACTTGTCATGTGTGAGTTGCCATGTGTGACGTGTCATGTATGACTTGCCATGTCTGACGTGACATTTATGACTTGTCATGTGTGACTTGCCATGTGTAATGTGTCATGTATGACTTGCCATGTTTGACGTGACATTATGACTTGTCATCTGTGACGTGTCATGTATGTCTTGCCATGTCCTACGTGACATTTATGACTTGTCATGTGTGACTTGCCATGTGTAATGTGCCATGTAGGACTTGCCATGTGTGACTTGTTATGTATGACTTGCCATGTGTGACGTGTCATGTATGACTTGCCATGCATGACGTGACATATACGACTTGCCATGTGTGACGTGTCATGTATGACTTGCCATTTCTAACGTGACATTTATGACTTGCCATGTGTGACTTGCCATGTGTTACGTGTCATGTATGACTTGCCATGTCTGACGTGACATTTATGACTTGTCATGTGTGACTTGTCATGTGAAATGTGTCATGTATGACTTGCCATGTGTGACTTGTTATGTATGACTTGCCATGTGTGACGTGTCATGTATGACTTGCCATGTCTGACGTGACATACATGACGTATCATTTATGGTTTGTCATGTATATCTAGCCATGTATAACTAGTCATATGACTAGCATGTGTGACGTGCCCTATATGACTTGCCATGTGTGACGTGCTGTGTATGACTTGCCATATGTGACTTGCCATACATGACTTGCCATGTGTGACTTGCCATATATGATTTGTCATGTGTGATTTGCCATATATGATTTGTTATGTGTGATTTGTGATGAAATGTATAACTTGCCGTGTCTGACGTGCCATACATGACGTGCCATTCATGACGTGCCATATATGACGTGTCATACATGACGTGCCATTTATGACTTGTCATGTATATCTAGCCATGTATAACTAGGCATATATGACTAGCATGTGTGACGTGCCTTATATGACTTGCCATGTGATTCGTGCTATGTATGACTTGCCATGTGTGACTTGCCATGTGTGACGTTCATGTATGACTTGCCATGTCTGACGGACATTTATGATTGTCATGTGTGACTTGCCATGTGTAATTTGCATTTATGACTTGCCATGTGGGACTTGTCTGGTGACTTGCCATGTGTGACTTGTCATGTATGACTTGCCATGTCTGATGTCCCATGTATTACTTGCCATGTCTGACGTGACATATATGACTTGTCATGTGTGACTAGTCATGTGTAATGTGCTATTATGAACTTGCCATGTGTAACGTGCTATGTATGACTTGCCATGTGCGACTTGCTATGTATGACTTGCCATATCACATCACATACCATGTCTGACTGTGCCATGTGTGACTTGAAATGTATACCTTGCCATGTCAGACGTGCCATACATGACTTGTCTAACTTGCCATATATGTATGACTTGACATGTGTGATCATGATGTGCTATGTGTGTCTTGCCATGTGGATGACTTGCCATGTATATCTTGCCATATGTGACTTGCCATATTGTGACTTGCCATATGTGGACTTGCCATATATAACTTGATATGGTGTGACTTGTCATAAATGACTTGATATGTGTGACACTTGTCACATATGACCTTCCATGTGTGACTTGCCATATATGATTTGTTATGTCTGACTTTCCATGTGGAGTTGCCATATAGACTTGCCATGTGTGACTTTTCATAAATGACTTGATATGGGACTTGACACATATGACTTACCATGTGTGGACTTGTCATATATGTTTGTATGTCTGACTTTCCATGTGTGAGTTGCCATATATGACTTGCAATGTGTGTCTTGCCATATATGACTTGCATGTGGTGACTGCCATATATGATTTGTCATGTCGACCTGCCAGTATGATTTACCGTTGTGTGTCTTGCCATATATGACTGGTCATGTGTGACTTGCCATATATAACTTTATATCTTATGACTGATATGTGTGACTTGCCATATAGGATTTGACATATGTGACTGGCCATATATGACTTGCAATGTGTGTCTTGCCATGTATGATTGTATGACTTGCCATATATGACATACTATGTCTGAAGTACCCATATAAACTTGCCATGTATGACTTAAAATGTATAAACTTGCCATGTCTGACGTGCCATATATGATTGTCATGTGTGACTTGCCATGCATGACTTGTCATGTGTGACTTGTCATGCATGACTTCTCATGTGTGATCATGATGTGCCATGTATGACTTGTCATGCATGTCTTGCCATGCGTGATGTACCATGTATGACTTGCCATGTATATCTGTGACGTGCCATATATTACATGCCATTTATTACTTGCCAAGTAGAACTTGTCGTTTATGACTACCATGTGTGACGTGCTCTATATCACATGCCATAAATGACTTGTCATGTGTGACTTGCCATGTGTGACGTGTCTATATGCCTTGCCATGTCTGACGTGACATTTATGACTTGACATGTGTGAGTTGCCATGTGTGACGTGTCATTAGACTTGCCATGTCTGACGTGACATTTATGACTTGTCATGTGTGACTTGCCATGTGTAATGTGTAATGTATGACTTGCCATGTCTGACGTGACATTTATGACTTGTCATGTGTGAGTTGCCATGTGTGACGTGTCATGTATGACTTGCCATGTCTGACGTGACATTTATGACTTGTCTGTGTGACTTGCCATGTGTAATGTGTCATGTAGACTTGCCATGTCTGACGTGACATTTATGACTTGTCATCTGTGACGTGCATGTATGTCTTGCCATGTCTGACGTGACTTTATGACTTGTCATGTGTGACTTGCCATGTGTAATGTGCCATGTAGGACTTGCCATGTGTGACTTGTTATGTATGACTTGCCATGTGTGACGTGTCATGTATGACTTGCCATGCATGACGTGACATATACGACTTGCCATGTGTGGACGTGTCATGTATGACTTGCCATTTCTAACGTGACATTTATGACTTGCCATGTGTGACTTGCCATGTGTTACGTGTCATGTATGACTTGCCATGTCTGACGTGACATTTATGACTTGTCATGTGTGACTTGCCATGCATGACTTGTCATGCACGACTTGTCATGTGTGATCATGATGTCCATGTATGACTTGTCATGCATGTCTTGCCATGCGTGATGTACCATGTATGACTTGCCATGTATTCTGTGACGTGCCATATATTTCATGCCATTTATAACTTGCCAAGTATAACTTGTCGTTTATGACTACCATGTTGTGACGTGCTCTATACACATGCCATAAATGACTTGTCAGTGTGACTTGCCATGTGTGACGTGTCCTATATGCCTTGCCATGTCTGACGTGACATTTATGACTTGACATGTGTGAGTTGCCATGTGTGACGTGTCATGTATGACTTGCCATGTCTGACGTGACATTTATGACTTGTCATGTGTGACTTGCCATGTGTAATGTGTCATGTATGACTTGCCATGTCTGACGTGACATTTATGACTTGTCATGTGTGAGCTGCCATGTGTGACGTGTCATGTATGACTTGCCATGTCTGACGGTGACATTTATGACTGTCATGTGTGACTTGCCATGTGTAATGTGTCATGTATGACTTGCCATGTCTGACGTGACATTTATGACTTGTCATGTGTGACGTGTCATGTATGTCTTGCCATGTCTGACGTGACATTTATGACTTGTCATGTGTGACTTGCCATGTGTAATGTGCCATGTAGGACTTGCCATGCTTGCCATGTTGACTTGTATGTATGACTTGCCATGTGTGACGTGTCATGTATGACTTGCCATGCATGACTGTGGACATATACGACTTGCCATGTGTGACGTGTCATGTATGACTTGCCATTTCTAACGTGACATTTATGACTTGCCATGTGTGACTTGCCATGTGTTACGTGTCATGTATGACTTGCCATGTCTGACGTGACATTTATGACTTGTCATGTGTGACTTGTCATGTGAAATGTGTCATGTATGACTTGCCATGTGTGACTTGTTATGTATGACTTGCCATGTGTGACGTGTCATGTATGACTTGCCATGTCTGACGTGACATACATGACGTATCATTTATGGTTTGTCATGTATATCTAGCCATGTATAACTAGTCATATATGACTAGCATGTGTGACGTGCCCTATATGACTTGCCATGTGTGACGTGCTGTGTATGACTTGCCATATGTGACTTGCCATACATGACTTGCCATGTGTGACTTGCCATATATGATTTGTCATGTGTGACTTGCCATGTGTAATGTGTCATGTATGACTTGCCATGTCTGACGTGACATTTATGACTTGTCATGTGAGTTGCATGTATGTGTGACGTGTCATGTATGACTTGCCATGTCTGACGTGACATTTATGACTTGTCATGTGTGACTTGCCATGTGTAATGTGTCATGTATGACTTGCCATGTTTGACGTGACATTTATGACTTGTCATCTGTGACGTGTCATGTATGTCTTGCCATGTCTGACGTGACATTTATGACTTGTCATGTGTGACTTGCCATGTGTAATGTGCCATGTAGACTTGCCATGTGTGACTTGTTATGTATGACTTGCCATGTGTGACGTGTCATGTATGACTTGCCATGCATGACGTGACATATACGATTGCCATGTGTGACGTGTCATGATGACTTGCCATTTCTAACGTGACATTTATGACTTGCATGTGTGACTTGCCATGTGTTACGTGTCATGTATGACTTGCCATGTCTGACGTGACATTTATGACTTGTCATGTGTGACTTGTCATGTGAAATGGGTCATGTATGACTTGCCATGTGTGACTTGTTATGTATGACTTGCCATGTGTGACGTGTCATGTATGACTTGCCATGTCTGACGTGACATACATGACGTATCATTTATGGTTTGTCATGTATATCTAGCCATGTATAAACTAGTCATATATGACTAGCATGTGTGACGTGCCCTATATGACTTGCATGTGTGACGTGCTGTGTATGACTTGCCATATGTGACTTGCCATACATGATTGCCATGTGTGACTTGCCATATATGATTTGTCATGTGTGATTTGCCATATATGATTTGTTATGTGTGATTTGTGATGAAATGTATAACTTGCCGTGTCTGACGTGCCATACATGACGTGCCATTCATGACGTGCCATATATGACGTGTCATACATGACGTGCCATTTTATGACTTGTCATGTATATCTAGCCATGTATAACTAGGCATATATGACTAGCATGTGTGACGTGCCTTATATGACTTGCCATGTGATTCGTGCTATGTATGACTTGCCATGTGTGACTTGCCATGTGTGACGTGTCATGTATGACTTGCCATGTCTGACGTGACATTTATGACTTGTCATGTGTGACTTGCCATGTGTAATTTGCCATTTATGACTTGCCATGTGTGACTTGTCATGTGTGACTTGCCATGTGTGACTTGTCATGTATGACTTGCCATGTCTGATGTCCCATGTATTACTTGCCATGTCTGACGTGACATATATGACTTGTCATGTGTGACTAGTCATGTGTAATGTGCTATGATGACTTGCCATGTGTAACGTGCTATGTATGACTTGCCATGTGCGACTTGCTATGTATGACTTGCCATATATCACATACCATGTCTGACGTGCCATGTGTGACTTGAAATGTATACCTTGCCATGTCAGACGTGCCATACATGACTTGTCTAACTTGCCATATATGTATGACTTGACATGTGTGATCATGATGTGCTATGTGGTGTCTTGCCATGTGTATGACTTGCCATGTATATCTTGCCATGTGTGACTTGCCATATGTGACTTGCCATATGTGACTTGCCATATATAACTTGATATGTGTGACTTGTCATAAATGACTTGATATGTGTGACTTGTCACATATGACTTACCATGTGTGACTTGCCATATATGATTTGTTATGTCTGACTTTCCATGTGTGAGTTGCCATATATGACTTGCCATGTGTGACTTTTCATAAATGACTTGATATGCGTGACTTGACACATATGACTTACCATGTGTGACTTGTCATATATGATTTGTTATGTCTGACTTTCCATGTGTGAGTTGCCATATATGACTTGCAATGTGTGTCTTGCCATATATGACTTGCCATGTGTGACTTGCCATATATGATTTGTTATGTCTGACCTGCCATGTATGATTTACCTTGTGTTTCTTGCCATATATGACTTGTCATGTGTGACTTGCCATATATAACTTTATATATATGACTTGATATGTGTGACTTGCCATGCCATATAGGATTTGACATATGTGACTGGCCATATATGACTTGCAATGTGTGTCTTGCCATGTATGACTTGTATGACTTGCCATATATGACATACTATGTCTGAAGTACCATATATAACTTGCCATGTATGACTTGTATGACTTGCCATATATGACATACTATGTCTGAAGTACCATATATAACTTGCCATGTATGACTTAAAATGTATAACTTGCCATGTCTGACGTGCCATATATGACTTGTCATGTGTGACTTGCCATGCATGACTTGTCATGTGTGACTTGTCATGCATGACTTCTCATGTGTGATCATGATGTGCCATGTATGACTTGTCATGCATGTCTTGCCATGCGTGATGTACCATGTATGACTTGCCATGTATATCTGTGACGTGCCATATATTACATGCCATTTATAACTTGCCAAGTATAACTTGTCGTTTATGACTACCATGTGTGACGTGCTCTATATCACATGCCATAAATGACTTGTCATGTGTGACTTGCCATGTGTGACGTGTCCTATATGCCTTGCCATGTCTGACGTGACATTTATGACTTGACATGTGTGAGTTGCCATGTGTGACGTGTCATGTATGACTTGCCATGTCTGACGTGACATTTATGACTTGTCATGTGTGACTTGCCATGTGTAATGTGTCATGTATGACTTGCCATGTCTGACGTGACATTTATGACTTGTCATGTGTGAGTTGCCATGTGTGACGTGTCATGTATGACTTGCCATGTCTGACGTGACATTTATGACTTGTCATGTGTGACTTGCCATGTGTAATGTGTCATGTATGACTTGCCATGTCTGACGTGACATTTATGACTTGTCATCTGTGACGTGTCATGTATGTCTTGCCATGTCTGACGTGACATTTTATGACTTGTCATGTGTGACTTGCCATGTGTAATGTGCCATGTAGGACTTGCCATGTGTGACTTGTTATGTATGACTTGCCATGTGTGACGTGTCATGTATGACTTGCCATGCATGACGTGACATATACGACTTGCCATGTGTGACGTGTCATGTATGACTTGCCATTTCTAACGTGACATTTATGACTTGCCATGTGTGACTTGCCATGTGTTACGTGTCATGTATGACTTGCCATGTCTGACGTGACATTTATGACTTGTCATGTGTGACTTGCCATGCATGACTTGTCATGCACGACTTGTCATGTGTGATCATGATGTGCCATGTATGACTTGTCATGCATGTCTTGCCATGCGTGATGTACCATGTATGACTTGCCATGTATATCTGTGACGTGCCATATATTTCATGCCATTTATAACTTGCCAAGTATAACTTGTCGTTTATGACTACCATGTGTGACGTGCTCTATATCACATGCCATAAATGACTTGTCATGTGTGACTTGCCATGTGTGACGTGTCCTATATGCCTTGCCATGTCTGACGTGACATTTATGACTTGACATGTGTGAGTTGCCATGTGTGACGTGTCATGTATGACTTGCCATGTCTGACGTGACATTTATGACTTGTCATGTGTGACTTGCCATGTGTAATGTGTCATGTATGACTTGCCATGTCTGACGTGACATTTATGACTTGTCATGTGTGAGCTGCCATGTGTGACGTGTCATGTATGACTTGCCATGTCTGACGTGACATTTATGACTTGTCATGTGTGACTTGCCATGTGTAATGTGTCATGTATGACTTGCCATGTCTGACGTGACATTTATGACTTGTCATGTGTGACGTGTCATGTATGTCTTGCCATGTCTGACGTGACATTTATGACTTGTCATGTGTGACTTGCCATGTGTAATGTGCCATGTAGGACTTGCCATGTGTGACTTGTTATGTATGACTTGCCATGTGTGACGTGTCATGTATGACTTGCCATGCATGACGTGACATATACGACTTGCCATGTGTGACGTGTCATGTATGACTTGCCATTTCTAACGTGACATTTATGACTTGCCATGTGTGACTTGCCATGTGTTACGTGTCATGTATGACTTGCCATGTCTGACGTGACATTTATGACTTGTCATGTGTGACTTGTCATGTGAAATGTGTCATGTATGACTTGCCATGTGTGACTTGTTATGTATGACTTGCCATGTGTGACGTGTCATGTATGACTTGCCATGTCTGACGTGACATTTATGACTTGTCATGTGTGACTTGTCATGTGTAATTTGCCATTTATGACTTGCCATGTGTGACTTGTCATGTGTGACTTGCCATGTGTGACTTGTCATGTATGACTTGCCATGTCTGATGTCCCATGTATTACTTGCCATGTCTGACGTGACATATATGACTTGTCATGTGTGACTAGTCATGTGTAATGTGCTATGTATGACTTGCCATGTGTAACGTGCTATGTATGACTTGCCATGTGCGACTTGCTATGTATGACTTGCCATATATCACATACCATGTCTGACGTGCCATGTGTGACTTGAAATGTATACCTTGCCATGTCAGACGTGCCATACATGACTTGTCTAACTTGCCATATATGTATGACTTGACATGTGTGATCATGATGTGCTATGTGTGTCTTGCCATGTGTATGACTTGCCATGTATATCTTGCCATGTGTGACTTGCCATATGTGACTTGCCATATGTGACTTGCCATATGTGACTTGCCATATATAACTTGATATGTGTGACTTGTCATAAATGACTTGATATGTGTGACTTGTCACATATGACTTACCATGGTGACTTGCCATATATGATTTGTTATGCCTGACTTTCCATGTGTGAGTTGCCATATATGACTTGCCATGTGTGACTTTTCATAAATGACTTGATATGCGTGACTTGACACATATGACTTACCATGTGTGACTTGTCATATATGATTTGTTATGTCTGACTTTCCATGTGTGAGTTGCCATATATGACTTGCAATGTGTGTCTTGCCATATATGACTTGCCATGTGTGACTTGCCATATATGATTTGTCATGTCTGACCTGCCATGTATGATTTACCTTGTGTGTCTTGCCATATATGACTTGTCATGTGTGACTTGCCATATATAACTTTATATATATGACTTGATATGTGTGACTTGCCATATAGGATTTGACATATGTGACTGGCCATATATGACTTGCAATGTGTGTCTTGCCATGTATGACTTGTATGACTTGCCATATATGACATACTATGTCTGAAGTACCATATATAACTTGCCATGTATGACTTAAAATGTATAACTTGCCATGTCTGACGTGCCATATATGACTTGTCATGTGTGACTTGCCATGCATGACTTGTCATGTGTGACTTGTCATGCATGACTTCTCATGTGTGATCATGATGTGCCATGTATGACTTGTCATGCATGTCTTGCCATGCGTGATGTACCATGTATGACTTGCCATGTATATCTGTGACGTGCCATATATTACATGCCATTTATAACTTGCCAAGTATAACTTGTCGTTTATGACTACCATGTGTGACGTGCTCTATATCACATGCCATAAATGACTTGTCATGTGTGACTTGCCATGTGTGACGTGTCCTATATGCCTTGCCATGTCTGACGTGACATTTATGACTTGACATGTGTGAGTTGCCATGTGTGACGTGTCATGTATGACTTGCCATGTCTGACGTGACATTTATGACTTGTCATGTGTGACTTGCCATGTGTAATGTGTCATGTATGACTTGCCATGTCTGACGTGACATTTATGACTTGTCATGTGTGAGTTGCCATGTGTGACGTGTCATGTATGACTTGCCATGTCTGACGTGACATTTATGACTTGTCATGTGTGACTTGCCATGTGTAATGTGTCATGTATGACTTGCTATGTCTGACGTGACATTTATGACTTGTCATCTGTGACGTGTCATGTATGTCTTGCCATGTCTGACGTGACATTTATGACTTGTCATGTGTGACTTGCCATGTGTAATGTGCCATGTAGGACTTGCCATGTGTGACTTGTTATGTATGACTTGCCATGTGTGACGTGTCATGTATGACTTGCCATGCATGACGTGACATATACGACTTGCCATGTGTGACGTGTCATGTATGACTTGCCATTTCTAACGTGACATTTATGACTTGCCATGTGTGACTTGCCATGTGTTACGTGTCATGTATGACTTGCCATGTCTGACGTGACATTTATGACTTGTCATGTGTGACTTGCCATGCATGACTTGTCATGCACGACTTGTCATGTGTGATCATGATGTGCCATGTATGACTTGTCATGCATGTCTTGCCATGCGTGATGTACCATGTATGACTTGCCATGTATATCTGTGACGTGCCATATTTCATGCCATTTATAACTTGCCAAGTATAACTTGTCGTTTATGACTACCATGTGTGACGTGCTCTATATCACATGCCATAAATGACTTGTCATGTGTGACTTGCCATGTGTGACGTGTCCTATATGCCTTGCCATGTCTGACGTGACATTTATGACTTGACATGTGTGAGTTGCCATGTGTGACGTGTCATGTATGACTTGCCATGTCTGACGTGACATTTATGACTTGTCATGTGTGACTTGCCATGTGTAATGTGTCATGTATGACTTGCCATGTCTGACGTGACATTTATGACTTGTCATGTGTGAGCTGCCATGTGTGACGTGTCATGTATGACTTGCCATGTCTGACGTGACATTTATGACTTGTCATGTGTGACTTGCCATGTGTAATGTGTCATGTATGACTTGCCATGTCTGACGTGACATTTATGACTTGTCATGTGTGACGTGTCATGTATGTCTTGCCATGTCTGACGTGACATTTATGACTTGTCATGTGTGACTTGCCATGTGTAATGTGCCATGTAGGACTTGCCATGTGTGACTTGTTATGTATGACTTGCCATGTGTGACGTGTCATGTATGACTTGCCATGCATGACGTGACATATACGACTTGCCATGTGTGACGTGTCATGTATGACTTGCCATTTCTAACGTGACATTTATGACTTGCCATGTGTGACTTGCCATGTGTTACGTGTCATGTATGACTTGCCATGTCTGACGTGACATTTATGACTTGTCATGTGTGACTTGTCATGTGAAATGTGTCATGTATGACTTGCCATGTGTGACTTGTTATGTATGACTTGCCATGTGTGACGTGTCATGTATGACTTGCCATGTCTGACGTGACATACATGACGTATCATTTATGGTTTGTCATGTATATCTAGCCATGTATAACTAGTCATATATGACTAGCATGTGTGACGTGCCCTATATGACTTGCCATGTGTGACGTGCTGTGTATGACTTGCCATATGTGACTTGCCATACATGACTTGCCATGTGTGACTTGCCATATATGATTTGTCATGTGTGACTTGCCATGTGTAATGTGTCATGTATGACTTGCCATGTCTGACGTGACATTTATGACTTGTCATGTGTGAGTTGCCATGTGTGACGTGTCATGTATGACTTGCCATGTCTGACGTGACATTTATGACTTGTCATGTGTGACTTGCCATGTGTAATGTGTCATGTATGACTTGCCATGTTTGACGTGACATTTATGACTTGTCATCTGTGACGTGTCATGTATGTCTTGCCATGTCCTACGTGACATTTATGACTTGTCATGTGTGACTTGCCATGTGTAATGTGCCATGTAGGACTTGCCATGTGTGACTTGTTATGTATGACTTGCCATGTGTGACGTGTCATGTATGACTTGCCATGCATGACGTGACATATACGACTTGCCATGTGTGACGTGTCATGTATGACTTGCCATTTCTAACGTGACATTTATGACTTGCCATGTGTGACTTGGCATGTGTTACGTGTCATGTATGACTTGCCATGTCTGACGTGACATTTATGACTTGTCATGTGAAATGTGTCATGTATGACTTGCCATGTGTGACTTGTTATGTATGACTTGCCATGTGTGACGTGTCATGTATGACTTGCCATGTCTGACGTGACATACATGACGTATCATTTATGGTTTGTCATGTATATCTAGCCATGTATAACTAGTCATATATGACTAGCATGTGTGACGTGCCCTATATGACTTGCCATGTGTGACGTGCTGTGTATGACTTGCCATATGTGACTTGCCATACATGACTTGCCATGTGTGACTTGCCATATATGATTTGTCATGTGTGATTTGCCATATATGATTTGTTATGTGTGATTTGTGATGAAATGTATAACTTGCCGTGTCTGACGTGCCATACATGACGTGCCATTCATGACGTGCCATATATGACGTGTCATACATGACGTGCCATTTATGACTTGTCATGTATATCTAGCCATGTATAACTAGGCATATATGACTAGCATGTGTGACGTGCCTTATATGACTTGCCATGTGATTCGTGCTATGTATGACTTGCCATGTGTGACTTGCCATGTGTGACGTGTCATGTATGACTTGCCATGTCTGACGTGACATTTATGACTTGTCATGTGTGACTTGCCATGTGTAATTTGCCATTTATGACTTGCCATGTGTGACTTGTCATGTGTGACTTGCCATGTGTGACTTGTCATGTATGACTTGCCATGTCTGATGTCCCATGTATTACTTGCCATGTCTGACGTGACATATATGACTTGTCATGTGTGACTAGTCATGTGTAATGTGCTATGTATGACTTGCCATGTGTAACGTGCTATGTATGACTTGCCATGTGCGACTTGCTATGTATGACTTGCCATATATCACATACCATGTCTGACGTGCCATGTGTGACTTGAAATGTATACCTTGCCATGTCAGACGTGCCATACATGACTTGTCTAACTTGCCATATATGTATGACTTGACATGTGTGATCATGATGTGCTATGTGTGTCTTGCCATGTGTATGACTTGCCATGTATATCTTGCCATATGTGACTTGCCATATGTGACTTGCCATATGTGACTTGCCATATATAACTTGATATGTGTGACTTGTCATAAATGACTTGATATGTGTGACTTGTCACATATGACTTACCATGTGTGACTTGCCATATATGATTTGTTATGTCTGACTTTCCATGTGTGAGTTGCCATATATGACTTGCCATGTGTGACTTTTCATAAATGACTTGATATGCGTGACTTGACACATATGACTTACCATGTGTGACTTGTCATATATGATTTGTTATGTCTGACTTTCCATGTGTGAGTTGCCATATATGACTTGCAATGTGTGTCTTGCCATATATGACTTGCCATGTGTGACTTGCCATATATGATTTGTCATGTCTGACCTGCCATGTATGATTTACCTTGTGTGTCTTGCCATATATGACTTGTCATGTGTGACTTGCCATATATAACTTTATATATATGACTTGATATGTGTGACTTGCCATATAGGATTTGACATATGTGACTGGCCATATATGACTTGCAATGTGTGTCTTGCCATGTATGACTTGTATGACTTGCCATATATGACATACTATGTCTGAAGTACCATATATAACTTGCCATGTATGACTTAAAATGTATAACTTGCCATGTCTGACGTGCCATATATGACTTGTCATGTGTGACTTGCCATGCATGACTTGTCATGTGTGACTTGTCATGCATGACTTCTCATGTGTGATCATGATGTGCCATGTATGACTTGTCATGCATGTCTTGCCATGCGTGATGTACCATGTATGACTTGCCATGTATATCTGTGACGTGCCATATATTACATGCCATTTATAACTTGCCAAGTATAACTTGTCGTTTATGACTACCATGTGTGACGTGCTCTATATCACATGCCATAAATGACTTGTCATGTGTGACTTGCCATGTGTGACGTGTCCTATATGCCTTGCCATGTCTGACGTGACATTTATGACTTGACATGTGTGAGTTGCCATGTGTGACGTGTCATGTATGACTTGCCATGTCTGACGTGACATTTATGACTTGTCATGTGTGACTTGCCATGTGTAATGTGTCATGTATGACTTGCCATGTCTGACGTGACATTTATGACTTGTCATGTGTGAGTTGCCATGTGTGACGTGTCATGTATGACTTGCCATGTCTGACGTGACATTTATGACTTGTCATGTGTGACTTGCCATGTGTAATGTGTCATGTATGACTTGCCATGTCTGACGTGACATTTATGACTTGTCATCTGTGACGTGTCATGTATGTCTTGCCATGTCTGACGTGACATTTATGACTTGTCATGTGTGACTTGCCATGTGTAATGTGCCATGTAGGACTTGCCATGTGTGACTTGTTATGTATGACTTGCCATGTGTGACGTGTCATGTATGACTTGCCATGCATGACGTGACATATACGACTTGCCATGTGTGACGTGTCATGTATGACTTGCCATTTCTAACGTGACATTTATGACTTGCCATGTGTGACTTGCCATGTGTTACGTGTCATGTATGACTTGCCATGTCTGACGTGACATTTATGACTTGTCATGTGTGACTTGCCATGCATGACTTGTCATGCACGACTTGTCATGTGTGATCATGATGTGCCATGTATGACTTGTCATGCATGTCTTGCCATGCGTGATGTACCATGTATGACTTGCCATGTATATCTGTGACGTGCCATATATTTCATGCCATTTATAACTTGCCAAGTATAACTTGTCGTTTATGACTACCATGTGTGACGTGCTCTATATCACATGCCATAAATGACTTGTCATGTGTGACTTGCCATGTGTGACGTGTCCTATATGCCTTGCCATGTCTGACGTGACATTTATGACTTGACATGTGTGAGTTGCCATGTGTGACGTGTCATGTATGACTTGCCATGTCTGACGTGACATTTATGACTTGTCATGTGTGACTTGCCATGTGTAATGTGTCATGTATGACTTGCCATGTCTGACGTGACATTTATGACTTGTCATGTGTGAGCTGCCATGTGTGACGTGTCATGTATGACTTGCCATGTCTGACGTGACATTTATGACTTGTCATGTGTGACTTGCCATGTGTAATGTGTCATGTATGACTTGCCATGTCTGACGTGACATTTATGACTTGTCATGTGTGACGTGTCATGTATGTCTTGCCATGTCTGACGTGACATTTATGACTTGTCATGTGTGACTTGCCATGTGTAATGTGCCATGTAGGACTTGCCATGTGTGACTTGTTATGTATGACTTGCCATGTGTGACGTGTCATGTATGACTTGCCATGCATGACGTGACATATACGACTTGCCATGTGTGACGTGTCATGTATGACTTGCCATTTCTAACGTGACATTTATGACTTGCCATGTGTGACTTGCCATGTGTTACGTGTCATGTATGACTTGCCATGTCTGACGTGACATTTATGACTTGTCATGTGTGACTTGTCATGTGAAATGTGTCATGTATGACTTGCCATGTGTGACTTGTTATGTATGACTTGCCATGTGTGACGTGTCATGTATGACTTGCCATGTCTGACGTGACATACATGACGTATCATTTATGGTTTGTCATGTATATCTAGCCATGTATAACTAGTCATATATGACTAGCATGTGTGACGTGCCCTATATGACTTGCCATGTGTGACGTGCTGTGTATGACTTGCCATATGTGACTTGCCATACATGACTTGCCATGTGTGACTTGCCATATATGATTTGTCATGTGTGATTTGCCATATATGATTTGTTATGTGTGATTTGTGATGAAATGTATAACTTGCCGTGTCTGACGTGCCATACATGACGTGCCATTCATGACGTGCCATATATGACGTGTCATACATGACGTGCCATTTATGACTTGTCATGTATATCTAGCCATGTATAACTAGGCATATATGACTAGCATGTGTGACGTGCCTTATATGACTTGCCATGTGATTCGTGCTATGTATGACTTGCCATGTGTGACTTGCCATGTGTGACGTGTCATGTATGACTTGCCATGTCTGACGTGACATTTATGACTTGTCATGTGTGACTTGCCATGTGTAATTTGCCATTTATGACTTGCCATGTGTGACTTGTCATGTGTGACTTGCCATGTGTGACTTGTCATGTATGACTTGCCATGTCTGATGTCCCATGTATTACTTGCCATGTCTGACGTGACATATATGACTTGTCATGTGTGACTAGTCATGTGTAATGTGCTATGTATGACTTGCCATGTGTAACGTGCTATGTATGACTTGCCATGTGCGACTTGCTATGTATGACTTGCCATATATCACATACCATGTCTGACGTGCCATGTGTGACTTGAAATGTATACCTTGCCATGTCAGACGTGCCATACATGACTTGTCTAACTTGCCATATATGTATGACTTGACATGTGTGATCATGATGTGCTATGTGTGTCTTGCCATGTGTATGACTTGCCATGTATATCTTGCCATGTGTGACTTGCCATATGTGACTTGCCATATGTGACTTGCCATATATAACTTGATATGTGTGACTTGTCATAAATGACTTGATATGTGTGACTTGTCACATATGACTTACCATGTGTGACTTGCCATATATGATTTGTTATGTCTGACTTTCCATGTGTGAGTTGCCATATATGACTTGCCATGTGTGACTTTTCATAAATGACTTGATATGCGTGACTTGACACATATGACTTACCATGTGTGACTTGTCATATATGATTTGTTATGTCTGACTTTCCATGTGTGAGTTGCCATATATGACTTGCAATGTGTGTCTTGCCATATATGACTTGCCATGTGTGACTTGCCATATATGATTTGTCATGTCTGACCTGCCATGTATGATTTACCTTGTGTGTCTTGCCATATATGACTTGTCATGTGTGACTTGCCATATATAACTTTATATATATGACTTGATATGTGTGACTTGCCATATAGGATTTGACATATGTGACTGGCCATATATGACTTGCAATGTGTGTCTTGCCATATATGACTTGCCATGTGTGACTTGCCATATATGATTTGTCATGTGTGACCTACCATATATGATTTACCTTGTGTGTCTTGCCATATATGACTTGTCATGTGTGACTTGCCATATATAACTGTATATATATGACTTGATATGTGTGACTTGCCATATAAGATTTGACACATGTGACTGGCCATATGATTTCAATGTGTGTCTTGCCATATATGACTCTCAATGTGTGTCTTGCCATATATGACTTGCCATGTTGACTTGCCATGTATGACTTGCCATGTGTGACTTGCCATATATGACTTGCCATGTGTGACTTGCAATATATGACTTGCCATGTGTGTCTTGCCATATATGACTTGCCATGTGTGATTTGCCATATATAACTTTATATGCGTGACTTGTCATTTATGATTTCCTATGTGTGACTTAATATATATAACTTGTCATATGTGACTTGCCATATATGACTTGATATGTGTGACTTGCCATATAGGATCTGTCATATGTGACTGACCATATATGACTTGCAATGTTTGACTTGCCAATATAACTGTATATTTGTGACTTGTCATATATGACTTGATATGTGTGACTTGCCATATATGATTTGTCATGTGTGACTTGCCATAATATTTGTCATGTGTGTCTTGCCATATATGACTTGCCATGGTGCGACTTGACATATATAACGTTATATATGTGACTTGTCATATAAGATTTCCTATGTGTGACTTAATATATATAACTTGTCATATGTGACTTGCCATATATGACTTGATATATATGACTTGATATGTTTGACTTGCCATATAGGATTTGTCATATGTGACTGACCATATATGACTTGCAATGTTTGACTTGCCATATATAACTGTATATTTGTGACTTGTCATATATGACTTGCCATGTGTGACTTGGCATATATAACGTGATATATGTGACTTGTTATATGTGACTGGCCATATATGACTTGCCATGTGTGATTTGCCATATATAACTTTGTATGTGTGACTTATCATTTATGATTTGCTATATGTGACGTGTCATATATGATTTGCTGTGTGTGACTTGCCATATATGATTTGCTATGTCTTACTTGCCATATTGACTTGCCATGTCTGACTTGTCATATATGTATTACCATTTATGGACTTGCCATATATGACTTGCCATACATGTCTTGCCATGTGTGCTTATTTTTTTCTATTATGTATGCAAATTTTATTTCATGTAACAAGTCATATGTGTCATTCAAATGTCATATGCCTCCAATTTACCCTGTCTTGACATATAGAGTACACAGGCCAGTTACAAAATCAATCTTAACTAAGATTTTCCTTAGTTCAAATCTGATTATATTTCAAATATTATTTTTTTTTACTTTTGAAGATAGTCAGGATTTTATGGCTTAAAACATTATAAGTTACTTTTGTTAAAATATTTATTAGCAATTCCAAAAAAGATTACCGGGTATCAAAATTTGCTTAATTTTTTAAGTAAAAATTTCGTTAAGAAATTATTGTGAAACTGAAGCCAGGCTTTACGTACACTGATACCATATATAATGTATGACAGTTGTTGCTTTTTGTTCGTTGTAACCACAATCATCGTTTTGGTTTAACACAACACAAATTATTAGTGGCCAAATTTAAAATATAGTTTTTTAAGTATATTTCCATAAAGCTTAAATGGGTTATTTTTCAAATAATTTCATAAGAAGCCGATGATCATTTTGGCTACTATAAATGGAAACGTGTATCCTCAACTTAATTTCGACAATTTAAAATTAATAATAATATGATGAAACTACACCTTTCTGATGGTTTGGCTATTAGGCCAAGCTAATTTTTTTCTTTGTTGAGAGTTTGCTGGCGGGTAGGTTTTAGGACTTCATGTGTGACAAGAAGAATTAAAGAATGTATTTTAGGGAATATCAATTATTTTAAGTACATGTATTTTAATTTGTTTTATTTTTTTTTAAATTACAGCTAGGATTATATCATGTTTTATACTTTGTTACAATTGTAAATGCTCTATGATCATTTTTAAATATTTATTAAATGCCAAGTTCCATAAGAGGTTCTTTTTTTTATTCCGTCTGGTTTTTTTCCTGATAGTAAGGTAGGTGTTGAAAGATAGGGTGGTCGCTTAACATAGACATAATTCCATGGCCTTACAAACACCTACGTTTTATCGAAAACATTTTTTTCCATTTTTATTACATGTATCGTGTTTATTGCATGTACTACGTGAAAAAATTATAACTGATATATTTTCAATAAAAAAAGTTTTAATTATACTTAGATATAAACGAATAAAGTTATATACATATGTTACTGTTTAAACAAAGCATCAGGAAAAAACATAATCTGTTGTGTGAGTGTGAGTCATCGGTTGTGGTATCAAGTTTTGTGTCAAACAATGACACCGGTATTTATGTTTATATATGATATAGCTTATATTGGTATGTTTGTTAAGCTATGACCAATATGCACCATAAATGTATATTACTATTGTACTGAAGCCCATGAGTTAAGAAAAGTTCGAAGTGTCATTTCGCAATATTATCCATAGAAAATATCACTACCAAGTACGGTTACCATCAATGCCTCGAAACACATTGGCTAAAACCATTAGTCTGAGCAAATACCATAACAAAGTATAATCATATTTGCGAAAAACAATTAAAATAAAACATATGTAAGCAAAATCCAATGAAAAATAGTTGGAAACAACCCCCCCCCAAAAAAATGTATAACTATAACATTATAACTTCATAGCACTGACTAATGAAAAAGAGATGATACCACAATACCTATTTAACAAATAAAGTCAACCGAAAACTTTGAAACCACAAATAATCTACACAACGAAACAACTGGACAAGAAATATTTATGCGATCTGTGATCATCCTAGAATATTTCTGCACAGAGTAAAACGTTTGCGCTTTGGGAATTTAAAATGTTGCAAAACCAGGCAAATGGCGGATCCTGTTACGCATATGACGTAAAACGTCACCAAGGACACCACTTCCGGTGTAAACAATGCCATTTTCGCCATATAAAATCTACATAACGCCAATATTTTCCTTTCTACATATAATATAGTTAATGTTTTCAGTTACGACTATGTAGGTTACAAGTAAGTGAACAGTAATATGACTAACGGTATCCCAGAAAGCGCAGCAGACAGCTATGACAACAGCTCTTTTTATTCAAGTTTTAGCATTGGCCAAATGCAAATGTGGAATATGTAGGCCCTACAATGTCAAACATTTCGGAACTCTAATTTACTTGTCTATATTTCTCATTAAAAATTCCGAAATCATTAAAAATTTAAGTTACTATAAGCATACTCTGTGTTATACTGTTAACAGTTGCGCGCCAGATAGTGGCTGGAACTCCGAAAAGAAAAAATGATCTCGCGATCACGAAAGATTCCGTTTCAAAATGGCGACGTATTGCGGGAAAATTAAAGAGAATTTGACACAAATATTTCAACACACCAGTATACGAATTGTTGTGTTCGTTGGATTGATATACTCTTTGTAGTTTGATTGATTTAAGAAACATACAAACGTTGTCTATGGTATAGTAAAAGCTTCGGAAGGCCTCGACAATGCTGCTTTCTAAAACATTATTCTTTCTTTCTTTGTTTCTTGTTTTTCTTCCTCATGCATTACCTAATTTCTAAGAAATGATTGATTTTTCTAGCCTAATCACCCAAGAATGTTTTTAAAAGGTTTAACCGTTTCGCAATACATTTACAATTTCCACAATTTTGACCCGAACACTACTGATCAGGAATTGTATTCTGACACGACCTTAGGAATTTAGGAATAATTACATAAAAAGAACGTATTGTGTAGTACAATAAAAAACTAACCTAAATAAAGCATAACTGCAGCCCGCTACCACAAAATGTATGACGTAAACAGGATGTTATTATGTCGCACCGACTCATTTTCACCTCATTATCAAAACAAGGTTACTGTAATATGTAGTGTCTTCATATAACTTGTCTGGTAATGTAGTAATATTTTTGAGCAAGTACATATTTTATTAACGTAATACATACTACAGTTCAATAATATTTAACAATATTTTTACTAAATAAGTCCATTAAAATAAATGTGATATCCTGCCTAAAAGACATACGAGACACAATTAAAATAATAATTATCGATTTTAATACAATAACTAAAATAAGAGTGAGTGAGTGAGTGAGTAATGGTGTTTACGTCCCAGTCAAGAATATTTCACTTATATCGAGACGTCGCCAGCTATAGGCGAAGGTGCAGAAATTTTGCCTGTGCGTTGCGCTGATGGCATTATACAGCAGGGTTCTTTAGCGTGCCAAGCCCACCGTGACACGGGACCTCGTTTATTTTAAGTTCCCATTCGAAAGAACCGTGACTTTCATTCCGTAATGCCGAGTGCTTGGCGAAAGAACAGTCACTACTCACTTTCAAGTCTTGGGTCAGACCCGGCCGGGGATCGAACTCACGACCTCCCACTTACGGAGCGAGCACTCTACTAACAACTAAAATAAGAGAAAACTTTTTAAAAATATACATATTTTACACTTTTTATACATAAAATTGAGTTTTTTAGCTAAAAGAGTCTGTGCTTCATCATCTGACATAACTTTTAAAACTTCTAATTGCTATTTAAAACATTGCAATACTCATATTTGTTATTGGTAGAGGCATTGAGCGAATGAGTTATGTAATTATGGTTGTTTAATTGTTGCAAACATTCAAGAAAACGAATAGTGCTAGTTTGCTCGAAAAAAGCACTCACACTTCTACTCCATAGTTGTACATCGTTTAATAATTATGTGGCAACTTTCCTTCGTCGTAATTTTATAATAATAAAAACTTTTTGTTAACCTGGGGATTACTAAATTCACTATTGTTCTAATGTCAATCTATATATTTTAATGATTTCTTCAGTGTCCACGTATATGACTCTGTAATGGTGTAATGCACATATATATTAAGAGAGACACACAGATAGACAGAGACAGAGAGAGAGAGAGAGAGAGACCCTGGCTTTTCAGATTGCAAAGCAAGACGCATTAGACAAACAAAATGTTTTACGCTTTGTTTTCCTTGTTATTTTCTTCTTACACTTTCATCAACCGACTAATGGATCAGAATGCACGGATATCCAGGAACATATATTGGAACTGCAAAACCAAATCCTGGAAAAACAACTGAAACTGATAACATCACGTTCAGCATTAGCACAGAGGATGGGTCATTTTGAGAGAGTTTTACAAACTCTCACCCAACATGTGAAGTCAAACATCAACAAATTGTCAACTAAGTTGAAAAGAGCTGGTTCCAGGCTTATTGGCGTTTCTTCGAATGTCCAAACAAATTCAAAGCTTCTTGAAGGTAACAAATATATTTTCTTTTCCGGCATCTCTGTAGTTACCTATCCGGGTAAATTATTTGAATTTCAAAGATGCGTTGTAACTCTTTTATTTTGTTTACAATTCTGTAAGCGCTATGGTCGGTTTTGTGCACTTTTGCTTTTGATGGGATGGTTAGCGAGGAGAAGGTCTGAATAAAACGACAACTTTGATAATCGGCTTTTTGAATGAAATATTAGTTTTGTGATATTGGGGATATGAACCCTAATGGAGGCTTGGACGTCGTTTTGACCACTCAACAACGGTGTATACCGCTCAAACAAGACCATAACCCTAAGAACTCATAATCCTTTGCCCTTAAATGATGAATTCCAAACAACAAAATCTACCAAAATCCAAAGTTATATTTTAAAGGAATCCTCACAGCTTTTTGACAACTTGATGAAATTTGATGATTTTTAATAAATTGATGGATATTATCCCCAGATAAAATACACGCGAGAAATAAATAAACAAAACAATTAATTATAACTGAATATTTTATTTCATATTTCATGCTGGATAGGACTCGATATTTTTCGAGTTAACCTTTTTTGGTAATTTTAATAATCTATCTATGTCGAAATCACCCAGAATATTGCCTCATTTTGGCTTTTTAATATTATTGTAATTGGGAGTCAACATGACCTCAAAATGGACATTTTAGTTTCATATGTCTCGTGATCAAACCATTTTTAATTCTATACATGTAATTATATTTTCAATCTTAAAAGAGTATTTGCTTTTTCAAATATTTCAGTTTCTAATTTTGATATTTTAATAATTACAAATGCACTGGAACTTAAATCTATTTATCAATTACCCATTAAGTTCATTGAACCTAAAATAACTATTTTCTTTATCTTTTTATTATAATATCAACATTTGCATAAAACGTATTTTGTGGCGGAAAATATGAACGAACATTAACCGCTTAGTTTAGCGGAAGCTTTAGCAAAACATGTTGCACACTATAGGGTTCATTAACTGGCGATTGTGTTTACTTTTAAATAAAGTTTTGATAATTTTAATGAAATATTTATTTCTTTAAAATGAAATAAAACACAGATTTGAATTTTCATTTTACAGGCTCCATAATATGTATTTTTGTTTATTATAATTTTTTATCATAATATGTATATTTACAGGTTTTTGTTGTTTTTTTTTTTAGATCTGAAAAAGGATAAGTGTAAGTACAGCTAGACATCATACATGAGTAAATGATAAAACATTATGTACATTAATTGGTTAAATTTTATTGAAACGTCACCAGCTGCAAGTGGTGTAACATACAAATAACATATCAATTAGACTTTACCCTTTTGCAATTGCATTATATATATATATTGACGTTTCTTTGTTCAACTAACCCTTCATCGTCCAAGTCTCGAATCAACCGAGAAATATTGGTGTAAGAGACAGATATTTTTAGTAACATGATAAGGTATCATTAATATAACCTGTTTGAATACTTAGGTATATCGTCGGGTTATCCGGTTCCCAGCCCCCTAAGATGTAACGTGCTCTCAAATCCTGGATAGCAACCTTAGATTAATATCGATTATATGAAATCCAAATGCTAAAGCTTATCCAAGATCAATGTACTCAAAACGTTACATAGGCACCGGCCTCACAATGTTATTGATAAGTAGGATGTATCTGTATTGATGTCTATCCTGGATATATTTCACGTTGTAAAGGTAAATGTCTGTCTTAATCCTACACGTAATGGGTGTAGCTAGATAATCAGAAAGCGCTTGAGCACCCGGCCTTAAAACGCTGATAAAACTTTATCTTAATTTGCTAAAGTTCAAAGATTGTTTTTAGGGGTATTATTATTATTATTATTATTATTCCCCACCACCATAGGTAGGGAATCATATTGTTTTCGTTCTGGTTTTTTTATTATTCCTATTATTATTATTCCGCCTTATCTCAAGACCTACTGTCACAGTATATACTGGATCAGATCTCGAAAACGGCTTCATGGATTTAGAAGGAATTTGGCACCAATAATCTGTAATCTGTGTAGATATGCTAGACATGTTCATTTTTTTCTTTATCTGGAAGGTGGGTGGGTGTAAATAGCGTAATTAATTACGTAGTTGAGGACCCGGGAAACCAATTCTGAATAGACATAAGCTGGTTACGACACTTTAATAATACCAAGCCAATGCTTTCACCTAGTGACCGTCAAACAAGTCCACTCAAGTCTGAAATCTTGTAAATGAACAATTTATAAATGGGACAAATCTAAGTAATAGATCTGTACAATACCAAGTCAGCCGGCAATGTCGGGTTAAAAGACCCCAGGGTATTGTTTCTTTTGCTTTAAAAACACCTCAGAAATCTATAGGGCAATGAAGATATGTGTCTTAAAGATGCTGGAAATAACAATTGTAGCAATATACATGAGATTTATTCCGTATAATACACCTAAACTAATATGCTCCTCTACGTGTTTTTCAATAGAGAGGGTCTTTTAAATCGGGCTATATATACAGCGCCGATCTATTTCTGTCCGTTTTTTTATTTTATTATTTAACCGGACTTTATTTATACGGCGCGGTTTAAAGACCCTATCTATGGAAAAACATACTTTTTAATACGCAGAGGGTCTTTCTAGTTCAGGCATTTTTAAAATGCGCATTTCTTTTCGTTTTAAAATGCCCCAAAAATAACCATGTCCCTTTTTATATTATGTATCTCCCATAAGAAAACCCTTTAAAACACTCGAATAAACTTGAAATCAACAGGAAACATTACAAATGAAATAGATAAGTGCCATGTAAAAACCCTATCTATGGGAAAAACATACTTTTTCAACATGTAGCGGGTCTTATTTGTTCAGGTGTATTATACGGAATAAATATCGTGTATAGAATTTAGAGGATGGAAAGAGTAAAGCGTCTGAGTGATCAAGATTAACAACACTTTTATATTCTGGGACGGTTGGAAATAAGACCCTAGTAGGGTCTTTTCACCGTATATATGCCATATATTATTTATGGATGGTGGGGAATCATACGTAACTGGTATCCCAGTTACAGTCTCTAGTTATTATTATTATTATTATTTGAACATGGACCGATATTATTCGATTTAATGTAATGCGCGATGAAATCCGGACCAATAACCTATTAGTTGCATATGTATACGTTAAATAAATTATAGATTTATTTCTAAATCGCCGTCAGCTAATCCAAGACCAGTTTACTCAAAGTTATAGTCATGTGAATATTTTATGTATTCGCAACACTTAGACACAATATAAGCATATTTTTAATGAGCAATAGAGTAAAGTCTGGCATTCAATTGAATTAAAACTACTGAAGCTAAAAATGACATCTATTGTATGTAAACTTATTTATTTCTCTACAGGTCAATCGGGGATACTTGGACCTCATACTATGACACCTTCCTGGCCAAGATTTAAAAAAATCACCTTCAATCCGCCATTTTCATCAACACCATCTGTTGCCGTTGGATTTGTCGTTCTTGATGCAATTTCTTCACGAAATCTTCGAGCTGCCGCAGAAACCTACCACATCTCCCGAACTGGGTTCACGATAAAACTCAACACATGGGCTGACACAGTGTTGTATGGGTTGAGAGTGCAATGGATGGTATGTCGCTGAGGCAACAAAGAGCTTTGTGTGGAAAAAAATGCAATTACGATGTCATCATTCAATAAATAATTAAAGCATACAGAATTATTATACTAGTAGTATCTGTTATGTTTAGTTGTTGTTGGATGTAAAATATATCGATCTTTTATAGTTGTATTGAGATCCAACAATCAGCATGGAATTGGCCGAACTAAAATGAAAAAAGAAACAAAATGTTCGCAAACCAAATACTCGCCGTACTAGTTTCCGTAAGTGCCAAATACTGTCATTTGGTGTCATCTATCACCACAATGGACATCCGCTTAACCATATATATATATATAATATTTTATTAGTTAATGATGGTCAATGCCAAATTGCACTATGCTAAGAAGGGCATAGATGCAATACATATTTCCAATATTACGTACAATCTAAAGTCCTTGATTATTTCAAATATAACTCACCACCTGTAGTTCCCTACTCTTATAATTAACCCATTGTATTGAAAACATTCAATTATACACAATTTCAGTGTTTGAACTTTCATAATTGTGGTCCTCCATCTACCTGCTCTTGTTCGTCTTCTCCCTATATGTATTGACCAGCCGGACATGTAATAACTGATTATCTCAATATCATCGAAAAAATTGAATTAATAGGTTCACTTTCAAAACGTCAAAATACGGAGAAGCATCAACCTTTCACTTAGGAATCGGATTGCAAAATTATCATGGATTCTGTTGAAGAGTATGCTAGAAGTTGGGCTAAATTAGAAGACGTAGAGCTTGCTACCTTATCCGACTGTATAAAGGTTGTGAGATCTTTCGTTAAAACGAGGATTGCCAAACAAAAAGGGTTTATGAGTACTAAACCGCCTTTAGTACTCAGAGATCCAGACATTTCCTAAATTCTAAGACATACAACAAGTATGTACAGTACAGACCTGTGGAAAGTTTAACACTGGGTTAACGAAAAGAGAGTCAAAACTCGGCTGCCGGGTGATCGAGATATTGATAGCTAGGGGTCGAAAAGCTGCTGAGAGGTAGATAGCATCTATTGAAACTTTTACAGCTAAGGGCGAGATATGATCCGCTGATTCGGCACCAATTCGTTAAATTAATGTAAAACTTTCGACAGGTCTGTACTGTAGTTGTCCCAGCTGATAAGGCTTCCAACAGCATTATTCTCGTTTGTACGACATTCTACCTCGAATGCCTTATTAAAGAGCTTGGTTTAGATAGCATATCAGATAATCCTACATATACTAGAACTAATTTTACCAAATATGAACTTCTTTCCACTTTCCAACCATTGCGGAGTTTTCGAGTATTTCGGTATCAATCTTAAAGAGGAAGAACTTGACCTGCCTTACTTATATTGGATTCGTAAACTCAATAAAAATCAATACAAGGAAAGATATATAGCAGGTTTCTTTATATGTAACGTTACTATTAAATCATTATCAGTAACACAAATTTTGACAGTTGTCAAAGGTGGTCTTCATTCTTATTCAGATAAAGTTTATTCTACCACTGGTATCAACCAAATGTGGATTTTTAACATTCTAAAGAATTATTTGAACATCTTGTACATACATGTACAATATCTCGTGTAAAAAATATTTGATTTTTCTACACTGTACACCACTATCCCTTATTCTAAATTAAAAGAACGTCTTAAACAAATTATTCGTGTGTCATTCTGTTACAAAATCGGTAAGCCATGATACAAATATCTATTACTGAACAGGGATTCTGGTTATTTTGTCAAGCATCATACGGATTCCAAACAAAAATAATAATAGAATCTATCATGAGTATCCATGTAGGATAGGGAAATCTCACCCGAGGGATTGAATATTTCAGTCGGAGACGAGGCTTGCCGAGTCTCTGACAGAAATATTCAACCCCGAGGGTGAGATTTCCCTATCCTACATGGATAAACTCATGATTGATTCTTTTTCTTCCATTTTGATGACAATTTCGGCTTGACGTATCAGTCACATCGACATCGACGCCATCTTTGTAAATATAACTTTGTTATTTAACGTTGAACATAAAAATAAATATAATTATCGGACAGAATGTACCTGATTTTGATTTATACAAAATGTATAAACTAGAAAACAAAGCCATTTATTCTAATCTCCCAAAATAAACATTTGAAACGCAGTGAAAATATCTAAATTTTGGAGACTCGGGTGTCATTTTCCCACAAGACGACGTCATGTCTTCACGATATGACATTTTTGTGTTCTTTTGCCACAGAATACTATAAATATTTTAACTTGTCCAAGATTTATAATTTGCACGAACTGATTTGTTTTCGTTCTGTTTCTTCTTATAATTATGATTCCCCACCACCGAAGGTGGGGAATCATATTGTTTTTGTTCTGTTTCTTCTTATTATTATGATTCCCCACCACCGAAGGTGGGGAATCATATTGTTTTCGTTCTGTTTCTTCTTATTATTATTCTTATTATTCTTATTATTCTTCTTCTCAAGACCATATGCTGCAGCATATCTCGGGAACGGCTTGATGGATTTAGATGAAATTTGCTACCAATAATCTGTTGTCTGTGTAGATAATCAAGACGCGTTTATTTTCGTTATCTTGAAGGTGGGTGGGTGGGTGTAAATCAATACGTAGTTAAATACCCGGGGAAACCAATTCTGAATGGACATAAGCTGGTTACGACACCTTAATTATACAAAGCCAATGCTTTCACCTATGAGTTAATCCGATTAGTGACCGTTAAAAACTTGGCGATTTTTAAAACCACAGCTTGTCACGTCACACGCCTGTACATAAAACCTTACACAATGAGATGAATGGTGTATACAATTTGCCTTGATAGATCAAATGGCTTGGGGGTTTTCTGTTAATCACTGACTGTGGAAGTAGAAGACTGCCCACTTTTTTAAGTTTACACCATTGAAATGTCTCCTTTTACTGACTGACACTTTCCTAATGACCGGTATGTCGAGTACAAAAATTTGTAGTTATAGTCGGAAATGAATCTTCCGAGTAAGCCGCCACTCTGTTACTATTAACACTTTTCAAATAAGAGATGGACAATTATTTCAGGTATTGTTCAAGTTTAAGATAAAATATTTTTGTGTCTTTTTTATTCGATTTAAACATAGGAATTTTCGTAATTTGGACTGAAAGTTCACTTCGATTTAAACATGGGAATTTTCGTAATACCGTATAGCGGGTTATTTTGGCGGGGCTAAATTTTTGCGTTTTTGACCAAAAAAAGTCAGTTGTAAATTTTGTCGTATTTATTTTAGCGATTAAAACATTACAAGTTTTTATTTTGACGATTTTTATTACAATAGAAAACTGCTGTTAGATTCACAATAATATCTCGAAGTTTCAAACTTCGTTTGTAAATAAAATGTTGAACTTCGAACAGCAAATCTATCGATATGGACAGTTCATTTGAATTTAATAAATTTGGTTGAAAGTGAAAGTAAATAACAACAACTGATGATATAACTGTATAAAATAAACTTACTTTATTTTCGTTATAATACAGAGCACATGGCCGGTTATTAATAATCACCGGAACTGCCGGTAATACACATTGCCGCGCGCATTCCCATGACATGTAAATAACAGAATATGAATATTTAATGATGAGATAAAAAGTTAATCATCTGGTGTGGACTCAGGTGTTTTACCGATCACGCAACTGTGGGTTGTAATCGGATTAATAGATTACTGAACTGATCATGGTTAATTACTAATCGTGAGTAACACTCGATGTTCCAGGCGAGTTATTTCGTTTCGCTCTATTACTTTCGGTGAAATCTGTATCATGGCTTCAGCTTGTGTTTTGTTTACATTGACTGACCACATGTCATTCTGATAAAATTGTATTCGAGCGAAAGAAGCTGAATTTTCACCAAATTTACACCTCCGAAAATTATTTATTGTTCAAACGAGCGGGGGTATTCGAGCTATTGTAGTTCGAGCGATCGAGGTTTATTTACATATGATTTAATAGGGATTTGGACGGGACCGGCAGATAACTTATCCGGAGTATTCAGGGCATCGTCGTTCGAGCGATCGAATTTCTACTGTATTTACTTTGTCACAGTGTAAGATATTGTTGAGGTAATAAATTTTGACTGTTCCATTTTTTGGCGATAAATGTTTTGGCGATTTTAATGCTACCGCCAAAATACGCCAAAATTTACACTCCGCGAAAATAACCCGCTATACGGTATTTCGTAATTTGGACTGAAAATTTGCTTCAAATTCGGCATATCGAATTAACTAACAAATTTACATAGAAATACATAGCGATCTGACGGGACCATTTGTATCATTTCGATTTGAGTAGATGTATCGTTATGATCATGAACCTCAAACATATAGGAATAACCGATATAAGTCGCGTAATTAAAATACAAACAGATGGCCTCCTATGATGTGTATTGCGCATTGAATCACGATTATTAATCAATAAACTTTTTAGAAAAAATATTAAATAAACATCACAAAGGGTAACTTTTATTATATTTTATTTTGGATTTTACAATAATTCCGAGTCCATGGGTGTTTATACTGTCTGACGACATCGGGAGGGCACCTGGGGCAGTGTCGACACGCTCCAATATTACTTGGATCTACCTGCCCATCATTAGAAGGTCTTACATTCGGACCTAAGACAATGATCTTAACTCAGTCGTTAATTACTGTGTTTATTCAGTGACACTTGCCAATCCGTCACTGGCTTCAATGTGTATCCACCTGTTAATTACTGGTGACCAAGATACCGGTGAACTTTGAAAACTTGTGGCCAGAAAAATCGCAAAGCGCCGGGTTTTGTCGCTAGTTAAAGAAAAAAATCGCAGTAAGCGATGCCCAGCGCAATCCCTCCCATACGTGTTCATTCATTGTAACACGCGGCGACGCCAAATCAGAGGCCTGAGATTTCTTATTCAATAAAATTCATTGAAAACGTCACTTCCTATGCCGAGAAGGCCTTCCAATGTACGATTTTTCTCAACCGAAAACTTTAATTCAAATCTACTTTAACTTTCAAAGAAATTTAAAAAAACAATCAAGGTATGATTTTTTTTAGTTTATTAGGTCGGCGCGGTACAAATGTTCTTTATACACAAAATGCCTTTAAAATGTAATTGTTCATCAAGGCAATATATACACAACATTAAAAACGCATGTGACGTGAAAATCACAAGATTTACCCTTTTTGGCGACACAGTAATGAAATTGGCAACAAAATTTTACAACTGGCGATTTCCTTGACGACAGACTTTTACAACCCAGCGCTAACCCTGCTAGGGTCTTTTCACCAGATAATTTATGGATGGTGGGGAATCATACGTAACTGGTATCCCAGTTACAATCTCTAGTTATTATTTTTATTATTCTTATTCTTATTATTCTTCTTCTCTCAAGACCATATGCTGGCGCATATCTCGGGAACGGCTTGATGGATTTAGATGAAATTTGCTACCAATAATCTGTTGTCTGTGTAGATAATCAAGACGCGTTCATTTTCGTTATCTTGAAGGTGGGTGGGTGGGTGTAAATAAATACGTAGTTAAATACCCGGGGAAACCAATTCTGAATGGACGTAAGCTGGTTACGACACCTTAATTAAACCAAGTCAATGCTTTCACCTATGAGTTAATCCGATTAGTGACCGTTAACAACTTGGCGATTTTTAAAACCACAGCTTGTCACGTCACACGCCTGTACTTAAAACCTTACACAATGAGATGAATGGTGTATACAATTTGCCTTGATAGATCAAATGGCTTGGGGGTTTTCTGTTAATCACTGACTGTGGAAGTAGAAGACTGCCCACTTTTTTAAGTTTATACCAATTAAATGTCTCCTTTTACTGACTGACACTTTCCTAATGACCGGTATGTCGAGTACAAAAATTTGTAGTTTTAGTCGGAAATGAATCTTCCGAGTAAGCCGCCACTCTGTTACTATTAACACTTTTCAAATAAGAGATGAACAATTCGGCATATCAAAATTAACAAATTTACATAGAAATACATAGCGATCTGACGGGACCATTTGTATCATTTCGATTTAAGCGAAATTTTAATTCAATCGATTTCGAATTAACGGGAGTCGACTTTATTTCTTTTGCATCAAAAACACATAAATAATCTATAGAGCAATGAAGATCTGAGTCTTTTAGATGCTGGAAATAACAATATGAGATTTATTTCGTATAATACATCTAAACTAATGTGTACCTCAACGTGTTGAAAAGTACGTTTTTATAAATAAAGGGGGTCTTTTAAATCGGACTATGTATACAGCGTCGATCTATTTCAACACACTATACACAGAGTAAACATACATGCTTCATATAAAAATGTCCGTCTTTTACTATTTTGACTGAGTAGATGTATCGTTATGATCATGAACCTCAAACATATAGGAATAACCGATATAAGTCGCGTAATTAAAATACAAACAAATGGCCTCCTATGATGTGTATTGCGCATTGAATCACAATTATTAATCAATAAACTTTTTAGAAAAAATATTAAATAAACATCACAAAAGGTAACTTTTATTATATTTTATTTTGGATTTTACAATAATTCCGAGTCCATCGGTGTTTATACTGTCTGACGACATCGGGAGGGCACCTGGGTATATCCTCAGGCAGTGTCGACACGCTCCAATATTACTTGCATCTACCTGCCCATCATTAAAAGGTCTTACATTCGCAACTAAGACAAGGATCTCAATCAACTCAGTCGGTAATTACTGTGTTTATTCAGTGACACTCGCCAAGCCGTCACTGGCTTCAATGTGTTATCACCTGTTAATTACTAGTGACCAAGATACCGGTGAACTTTGAAAACTTGTGGCCAGAAAAATCACAAAGCGCCGTGTTTTGTCGCAAGTTAAGGAAATAAATCGCAGTTAGCGATGCCCAGCGCAAACCCTCCCATACGTGTTCATTCATTGTAATACGCGGCGATGCCAAATCAGTTCTACGAGTTTTCTTATTCAATAAAATTCATTGAAAACGTCACTTCCTATGCCGAGAAGGCCTTCCAATGTACGATTTTTCTCAACCGAAAACTTTAATTCAAATCTACTTTAACTTTCAAAGAAATTTTAAAAAGCAATCAAGGTATGATTTTTTTAGTTTACCAGGTCGGCGCGGTACAAATGTACTTTATACACAACTTCCTTTAAAATGTAATTGTTCATCAAGGCAATATATACACAACATTAAAAAAGCATGTGACGTGAAAATCACAAGATTTACCCTTTTTGGCGACACAGTAATAAAATTGGCAACAAAATTTTACAACTGGCGATTTCCTTGACGACAGACTTTTACAACCCAGCGCTTACCCTGCTAGAGTCTTTTTACCAGATATATGCCATAAATTATTTATGGATGGTGGGGAATCATACGTAACTGGTATCCCAGTTACAATCTCTAGTTATTCTTATTATTATTCCGCCTTTCTCAAGACTTTCTTATGACCTACTGTCATAGTATATGCTGGATCAGATCTCGAAACGGCTTCATGGATTTAGATGGAATTTGGTACCAATAATCTGTTATCTGTGTAGAAATGCTAGACATGTTCATTTTCTCTTTATCTGGAAGGTGGGTGGGTGTAAATAGCGTAATTAAATACGTCGTTGAGGACAATGGGAAACCAATTCTGAATGGACATAAGCTGGTTACGACATTTTAATAATACCAAGCTTTCACCTATGAGTTAATCCGATTAGTGACCGTCAAACAAGTCCTTAAGCATGAAATCTTGTAAATGAACAATTTATAAATGGGACAAGAACAGAACAGAACAGAACAGAACAGAACATAAACTTTATTGCATAAAGTACATGTACAAAATACTTATTGCAAAACAGCATATAAACATGTGACAATATGGCAATTATGATAATAAGTCAACATGTGTATATATAAATTTAAAACATGAATAAATCACACAAGCAGCGGAAGAACATACTAAACTTTGATAACCAGATAATTAAATGCGCTCTTTTAAAGCAAAATAAATGTATTTAGCGATATTATACTGTTTTTTAATACTATTTGGAGATATTAAAGAAAATAACTTAGATATATTTGGCCAATGGCAGTAGTAACTAGAAAAATACTTTAATCTTAGATGTCTATACTTAGGACAAAACAATAGAAAATGATATTCATCTTCAATAACCGACATAGTACAATTGCTACATAGACGAGCATTTCTATTAATATTAAAATATCTTCCAGTTTCAACATGTAAATTATGTGAACTAATTCTTAAACGTGTAAGAGAAATTCTATATTTTGGTTCCTTTATGTTTAACAAATAATTTTCAAAAACAAAAGTACATTTGATTGAATTATAAAAAGATAACTTCAGTACTGAATTCCTTTGTGTTTCCCATTTTTGAATAAACTGATCATAAATTCTTTGTTTAATTAGGGGAATATTGGGAGTATTAAAATCCTGTGTATACCATATTTCTGAAAAACCTAAATTACATAAAATTGTTTTTACATGAAAAGCCCAATTCATTCCATTATATGTATTATTATGTTCAACATCATGTCTCAACATTTGATATACCCTATATTGCAAACTGTCTTTATGACTAATTACTTTTGACCAATAGTTTAAAATATATTCGTAACGCTTGCAATAAAGAGGAAGTCTAGCCAATTCTCCATAGATACACACTGATGGTGAAGACAATTTAACACCAAGAATTTTTTTACAAAATTTTAAATGGATCTTTTCCAAAGTAACTGCATCACAGTAACCCCAAACTTCACTAGCATATGATAATACAGAAACAACCAGTGAGTCAAAAAGCATAAGTTTTCTATTAACATCTAAATCAATTTCAGAAAATAAACCAAAAAGACCACCCATAGCTCTATTACCCCGTTCATATAGCTTATCAATTAAAATATTAAATTTACCATTACAATAGAAATCGACACCTAAATAATTATATGAATTAACAATATCAAGTCTGACATTACCATAATAGAAGTCAGGTCTATTTGTAATGGTTCTACCCTTCTTGAAAATCATGACCTTGGTTTTATCAATATTAACTTTCATCTTCCACATATTGCAATAATTATATAGAGAATTTAGCAAATTTTGTAACTCAAGCTGAGATTTACAAAATAAAACTGCATCATCAGCATACAATAAAGAATATAATATAATTTCACCATAGGTAACACTGTTAAGGTCTGCTGGTAAAATGCTTTCAACAAGATCATTAATAAAAAATAAAAACAGGGTTGGTGATAGAGGTTCACCTTGTTTAACACCAGAGTATGAATCGAAAAAGTCACTGTACAAATTATTGTATTTAACACATATTTTAACATTAACATACAATGATTGCAAAATTTTTAAAAATTTTGAACTTATACCATATGACTGTAACTTAAGCCATAAAAGACTACGTTCCATGATATCAAAAGCCTTACTAAAATCAACAAAGGCACAAAAGAATTTTTTACCACTAGAAATAGTTTTAGAGATTAAAGATTGAAGAATAAAAATACTATCAATGGTACTTCTTTTTTCTCGGAATCCATATTGATTTTCACAAAAAATATTCATTACATCTGACCAATGCAATAATCTTCCATTTAGTATGTTTGAAAAAAATTTACCATTTGTATTCATTAATGTAATACCTCTATAATTATTGACATCTGAAAGATTACCTTTTTTGGGTACTGGTACAACTGAACATTCCGACCAACATTTCGGATATAACCCACTTATGAAAATATTATTAAAGAGATTACATAAAAGAGGTGTAAAAATATTCATATTATTCAAAAATATCTCAGGAATTATTCCATCCATACAGAGCTTTTACCAGCATGTAATTTTTTGATAGCACAAACAACTTCTTCATCTGAAATATCTTGATCTAGAAGATCTAACCTGATATCATTTAAATCATTAGCATCAGTATGAACAACAGGATCACATTCACTGTATAATTTTTTAAAATAATCAAAAAAATCACTACTATTAATATCTGTACATTGATTATTACCTTTAGATTTTTTAACATTATACCAAAATTTTTTGGGGGTTTGTTTGGGCTAGTTTACTAATCTTAGTACCCATATAAATCTTATGCTTATATTTGGCTTTCTTTTTAACTTTATTGTATTTAGCCCTAGTGTTAACAAATAACCGTCTATTTGTATCAGTTTTGTTTCTGTTATACATGTTCCTCATTATATTGAATTCACATCTTGCTTTTTTACACAAATTACATAAGTAATAGATCTGTACAGTACCAAGTCAGCCGGCAATGTCGGGTTAAAAGACCCTAGAGTATTGTTTCTTTTGCATCAAAAACACCTCAAAAATCTATAGGGCAATGAAGATATGTGTTTTTAACACGTAGCGGGTCTTATTAGTTCAGGTGTATTTGTATTTGTATTATACAGAATAAATTTAGAGGATGGAAAGAGTAAAGCGTCTGAGTGGTCAAGATTAACAACACTTCTATATTCTGGGACGGTTGAAAAACCTGAAAAAGAAATAATACCCAGACAGGGTTCGCGCTGGGCATCGCCAATGTTGCCAATTGCGATATTGTTTTTAACTGGCGACAAAAAACGGCGGTTGTGTACAGAGTGTAATAAAGAATCTTAAATTTTGGCGTTCACCGGTATCTTTGCCACCTGTAATTAACAGGTGATAACACATTGAACCCAGTGACGGATCGGCGAGTGTCACTGAATAAACACAGTAATTAACGACTGGTCTTAAAGACTGAGCTGATATTTTATTTACTAATTCTCCACCATCAACCTGAGCACAACCTTGTATAGGTAAACAACTTTGACCTGTCCGTTTGACCTTTCATTAGAAATATTCATATAGGAGAGTCCACCCAACACATGAGTAGTGTTAAGATCCAAGTTAATACATACACAGTGTACAGTGTACTAAAAAAGGTAAGTATATCTCATGATATATACAATATAAACACCTGTGTTCCCTATACATAGATGTACTCGGTCCATGATAAATATTTAAATGAAAGGTCAAACGGACAGGTCAGAGTTGTTTACCTATATATGCTGACATAAATAAAATATAATAAAAGTTACCCTTTGTGATGTTTATTTAATATTCATATATTTTAACTGAGTAGATATATAGTTACGATCATGAGGAATAACCGATATAAGTCGCGTAATTGAAATACAAACAGATGGCCTCCTACGATGTGTATTGCGCATTGAATCACGATAATTAATCAATAAACTTTTTAAAAAAAATATTAAATAAACATCACAAAGGGTAACTTTTATTATATTTTATTTTGGATTTTACATGAATTCCGAGTCCATCGGTGTTTATACTGTCTGGCGACATTGGGAGGGCACCTGGCCATGGGTATATCCTCGGGCAGTGTCGACACGATCCAATATTACCTGAATCTACCTGCCCATAATTAGAAGGTCTTACATTCACACCTAAGACAACAATCTTAATCAACTCAGTCTTCAAGACCAGTCGTTAATTACTGTGTTTATTCAGTGACACTCGCCGATCCGTCACTGGCTTCAATGTGTTATCACCTGTTAATTACAGGTGACCAAGACACCGGTGAACTTGTCGCCAGAAAAATCACAAAGCGCCGTTTTTTGTCGCCAGTTAAAGAAAAAAATCGCAATTGGCAACATTGACGATGCCCAGCGCGAACCCTCCCAGTGTTCATTCATTGTAACACGCGGCGAAGCCGAATCAGAGGCCTGAGAGGGGTTCTACGAGTTTTCTTATTCAATGAAATTCATTAAAAAAGGTCACTTCTTATGCCGAGAAGGCCTTCCAATGTACACAGGGGTAATCCTGATACACCGTATTTCATTTACGTCGGAGTATTCCGTCGGTTTTAATTTACGTCCGAGTAAAATGATACATTTTTGGTCGTTACGCTTTACATTAAAGAGGGTAGATGGCTATTTTTAATATAACTTCATAAAAACGAAACCTTAACAGAAAGCAAAAAGTTAGTCGCATTATATGTGATGGTATTTAACTGCCTCATATAAAAACTTCCAAGAAATATTCATATTTTTCACGTACTTTTAACATTTCCATTTTTGGCAGGTGCTTTTGTTTAGCAGCTGCTTTTAAAACGGACTTGGATTCAAATGATGTTTCTACTAAATAAAACCCAAGAAATGTCTTTACTTTTTTTATAAATTTGCGAAAACAGAAGCTTTACCCGGCTTTTAAGTGACATTTTATGTTTTGTTTAAGCGGAATGGCATAAATGTTAAGCTATTAAAAATAGTCATCTACCCGTAAAGCGTTACGACTAAAAATGTATCATTTTCAGTACTTGGACGTAAATAAAAACCGACGGAATACTCCGACGTAAGTGAAATACGGTGTATCAGGATTACCCCCATGATGTAGGATTTTTTCAACCGAAAACCTTAATTCAAATCTACTTTAACTTTCAAAGAAATTTTAAAGAGTAATAAAGGTATGATTTTTTTTTTAGTTTACCAGGTCGGCGCGGTACAAATGTACTTCATACACAACTGCCTTTAGAATGTAACCGTTCATCACGGCAATATACACAACATTAAAAACGCATGTGCCGTGAAAATCACAAAATTAACCTGTTGATTAATAACTTAACAACAACATCTCTTGTGTTCATTTATTGTTTTATTCAATCTTGTAATTCATATATAAAGGGTCGTAACTTTGATGTAAGACTACCTGCACATGCAGGTACCCGACTGGACTAGTGTATTACGTCAAATATTGTATGTGCCAAAAAGTACCCTTTTTGGCGACACAGTAATGAAATTGGCGACAAAATTTTACAACTGGTCATGGCCGTAACTAGGGCTTGGTTGTATGTGAGGCAGAAATTTGACGGCCAAAGGGCACCCCCCCCCCCCAAAAAAAAAAAAAAAATTTAAAACTTTAAAGGTCACCGGTCACCAAATTTATCAATTTTGTATTTTGCATTCCAATGGGTAAAATAGTCAATATTGATGTGTCTGACGGTTTCCCACGCCTTACATTTACCTGTAATATACTAAAACCTTACCTGAACGAACTACTAATACTCGGTAGTTTCCGACACCGCTCGTAACTTTCCGGCGACCTAATTGATGACGTACATGGTGTTAAGCTGCTGAGGAAAGACACATTACCTTCATATGTATCCATATATTACATGTGGGTTTGTGTGGCGTTTTGACGGGTTTTAAAGTTCGATTTCAAGTCAAAATGCTATATTTGTGACGTTTGGAGATAATAAAATCACAATGACCGATAAACATGTTTTTTCCACAAATTTCAGAACAAATTAAAGCCAGATTTACACAAGTCCTTCATGTAGCTTTCTAATTGTTTTGAATGTATTCAGATTAAATATTACGAGATAAGTCAGGGAAATATGAGTGGTATAATCATTTAAGACAATTCAATTTATTATGCATCAATTCAGTCAAATAAATAGATTTTAAACAATTTTAATTTTCAAATTAATTTAATTCCGTAATTCATTCAGTTCACACGTTCAAACAAAGTCTTGTATGCCCTGTTCAAATTAACCAATCTCATTTAACTTTAATTTATTCGATTTTCAGAACCCATCAAAAATGACAAATAGCATTTACTGGGTATATCATAAAGATAATCACACATGTCAATTAATGTTGCATATTGTAAGGTAAATTGTTGATTACAGGTGGTAGATGTCTACTTCTAAACAGGATGTTTCCTAATGGACTGTAGCATATTGATAATCTCTTAATTACTGGTATCTGAGGGGTGTAAATCACGCTTTGAATGATATTAATTTATTGTGAATAAATAAAAGAAAGTTACACTCGAGTTTTGAGTCCTTAGTTAGTTGAGCATAATCTCACTGGTATCACATTTTGACAAGTTCTTTTCATCCCATTAAAATTAAAGCGTAATAAAGTTATTATATGATTTTTTTTTATTTCATCATGAAAACAGTGAAAATAAATGAGAATTAGAATTCTGATCAGTACTCCATCGGAAAATATCAACAAATATTTTTTTTAAATTACCCACTGACGTAAACTTCAATTTCCATTATTATTATTATTATTATTATTATTATTATTATTATTATTATTATTATTATTATTATTAAACTTACTGCAAATAAGGAATAAGAATCTATTGAATTGAAATTGCTTTCATATTTAAGTAATCTTGGGATGAAATATTTTATTTGAGAGACAATAAGAAGTTATTTTTTAAACCTGTATTTTGATATTTTCGTTGTACAAAAAACTGCAGGTCTTGGATCTAGATTCTATCCGAAAACGTGTTCTTTTGATTAATTACATGGGTAAATAATAATAATAATAACAACAACAACAACAACAACAACAACAACAACAATAATAATAATAATAATAATAATAATAAATCATTGATTTTAATCTAACTTGTAATAAAGAACTAGAACTAGAAAGAAATTAAAAATGGGACACTTTCTAAAACAAATATAAATTAAAATCAATTTGAGGTTATAATATGGCTGTACTAGAGAGAAGAAAAGATTTTTTTAAAAATAAATAACAGAAAATCGCGTTCTTTTTATTATTTCTTAGGATAAATAGATAAAAATAAATAAATAAATAACTTAATTAATTAATTAATTAATCAGAGATATGTAAAGATAATTAAAATGATATTAAATATTAATAAAAATTAATGTGAACAATATTTTAAAAAAAAACGGAAATTTGGGTTCTTTTATTATTTGTTGTGATAAATAAATAAATAAATAAATAAATAAATAAATAAATAAATAAATAAATAAATAAATAAATAAATAACTCAAAGAGATATGTAAAGATAAATAAAATGATGTATTATTAATGAAAATTAATGTGAACAATACTTTAAATAAAAACGGAAATTTGGGTTCTTTAATTATTTGTTGTGATAAATAAATAAATAAATAAATAAATAAATAAATAAATAAATAAATAATAAATAAATAAATAACTCAGAGATATGTAAAGATTAAAATGATATTAAATATTAATGAAAATTAATATGAACAATATATTAAATAAAAAACGGAAATTGGGGTTCTTTTATTATTTGTTGTGATAAATGGATATAAATAAATAAATAAATAAATAAATAAATAAATAAATAAATAAATATCAAAAGAAATGTAAAATTATGTTTTGTAAAAGTATAAGTAAATAGTATATCATACTTATTTTTTTTAGTAGAGCAAACACAAATATAGTTTTTTTCCTTATTTATTTCTTATTATTATGTTTATTTTTTATTAATTTTTTTCTGCTGAAGTCAACTGAAATACCCAATGCTAAAAAATAAATAAATATGTAAAAACGCTAGAAGTTATTTCCGATAAATCTGGGTAATAAATGCAGTTCACTATAAAAGCTTCATTTACTAAATAGCTGGGATAACACCTTCTGCGTCACTTCCGGTTTTGTGCCCTTTTACTACCAAAGGGAGATAACACAGTTTTTCAACAGTTTCAGGACTTTAATTTACGCTATAGAAAAGGATAGAAATGATTAAAAAATGTTATTTGTGGCTCAATCGACTTTTTATGATGTAATCGTTCGGAAAATAGTACTAAAAAAAATTCGGTTTTTGGTGACCGGTGACCTTTAAGCCAAATTCCTGCATTTTCCTGGTATTTCAAAGGCTAAAAGATGTTTACTCAATTCATGTATTTTGGTATCAAAATGGGGTTGTAACTGAAAATAAAATATTTGATAGTCCCAAAGTCATAGAAGCCCGGTATAAAAAAGAAAGAAGGGAATGATCTGAAAAATAGATCAAGTTGATAAAGCTTCAAGTGTAATGCCAAAGTTTGAGCTAGCATCTCCGGATGTATTGGATATGTTCATCTAGTCAGTTGTGGTGAAATTCTTCAATGAGGCACCGAAGTGCCGCCTACCAAAAGTGACTTAACGCCCTCTATAAAAATAAATTCTGTGAATGGTGTAGTTAAACATCATATGTTGCATTTAAATCTTGAAATAAAATTGATGAATCGATGAAATAAGCTTATTCCAAAAACATACCATTTTTACATTAATTTCTATTTCTATTGGGTACCTTCCAAGTTCACCATATACCATATAATTTGGAGTACTATTTCTTAATCTCAAAATTTTCTTACAAAACTGCACATGTAATTTTTCAATAATTTTGACATTTTACATGACACTAAATCGGACACACTGATCGAGTCGGCTAATCTATTCATCAATGTCAAAAGCAAGTGGGATTTTTCTAATTCCAGTACTGTCCCACTTCTTAAGGACTTTTTCAGGACAAACGTTTCCAATAACATCATCACGATGAATATGTAACAGTGACAGGCTACAGAACCGAGTTCCAGTCATTGTTGATCTATATGAGTAAAAGTTTGACTATAATGTGAATATTCGGAACTGCGTAGCATGCCATAAATTATTACGTAAAAACCATTTTGTGGCGATAATAAAACGCCTTAAATTGGCTATTCATAATGTGAAAAACATCTCAAGTTTTTTTTATTTTTTGTTATTGTCTGTTTCCCATAAAATCTTAAATCGGTTTTAAAAAAATCGGCAGAATTCTAGGTGAGGCAACTGCCTCACTTGCCTCAATGGTAGTTACGGCCATGCTGGTGATTTCCTTGGCGACAGACTTTTCCAACCCAGCGCTAACCCTCACGTATGTAGGTTCTTTTCACCAGATATATGCCATAAATTATTTATGGATGGTGGGGAATCATACGTAACTGGTATCCCAGTTACAATCTCTAGTTAGCTCACCTGACCAAAGGTTATGTGAGCTTATGGTATGGTGCAGCGTGTGTATGTGCGTGCGTGCGTGTGTGCGTGCGTGCGTCGTTAACACACATTTTCGACCTCTTCTCTGAAAGTACTTGACAGATTTCAATGAGACTTGGTCAGAAGCATGTCTGGGTCGGTGCAATTCAGATTTGTTCGTGGTGTTGCCATGGCTACCATAACTAGGTCAAGGTGACCTAGGGGTGCAAAAACCTTAAAAAATCTTCTTCTCCGAAAGTATTGATTGGAGAAAAAATCTGATGTGATATTTGGCTTCTCTAGGGTCTTAAGCCTGTAGTTTGTTAATTTTGTGAAATTCGGACAACAAATAGGTTACGCGTTTTTGCGTTTAATTTTGAAAAAAAATCGAAAAATAGCTTCAAATCGTTATAACTTGACTATTTGGCCAGATAATGACATGGGGTTTTCAGTTTTGACATCTTCTTGTTAGTATCTTCAAAATTAGGTCAAGGTCAATTGTGAAGGTCGTGACCTAATTTATTTTACCTCTGATTATAATTATTATCTCGAAAACTATAAACTTTTTGTATAGTCATGTATATTAGAATGTTGTAGATATTGATACAACGATCATTTTGATGTATAGAAAAAGGTCATGGGTTCAAAGGTCAAGGTCACAGATGCGAGACAATACCGAAATGGTTAATTATCTCGAAAACTATAAACTTTTTGTATAGGCTTTTATATATTAGAATGTTGTAGGTATTGATACAACGATCATTTTGATGTATAGAAAAAGGTCATGGGTTCAAAGGTCAATGTCACAGATGCGAAAACAATACCAAAATGGTTAATTATCTCGAAAACTATAAACTTTTTGTATAGGCATGTATATTAGAATGTTGTAGGTATTGATACAACAATCATTTTGATGTATAGAAAAAGGTCATGGGTTCAAAGGTCAAGGTCACAGATGCGAGACAATACCGAAATGGTTAATTATCTTGAAAACTATAAACTTTTTGTATAGGCATGTATATTAGAATGTTGTAGATATTGATACAATGATCATATTGATGTAAAGAAAAAAGTCATTGGGGTTTAGTATTTATGTTTTCTTTAAATCTATCAGTTAGCCATTAGTTATCAGGTGAGCGTATAAGGCCCATGGGCCTCTTGTTTTTTTATTATTATACTGTCATAAAGTAATTAAGTAATAGTGTGTGTGTGTGTGTGTGTGTGTGTGTGTGTGTGTGTGTGTGTGGTTTCCGTCACTGTCATATTCTCACATTTAAACAGACTAGATTAAAATAGTTAGGTTTATATAATCATTATATGTTTAACCTTAAGATTTGTCTTGTTTGTAACTTTATTCTTTCATCTGCCAACTTATGGATCGAAATTGGAACAAAAAGGCAAGGTTTCTTCAAGGAACTGGTAATTATTGAAACTTCAAAACCAAATCTTGGACAAACAATTGAAAGTGTTGGGCGAAAATCCTTAAATATTTGTGAGGATGGAAAAATTTGAATCGGCTTTTAAAACTCTGACCAAAGATTTAAAAACAAACATGAAGATCACCAGCATGTTGTCGACCAGGTTGAAAGGGACCGATTTCAAGATTACCAAGATATTGTCGAACATACAGGCAAATGCAAAACTTGTGACTTCTTCAAGGTAAAATATCCTAAATTATATCACTATTGTTCGTTTCAAATACATTGCATCGACCGTATATGTCTCATACAATATAAGAGTTAACACTGAGGTAACGAAAAATGTGCCAAACCTTCGATAGGCCTGCACTGTATATCCATTGTGATTATTACATGTCAACGAAGTAAACCAACATCTTAGATAAACTCGTAAATGGTATATGTATTTCATTTGGTTCACTTTCTTTTTAATGAATCAGTTTTATATTGGTGATCGGTAATTGTCAAATATGTAGATAACTTCTGACATTTCATTTAATCGAACCAAGTCAGTTTGAAATAAAAGATTCTGACCGACTAATCCGTCACGTTATGCTTTATGTTTAGATTTATGCCTCATTTATGACGCCAATAAACGGCTACATTGGAAGCTGTATAACAAACGTGATGAGTTCAATTTTTCTATAGTTAATTTCCTTTTCTATGTAATATACCTGTTTCTCCTGCTTATGATGTATTTGTTTCACAACTAATACGTTATAATATATATATATATATTATCTAAGTTTGACATGTGTATACTGGTTTATCTAATAATCCGTTCTATTTTTTATGTATTGTAGATCTGGAGCGGAATAGGTGTAAGTAATTCCGCTGCGGGAAACCCATAAGGTGCTTATCTTTCCGAAGCACCCGGCCTCACTAACTTGGCGAAGGTTGATCACGTGCTTAACTTTAATTGTCGGTTTCAAAGTTTTTATTTACTTTAGAATTGTGATATGGATTGGTATGATATCTATTTTATGATGAATAATGTTAGTATTTCTCTGGTCGTCTAGTGCTGTAAAATTAGAACTGGTATAATATGTATACATATTATATACAGTTACAACTATAACAGGGATTTTGAAAGACATGATTTTCACTGTGGTACAGCGTACACGGGATATTAAAGCATAAAATGAGCAAAACAGCCAGTGTAAACAACACCAGCGTGAGTCGAAAGCCGATTTTTGACTTATCTGTTCATTTTAACATGTGATATTGTATTGGGTCATCAATCGGACACATAAACGTTTCTATTGAAATAGTTAACTGCATCTGATACACTGTTTAAACTTTGAAACAAATTGATGAAGCGCAAGTGCTCACCTTTGATTTTGACGTCGCCGGGAGTTTCTGTTCAGTATTTTAATTTGCACTTCTTGATTAAAAATTCTTAAGCGTACAATTCCTCTAGGATGTTAAGAACTACATGTCGACCAAATTTTAGCTCAATGTATTGCAAAATAAAGGAGCAGGAGACGTTGAAAGATCGACGTGGTGTACTGGGAATTGATTCTCATCACCGGTTTAGTGTACTGGGAATTGCAATATTACGGTTACCGAGAATCGTGTATAACATTATTTTCAAGTCCCAATTTTAAAGAAATTGGGGATTGCGAATGAATGATACAGTTTGTATACATGGTGCATACAATGATAAATAAGTTTCAGGTGCAAGTTAATATTGGGTGTTCATAGAAAAGGCTCCAACCTTGATTTCAAAATTGAATTAGGTAGATTGCCAATATTATGAGACATATAGTGATTTAATATTTTCATAAAAATGGTTAACACTTAAGGATATCAAAACTAATATGGTATCCACACTAGGGAAATATGACCTTCAATTTCAAAAGTAAAAATGTGGGTTGTGGGATTTAAACGCAACAGAAATACCCTTGTTCTAGAAGGCTTGTCATTGATGCAACCCCAGAATAGGTCAATAAAGTTTATGATATTGTTACGACTGACAAGCGAGTTACAGAATGGTATGTAGCCAGTTGGCATTCCACAGGAAATACATGTATTACATTTAATTCTGACAGAAGATCTTGCAATGAGAAATTCTTTCAGTTGGGTACCAACTTACCAAGGCATCTGAAAATTGGTCAGAGGCACATCAAGTGCACTTTGTTGTGTGCTTTTTTCGGAGATTAGTTACTATGGATGAAACGTGGGTTCATCATTTCACTTCAGTGGCCAAAGTTTACACTTGATCACCCTGGAAAAAGACCAATACTGTTACATCAGCTGGAGAGGGTATGACCTCTGCTTCCAGTGATGCTGATCATATTCTGATGGTAGGTTATCTCCAAAAGGGACAAACAATCAATGACACATATTATTCATCACTTATGATGCAGTTACGGAAAATGATTAAACTCAAGAAATGGGGGAAAGCTCAGTAAAGATGTGCTGTTCCACAAAAAGTAGACTATTTAAATCAAACAAATCTTAAGAAATGATAGTGAAACTACAGCCAGTTGGTGCTTGGTATATGCACAATACTTTATCCGTATGGTTAGAAATTGTTCTTGTCTATATAATGATTAAAAATTGCCGATTCAAGGTAAAATATATCACGTTTTAAACAGCATCACTGATGAGTGGCCGGAATTGTGCACCGTTATTAGTAATTAGGTTGCATTTACATAGAACATACTGGCTTCAATATATAAGCTGTTCTTATTTAGAGGTGTTCTTTACGTTAATGTCACTAGACTCAAAAATAGACCATATAGCATTATAAAACATTTATTTAGATGCGTAAAGTTTTTTATGGCTCATTTTACGAGGGACCATCCTATCCCATTTCCGATTGAGAGGCCTAATGAATAAGACATCTACAAATCCAAGTTCTCTCACCGCTGTGTGTTCGAGTCCCGCTCAGACCACATGTGGAAAAGTTAATTTTCTTTGCCGTTGGCCTTTACTGGTTTACCTGGTATCAGTATAATGTGCCTGGGGAGTAGCGCGCTTTTATGTGGCATACTGACTCTGTGAGCTAGCACGTTAAAGTCGCCCTGAGTGCGCCCTAGTACAAAGCAGACCATAAAACACACTCGCGCTACACATGCATACACGAACTTGTTCATAGATTAATAAAAAAAAGTTCTCGTCGCGAATAGCTGTAAAATTGCTGATGCGACGTTAAGCAACATTTAACCAACCAATCCATTTCCGATTGTCCAACTTGTGCCCTGTTTCAATGTTTTATACCTGGATACAAAATAACACGCGTATCGATCGAGGTGTCGGTATAGTTTTAGGCACTTTTTTGCAGAGCGTAACGGAATACATGTTTTTGAGTTGCACATCCGATATTAAGGAATAAAAATTGTATATAATATTTTACCTAGCGCATTATTTCTGAAATGCTATGGTTATTCGCGTAGTAATATGATAAACTAACAGGCCTAAAATGACAGTGTCCAAAAACTGGAAATTTTGAATACATGTATATGAACTTTGGGCTTTCATCGTGGATTTGCAGAAAATCGAATCGGTTGACATTAGGATTTTTTCTATATTATTTGATAATATATATTTGCTTTCTGAACACATGAATTAAAAAAAAAATCTATCGAGCGGATTTTTGACAACCAAAGTACCTTGTTGAAGCGTTTATGTCAAAAAATGATATTTCTTTTGTGTCTAAAGACTGTATATGAGATTTGTGTACAATAATATAAGCCAGACAATAAAGAACAGAGTCGTCAGTGGATAGGACCTGGGTCTCCTAGGCCAGCATTAGTCTACTGGCAAGGTGATGGCCAGTATTTTGGGACGCAAAAAGTGTTATTGTGTGTGGCTTTTAACCAAAAGAGAAGTACAATAACTGGAGCGTACTATGCAAACTTGCTAGACCACCCGAGAACTGATATCCGTGAAACCACCGCAACAGGACAACACAAGAGTACACAGTTGCAAAGTTATAATGAAGGCTGTGGGGCGAGACGGGTATGAATTAATACCACATCCTGCCTAGCTTGTAGCGACTTCTTCCTGTTCCTAAAATTGAAAAAATGATACCCGAGGACGTCATTCCAGATCTGACCAAGAAGTCGTGAAGGCAGTTGAGGAGTAGGTCAGTGGAAATGACCCTGGCTTTTTCAGTTCTGGGGTGATGGATAAGTGCATCACACTAGAGGGCACCGAATTACATTAAAAGAAGAGGTGAATCTAATCCGGAAAAAAAGGTTAAGCTGGTTTCTTATTGATCCGCCCTCGTAAATAGAAATTCAACATTAACACATGACACTATGAACTATGTTTAACATATTAAAAATGAAAAAATGTGTTATATTGTAAAAACTATTTATTTATAAATCAGTTCCAAGACGTTTACTCTCGTCACATTTGTGGATCTGTTTCTTCCGACGACTGTCTCATCTTGACCTTTGATATAAATAAGTCATATTTTAGCTGGTCGATTCGATCTAATGACATCAGGTTAAATATTTTAAAAGATTTCTCAAATTGTAATCTGCATTTTCCTGCTCAGTTCCAAACTACAAAGTTTTTTCTTTACTTTCACTAGTTGCATTTGCTATGTCACTGTCAAACTTTAACAATTTAAGAACGGATTATATTTTGACATTACATGGGCCATTGTAATGGTTTCGTAAACACTTATAGATCTCGCTCAGTCTACATATATCAGGGAAATAGGTTTAAGGTGTGGTCTATGTATGTTTCATCTTCATCTCGTCTATAATGCATGACTAATAATTACAGATGTTGAAGATTTTCACTAGATAATTTATTGTTTTGTTTGTCATTGAAAAAGAAGTATAAATTTCTATATAAATTCATTAAAACACGAAAATTACACAGCTGGCAAGATATTTGACCTCTCAATTCCCAGTACACCTATTTGCTCTTATATTGCCAATACCCAGTACACCTTTTTGCAATTCCCAGTACACCGCGTGTTATCCTCCAACGTCTCCTGCTTCTTTATATCTCAATATATTGAGCTGAAATTTGGTGGACTTGTAGTTCTTAACATCCTAGAGGAATTGTACGCTTCAGAATTTTTAATTATCGGGTAATATTTAAAATATTGAAAAGAAACTCCCAGCGACGTCAAAATCACAGGTGAGCACTTGCGCTTCATCAATTTGTTTCAAAGTTTAAACAGTGTATCAGATGCAGCTAAGTATTTCAATAGAATCATTTATGTGTCCGATTGATGACCCAATACACAATCACATGTTAAAATGAACAGATAAGCCAAAAATCGGCTTTCGAGTCACGCTGGTGTTGTTTACACTGGCTGTTTTGCTCACTTTATGCTTTAATATCCCGTGTACGCTGTACCACAGTGATTTTATATACATGGCAATATTATACTTTGTTATTCTCTATGTTTTTAAAAGTACTATCCGCTGCGGCTTGAGGCTTTAGAATTCAGGTAAAGCACACATCGGGATGTGTACGGGTCGATAAAGATTAATGAACGGACATTGCCGTAAACGTAACGGAAAATTACCGCAGAAAACAAAACAAAGTGCAACGCATAAGAAACTGACAAGGCGTTCTTTAGCTGACTTGACAAGTCCGGGACAAGGACTTCCGAAGAAACGTCTTCGTCCTTTTACTCTTTGTCAATGCATACAATTTCCCCTGGACTTAACAAGAAGCACTCTCGTCAACTGAGATGTGGACAAGAAACGAACAGGGAGAAATGAAAACAAATAACACTATTTGGCAGGATTAGCTGAAGTTCAATCACTCTGCAATCAGACAGTAAACGACCTACGTGTGTATCAAATCATTATACCACTGTTAATTACACAAGGTAATATCATTGCAGCTTATATTTTGCGTTTTTCTACAGGTCATTTAGGGATATTTGGACTTCATACTTTTAAACCTTCCTGGCCGAGAATTGAAAATATCACCTTCAATCCGCCATTTTCATCAACGCCATCTGTTGTCGTTGGATTTGTCGTTCTTGATGCAATTTCTTCACGAAATTTTCGAGCTGTTTCAGAAACTCAACACATGGGCTGACACAGTGTTGTATGGTTTGAAAGTGCGTTGGATGGCATGTCGCTAAGGCAACGAAGAGTTTAGTGTAGGAAAAAGAATATCAAAGATAATATTACATTCAATACAAGAGGTAAAATCACAATAAAAAATTATAAAAAAAAACATAAATACCCATTATTTTATCGTTTTAAGGATAGGCGTGAGTTTTTAATCGTTCATCAAGATATGGACTGCTAAAGCAGACTGGAGCAAATTACATAAATCGCGAAATGGTTTATCGTTGGTTTGTCCCATACCTAGATGAACGATTAAAAATATTAACAAATATCAATTTTTATATTTAAAGCCATGTGATTGCGAATAGCGAGTTTTAAAGAATACCAGATTAAACAGGAGACATCAAATTAGAAATATCGATTGTAACTATTTGTGGAATTTGTGCATTATTACGTCATTATTATGTCATGACGAAATTATTTACACTTTAACAGTTCATTTGGGGGGAAACATCAGTCGTAGAAAAAAATTCATATAGAGAGTGATATAGGCAAACAACATTGACCTGTCCGTTTGACCTTTCATTAGGAATATTCATCCTACAACATAGATGGTATTAGGATTCGCAGTTCATACACGAACAATGTTCGTGTTAAGTGTAACTCGTCATGTAGACGAAATAATCACGTGCGTTCTCCATATATTTATACATTATTATGTTTTCCTGGGGGACCTGTGCTACTATAGCATTGTCTTGTGGAATCAGGCACTATACTCCCAAAGACAATGCTATAGTAACACTGGTCACGAAGGAAAACATGATAATGTATTTAGTACATCACATGACACATTAATGCATAGCGCATTCTAACCATTGATTACCTTCAAATTTACAGAGATTTAGACATAAGGAAATTCCAATTGTGAAGTGTACAATCTGGTCAGAAATGAATTTGTCTATGTCTTCGTCGTCCAATCTTGGCGGCATGTTTGTTTACAAAACTGCGTTCTCGTTTCCAAGGTGACACGTGCAAAAAGTACAAAACCCGTCTGGAAAAACAATAGTACCTTGCTGTCGACGGTACTATTGGTTGGTTGGTTGAATGTTGCTTAACGTCGCATCAGCAATTTTTCAGCTATTCGCGACGAGAACTATTTAATTAATCTCTATGGATTAATCTATGAACAATTTTGTGTATGCATGTGAAGTGCATATGTGTGTTGTATGGTCTGCCTTGTACTAGCGCGCACTCAGAGCGACTTTACCGTGCTAGCTCACAGAGTCAGTACGCCGCAGACAAGCGTACCACTCCCCCAGTCCATTATACTGATACCAGGTGAATCAGTAAAGGCCAACGGTAAGGAAAATTCACTTTCCCACATGTGGCCCGAGCGGGACTCGAACTCACAGCGGTGAGAGACCCTGGATTTGAAGACCGGCGTCTTATCCATTAGCCCACCGCGCCCTATTGACGGTACTATACTTGTTGCTTAAGACAAAATAGAAACGAGTGCATGTACATATCCAATCAATTTCCTACAATTTATCATGTGATATACTAAATATAAATAAACTCGTTCATAATAAATATTTAGATTAAAGGTCAAACGGACAGGTCATTGTTGTTTGCCTATACTTAGATTGTATATTGTTATTAACATCCAGGGTTGTCAATAAGAGCCTTTGGCTCTGTCTTATAAGGATACCATTTTGTTTTTTCCAAAAAAAGAAGTTTTATAATCAGGTGGTCTTATTCCTTTGTCTTCCTTTTTTCACTAATCCATTCGTTTATTAGCAGTGTTTTGTGGGTAGTATCTAATTGTAATTACATTACGTATCGAGATAATTTTTGTCTCCCAAGTTATCTTGATGATTTCCGGAAACGTTTTGTCGTTTTCAATTCCGTGAGTTACTTTACAACAATCACTTCCGCCTTAAACAAAACACGTGCAACAGAAAATGGGACACAAGAAAGACAAACGAAAGTCTGAAGGCGAAGATCACGATGAATCAAGAGCAGATGGCGATGGCAAAGAAGCATGGCAAGAAAAAACAAAATACTTGAATGCCATAGCACAACCATTAGCGCCAAGAAAATTAACGAAAAGACTTTACAAAACTGTGAAGAAAGGTTTGTCCCAATTTTGCATTGTTGTTAACTAGCTGTATTTTTTAACTTCTGTCTACATACACCTCGGCTACAAATGTTGTCATGATGTTTTATTATGGTAACAACCGGTAGGGGAAATTGACATGTATGTGTGTGAGGATTTTTATTGGGGGGGGGGTGGTGGTCTATATTCTCTTTATAATCGGATAATGAATCGAACAACATACGGTGTTAATGTAAGTGTAGATTTTATTCAGCAGGAGCTATTTTTTTAAACTTTCTACTAAGATAACATCAATATTTTTGCATTCATGCAGTGTTAAATATGGCTCACTGAAGCCTAATGATGGGGTCATTTTGCAAAGTAAGGGATCAATGTCTCTCTTCTAGAATGAATGCTGAACCTAATTATCTTTATCTTTTATGAATATCTACAACCTAAGTAATACATACAATGCATGGGACTATCTCACAACAACTGTTATGGTAGTAAATGCTTTTTGACTAGACTAGAATGTCATAAGAGGATGTACCTTATTTTCCTGAATCGGGGTTCGACACTAACGCTAGTTTGCTAGTCCAAGACTACCTGATTTTATGCAGGACTACCAACTTGTCATGGTTCGCTAGTCCAACGGACTATCTGCTTTTTGTTATTACTTGTGACATTAATTTATCAGAAAGCTAACATGAAGCAAAGATGTGTTTAGTTTTACTTTCTTTTCGCGGCGTTACTCAATAACTAACCCGAAGAGTCCTTGCAAATGACACTGTTACCGTATAAACCTATAAAGGGCTGTAATTCAGTTTTTCATCTTATTCATTTGTGCACTTCAACAGAATACAAGACTTTACAAAAAGTGTCGCTAAGCTCGTCAAGAGTGACTAAATTTAGAGTTTGAATTTTCAACAGAATTCTTTACATAACATGCATTGAAAACATATTATATGTATTATTTATACATAACTACTGTTGTTGATGAATATCGATCAATATTTCATCAAGATCATTAATTTTGAAAATGAGTTCTCTTGGTCCGACGGACTATGCTACACATTTTTGTTATCTCAGTTTAAGCATCTGTGTACAATTATGTGGTGATTCGTTGTTTAATTTTCAATTTTGTACTAAAAATTTACGACATTATATACTAAGTTGCTTCAATTTCTAACATGATGTGTCCTCTTAAACGGAACATTCAATTTTGTTGTACCTCCAAATCATAGAAATATTTTTTTGGAACATAAAAAGGTGACAAGAAAGACTTGATCTGATATAGTAAATTTTGTCAGGAAATAGCTGGAAATTGCTTCTCCTGCATCCAATTTTGCAAATTTTTCTTGCGGGAGGGTGCCAAAACACAAAATTCCTGGTATTGGATTAAGGACTACACATAATATGGTTGGACTAGTTAAGTCCAATTTTAGGTAGTCCTCTGGACTACTAGAAGATTTTACTTAGTGTCTAACCTTGTGAATATCCAAATCTTGAAAAATAGAAAAATTGTTAAAATTTTGAATTATTAGATTTAAGTTTAGGAAAATCTTAATTAGTTAAGGAATGATTGTGAAAATTTGTATTGCCAATGATAAATATACAACACAGGGATTTATCAAGGGCCTATTTAGGGCCGAAATTCGGCCCCATTCCCAATGGAAAAACATTGATTTTTTCCCAAAATGGGCTGAAAAAATTCCCAATTAGGAAATCGTACCAGATACATAGCTGAAGTCTGGTCATAAATGTGGCTGCTTTTCTCAATCTTCAATCAACTAAATACACTAAAAGCATTAGATTTAATCATTAATGGCATCAAAAATGATGTCAAAGTTTTCCCAAAATGAGCAAAAAGTTAATAGTTTTTCCTAGTTTTTCCCAATTTTTAGTTTAGGGCCTTTTCCCAAAATACCCTGATAAATCCCTGCAACAGTAAATACATGTACATTCTTTGTAAGATTGGAGTATGAATGCAAGATAGAGAAAAAAACAAGAAAAGCTGAATTAGCTGTGTTGGAGTAGAGAATGACTTGGGAGTTTGTTAAGTATTTCTTATTATATGATATTTTTATAAATTTTAAATATCGGTAAAAGATATCCATTTACACCTGTAACTAAAAATACCCAAGAAGCTTACAAAATGGCTATAAATCAGTTAATTAACAACAAGTTTGTCATGGGCCAACTTGGCGGAGTGGTACTGTCACTGGCTTTCGAAGTCAAGGATTGTGGGTTCGAATTTCACTCGGAACTTGGAAATTTTCTAAAATGATTTTCATCTCCTGTCCATACTAGAGCTGTAAAAAGCTTGTTACCAGGTAGTCTTTCAGATGAGACTCACAAACCGAGATCCTGTGCACACTAAAGACACCTCTGTAGTATTCCAAAAGAGAGAAAGCCACCTGTAATCGCTACAGAGGATGCTTTTAATTAGAAGCGATTGAAACAGACTGAACAACATAAACCAAACTAAACCATTAATGGATCAAAAGAAAACCAAAATAAAATGATTACAGGGTTAGTACAGGCCTGGAAAAGTCCTTAAATTTTGAGGTTTGCCCTAAAAAGACCCTAAAAAGCCCTTAAATTTATCCTGAAGGCCCTAAAAACTCCTTGAATTTGGGTTAGGTGTCTGTATTTGGATATCAAGTGGTTGCAAATAGACTGATGTAAATAAATAAGTTTTAATTAATAAGTTACTTGAAAGGAGCAATTCAAAGGTACCTGGCCCTTCCAAATGCCCAACTTCAACCATATCCACTTTACATGTTGTTACTATGGTCACGTAAGTAATTGTTTTATTGATTTAATTGCATTGCATTGATATTTTTTGCTTCAATTGTACCTCTGATTAGGCCTTAAATTTGAAAATAAGACTCTGAAAAGACCCTAAAAAGTCCTTAAATTTGGAGTCCAAATGTCTGTATGAACCCTGGATTAGCAATTATACTAGCCAAAAGTTAGATAAATGAATTTATTCATTCCTAAGGCTGTAATGATATATTAATATACCGATATGTACCAATATTTTAAACAGGTGCTAGTATCGGTTTTGTCATCATTAAAATATCGCTGTATCGTTTTCTTTATTATTCTTATTTCTTGTAAAATTATTCAGTTACATTGAAAAAAAATCTCTTTGGAAGTTGTCAGAAATAAACCCACGTCCACATTTCATTTTGCTTGATGTAAACAGAAGTTACAGAACCATGTGTACCGAGAACCGACGTTGCCTTATCTCCATGTAGCAAAATTTAAGAAAGTATCAGGGGCAATAACTATTTGGGTTATCAGATTAAAGCAATTTAATTCAAAGTAAAACACATAATTAACAAGACAGATAAAAAATATTTGTATCGTCAATACATATCGTATATTGCTCTAGGCGTATCATGATACGTATCGTATGGGAACTGTCCCTCCAATACACAGCCCTATTCATTTGTGAGTTTAACTAGTTGATATATGCAGTGTTCAATCTAGAGCGCGCCATTGCGGCATTCCTGCGATTTTCGTCAGTTTGACGCGCTGGGAACGATTCCCCAGGCCGAACGGGCGCGTTGAATTTTTATCTTCCGAGATCGTCCCAGTATTGTTTATCACTATTGGTATCACACAAAAATATATGACGTCATAGTTTTCTGTGGTGGTCTTTGTTAGTAGTGCGCTTTATGTAAGGAAGTCGAGTAGAAACTCGTTTTCAAGCGCCAAAGTAATGTTGATTATTTAGTCATCAAAGTGATTGGAAGCGTTACAGTTTAATTGTCAGTTCCAAAGTTTTTACTTTGCTTCTGGATTGTGATTTCGGATATTGATTAGTATGTTTGTTTCTGATTATGAAGTGTAGTTTTGCATATTTTGCCCCCAAGGGGAAAAGCGAGCGAAAATCACTAATTAAAAAACTATCCCACAAAATCTAGGTTTCCTCTACCGGTAATTTAAAATAATTAGTAGCCAAATTTCCCCAAAATTTGTGAAATATATAGTCCTTTTTTAAGTATTTTTCCACAAATTTTCTAAAATAGGTTACTTTTTGAAAGAATTCCTCAGAAATTAGTAGCCAATGGCGATTTTGGCTACCAGGAATGGAAACATAGCACAAAATGACGATAAAACATCAGCAATCGTCGGCATCGTCATGCAGGTGTTACGGTTGCACGTAAATTTCAACAGGGTTAGTTAACGGTACAAAGTACAAGTGACTAAATTATGATGAAAATAAACAACCCATGACTACTGCTTTGTGTTTGTCATCGTCTTTAAAGATGTGAAATTGTTGTCTTTCGGTTAACATAACATTGTGTCCTTCGTCATAAGGTATTGACCCCTTACTTTAGGGCCAGCATGACCCCCTCTGTCCAACTTCTATATTGAACACTGTATATGTACTTTTATCATGAAATTAAACAAAAGAATAATTTTGCTTGCAGCATCACAACAGAAACAGTTAAGGAAAGGTGTAAGAGAAGTTCAGAAATGTATAAGAAAAGGAGAAAAGGGGTATGTTTGTCATATTAGTCTTGACTATTATACATGTGTCCCTTAGTGACTTATTTCTTCTCAAAATGGGATAGTTAATACATGTACAAGTTTATGAATAATGTGTTGTTCAAGATTTTTATAGCATTATTTCGAAGGTTTCTTAGCCTAGGTAGGTCTACGTCAGCCAAAGTGAAATTATTTTAATATGCCAGCGACATATAATGTACGGGTATAAAGAATCTTACATGAGTGATTATGTAATATTGAATTAATTAAAATCGTTCAGAGCTCCAGATAATTATAGAGGGTACGAGTATTTGAGTATTTTACTCATCAACTTTTTATTAGCTCACCTGGCCTAAAGGCCATGTGAGCTTTTGCCATCACTCGGCGTCCGTCGTCCGTCAGTCAGTCCGTCTGTCAGTCCGTCTGTAAACTTTTCACATTTTGGCTATCTCCTCTGAAACCCCTGAACCAATTTTAAACAAACTTTACAGGAATGATGTATGGAAGGTCCTTTACTTAGATTGCCGAAATGTTTTTGATCCGCCAAAAAACATGGCTGCCAGCGCAGAAGATAGTTTAACATTGGACCCTATGAGAAAAATGCATTTTTGACTATTTCCTCAGAAATGACTGAAGCAAATTTAACCAAACTTTACAGGAATGGTGTAAGGAAGGTCCTTTATTTAGATTGCCAAAATTTTTCTGATCCGTCAAAAAACATGGCCGCCAGCACAGAAGATAGTTTAACATTGGACCCTATGGGAAAAGCATATATTTGCTATCTTCTTTGAAACCACTGAGCCAATTTGAACCAAACTTTACAGGAATAATGTAAGCAAGGTTATTTACTAAGATTGCCCAAATTTTTTTGATCCGCCAAAAAATATGGCCGCCAGGGCCAAACAAAGTTTAACATTGGGCCCTATGGGAAAATGCACATTTTGGCTATCTCCTCTGAAATGACTGAAGCGAATTCAATTAAACTTTACAGGAATAATGTATGGAAGGTCTTTTACAAAGATTGCCGAAATTTTTCTGATCCGCCTAAAAATATGGCTGCCAGCGGGAAACATAGTTTAACATTGGACCCTATGGGAAAAACACATTTTGGCTATCTCCTCTAAAACTATTCAAGCAAACTTAACCAAACTTTAGAGGAATGATGTATAGAAGGTCCTTTACATAGTTTGCCAAAATTTTTCTGATTGGCCAAAAAACATGGCTGCCAGAGCAAAAGGTAGTTTAACATGGGACCCTATGGGAAAAACGCATTTTGGCTATCTCCTCAGAAATGACTAAAGGGAATTTAACCAAACTTTACAGGAATGATGTATAGAAGGTCCTTTACTTAGATTGCCAAAATTTTTCTGATCCGCCGAAAAACATGGCCGCCAGGGCATAAGATAGTTTAACATTGGACCCTATGGGAAAAACGCATTTTTGACTATGTCCTCAGAAATGACTTAAGCAAATTGAACCAAACTTTACATGAATGATGTATAGAAGGTCCTTTACATAGATTGCCAAAATTTTTCTGATCCTCCAAAAAACATGGCTGCCATAAGGGGAGAACATAGTTTCACATTGGACCCTATGGGAAAAGCATATATATGCTATCTCCTCTGAAGCTAGTGAAGCAATGAACCAAACTTTACAGGAATGATGTATAAATGGTCCTTTACATAGATTGCCAAAATTGTTCTGATCTGCAAAAAAAAAAAAACATGGCTGTCAGCGCAAAAGATAGTTTAACATTGGACTTTATGGGAAAAACGCATTTTTGACTATGTTCTCAGAAATGACTGAAGCAAATTGAACCAAACGTTACAGGAATGATGTATAGAAGGTCCTTTACATAGATTGCCAAAATTTTCCTGATCTGCCATAAAACGTGGCTGCCAGTGGAGAACATTGTTTCACATTGGACCCTATGGGAAAAGCATATATTTGCTATTTCTTTTGAAGCTACTAAAGCAAATTGAATCAAACTTTGCAGGAATGATGTATGGATGGTTCTTTACTTAGATTGTGGACATTTTTTTGATCCGCCAAAAAGATGGCTGCCAGCACAGAACATAGTTTAACCCTATGGGAATAGCATATATTTGCTATCTCCTCTAAAGCTACTGAAGCAAATTAAACCAAACTTTATGGGAATGATGTATGGAAGGTCCTTTACTTAGATTGACAAATTCAAATTGCCCGTTTCATATACAATAAAGCAAAACACTTTCAAAATCTCGGAAGCTGAAATTTCATTGGACAATAAATGTTACAACAATGGCTCATTCACATATGCCCCTAAACGGTGTTTCCTCAGATCTCCCACCTCGCGCCTATATCAAAAATGGGGGAGCAAGTGAGAGATGTAATTTTAATTAGATTGAAAAAACTGTGAATGGTACATATAGTTCTACATTGATTTCCTTAGCCATTCTGTCTGATATAAACAGTGCATTTTTCATCACTGGAATACAAATCCTTTGCTTTAAAAGCATTTTAGTCAGGTGAGCGATACAGGCTCAGCCACACTGAGCCTCTGGTTCCATGAGTAAATGCATTCATTATTGAGTAAAAATACTTTTCAATTTCAGCTCTGATTAGTAACTACCGGTAGTATTATTTGTTATTTGTCTTTTATTTAAGATTTTTTCTTGTCTGTACACAGACTTAAAGTAAAAATACATGTTGTTTTTGTTCCCAACAAATCTGTAATCAAACAAAGTTAGATTTTATAAAATAACACTCTCTCTCTCTCTCTCTCTCTCTCTCTCTCTCTGTGATTTATTTAGATAATCGACAATCTGCAGCATTCCTATCTTCTCAGCTTTAATGTGATCCCATTATCAATTATGTCTTTCAATAATAGAAATTTGGATATTTTTTGGTCCCCTGTTTTGAGAAAATATATCGACAGTTTTAGATTTTGAATTTGTTGAACATTTCAATCAGGTGTCCCATCCATCATTAGATTCAATGATCAACCATTTATACAATTATATCTTTAATGATTGTTGGCGTAGCTGTCGATTTCATCATATAATCTAATAAACTCCAATTAAAATGGCTTGTTTTGCCATGATGTTCGCAGCATGTGTCAAACTACAGATAATAAGTGTCTTTTGATTGGCTAAAAAAATATACAAAACACCAATGATCAAGTTCACTTAAGTGATTAGCAATGTCAAGTTTTGAAATGTAGATTGTCAAGCACTTTAGCGATTAGTCTTCAAATGGGGAATTCTGCTTTCCTTTTTGACTAGAGTTGTTTACGACGATACTTTAGTTACCAAGTGTAACTGTATATGCACGACGTGTAAGTCTTGCACACTAATTACAAATATTTGGCATATTTAAATTAATCATTTGCATAAAATATGCAGCTTATTTATAGCTGTGCTCTTTCAATAAAATGTTTATGCAACTCACAGAAGGCTGGTTGCATAAAATTTTATTCAACTTGTTTAATAAATACAATATTACATAATGACAAATGATTCTGTTTATTGTATAATAAAGGAGAACCTGTATCTAAAAAGTGTTTTCTTAGCTATAATATGAATGGTCAAAATGGCTGCTAAACTACAAGTTAAGCCGTCTAAAATATGACGTCATAACATGTTACAACAATTATATGACATCGCTACCAAAGACACATGAGTGATATTACATGTGTGTAATGTGATTTTTATTACCATTAAAATAAGGTTTTGGAGTTTCAGTACTTTCAGTACTTTGATTATTATATGACTTTTAATGTATGGATTTTGGGGTTGATTATACATGGTACTTTAGGGAACCCTCCCTGCACAATGCCCTGACTGGTCTTGAGACAGTAAAATATTTATACCACTTCACCTATAACTTGTGATGTCTCAGTATAAGTTAAATCCTCTTGACTGGGGCGTAAAATCCTATTCAATCAATCAGTTAATTAGATTAAGGTTTATGTTGTAATGCTTTTGTTATATGTTGCCACACAAAGTGGATATTTTTTTCAGGAGTTGAAAATTTTCGCAATTTCTGAAATCTGGAATTTTGCATGGGCGTAATTTTCGCGTAACCAATATAAGTGAATGTATATTTATATATTGTGATATATTAACCTGTGTGGTAGACATTTTTTGGGGGGTTAAATTTCTGCAATAATTTCTTAAGCGCAAAATAAGCCAAAATTTAACCCTTTGAAAATTTATCCCTTTACATTATTATATTTTAATTAGCCTTGCATATTTCCTATATCTTCCAGTTTGAGACTTTTGGCATTCATAGGACTATAAATTCCAAACGACCACATCACTGCGTTTGGATATCAATATCGACAATACACATTCCTAGAGAACTATAACTTGGTAAACAAAATGGCTGCCCCCATGTTCCTCTGTTGTTTACTTCTTGGGGTATCGAATGCCTTTGTGTTTGATGATCAATTCAGAATTTTCTGTGTGTAAATCGAAAGTTTTCACCACCAAATTAGATAGTTCATCTGATGCATGTTGTGATTTTTAGGATCCTTGGGACATGCCTTTGCATCTGTTCAGGGGATGTGCACTGAATCAAAGACAATATCCATGATGTTATACACAACTACTTCACAAAGTACATGTATATGTATTACATCGTAAACATTCATTTAACTCTTGCATGTGACAGTTTAATTTCATGATGGAAATGCTCGGAAATATAATCCCAGAATTAAACGCAAATTGACCATGAAAAATGAATTCTAGAATAAAAAAAAAAAATTAATGAAAAAATAACAATTGAACTGTTTAAAAATGACGTTCATAGTCAATATGAATGCCAAACCTTTGCACAAAAAACTCATCATGATGTGATAATGCATTATTCAGTTTGTCATGCAAAGGTTTGGCACTCATATTGACTGTGAACGCCATTTAAAAACAGTTCAGTTGTTAAACATGATGCCCTCAGTTTTCATTGTTGGGTTTGCATTATTCTTCTGTCTATCCATGTAGCTGTTCCTTTGTGGATGGTTTTCTGATGATAACTTTAGAACCAAAGATTTTTTTTCAAACTTTGCACAACAACTGTTTACTACTATAAAATAAGGTTAGATAACCTGTAAAATCCTGTTTGTAGGGTTGAGAAAAAAACCCAGAAAAAAGTGCCGGGGCTGGATATTTAGGTACAAGATAAATGATTATTTATGTTCAGTCCAACCTGCCTTAAAGACCACCTCTATATAAGGACCACCTGCTTATAAAGGCCAATAGGATTGTATTCAAATTGTTCTTTATTTATATTTTTGAACCTGTATATAAAGGTCACCTGCCAATAAGGGTCACTTTTACTGGTTCCGTTGTGTGGCCTTTATAGACAGGTTTGACTGTACTTATATTACAAATTTCAGAATAGTACTTCTAGCTGGCGATGTTAGTCCTGTTGATGTTATAAGTCATATGCCGTTAGTCTGTGAAGAGGGTGGATTACCATACTGTTACACACCATCGAAGGATGTAAGTAATGTCACTATTGTCATCTTTTTTAGAAAATTTTTCTAGTGTTGATTCTAGATGGTGCCTGGGGGGGGGGGGGCAATTTGCCCCATTAGTGGGTCATAACTTAATTACATGAATACAAAATTATTTATGTATTATAGGAGAAATTGTTTTTGAAAATGGCCATTGTTTCTTTGCTATAAGTCACACATTTGGCTGCCAAAAATTTCTGTCATCAAAATTCTCATTTGTCTGGTTAAAAATGATTGTCAACAAACAGAAAGATTAAATTAAAGTATGACCAATAGCCAGAAAATAATTTATACACAAACTACAAGTTTGTATGAAAAACAACAAATACATGTAGTTTAATATACAATAAATTAAAACAACAAACAGTAGTTTTTGGGTTTTTTTCATACTTTTCTATTAAATTTTTTTAAAATTTCATTTTTTGGTAACTTTGGTAAATTTTTTGTTGGCACCTGAAAAGTTTTGACAAGGAGCCAACACACTGGCCCCTAAATTAAAACAGTTACTTTAAGCCCTGGTGTTAATACAGGAGATTATTCAGTTGAAATCAATAAACCCTTTTCTAATTCTACGTTAGCCATACATAAAGTCACAAACTTCTATGATATAAATAGAAGCTCAATGCCACTTTATTTCAAATACTTGGAGACATTTTGCTACCATGAGATTGTAAACCTAGTGTATCAATAGCAAAATAACATCCTCTAGTTAACAACATACTTCACAATGAATATGTTATAAGCTAAATTATCCCCTGCCTTTCAAAGAAAGAGGGGGTTATTAAATTCAAGTTTCTGTCCTTCCGTCCAAAATTCTTGTCGGCTCCAATTCTCCAAAACTATGAAGCACTATTTCGCAAAACTAGGTGCAAAGCATCAACATTGATATAAGATGCATATATAGTCAACCTGAGTGGGTTTGCTCATTTTTTTTCTAGGAGTTTTGGCCCTTTGACTAAAAAAAGAACCTGCTGTCAGGGGATTCTAATTCACTGAATTTGCTTGCTTTTTACAACAAAAGACTAACCTGTTTTCATGTTGTTTGCATTTTTGCCATAAAAATGTCTTAAAACCAAGACACATGAAATATATTTAACACAAGAGATAGTGATTGTTTAAGGAAATATTTTATCCTAAATATTTATCATCTCCTTTAATAATCTGGCCTTACTTCCCTTATATTTAGCTTAATTTGCAAGTTTTCAAAATTTTTTACTTTGCTTTTGGGAGTGTATTTTTGACATGGACCAGTATGTTTGTGGTTGACTTTTGGAATACTGTAAACCATGTTTTTTTAGCGGCAGTTTTATTTTAGCGCAATTGGTGATAAGAGTGTCAGCGCTAAAATAAAACTGCCGCTAAAATTACAACAAAAAAGTCACTGTACATCGCTGATGTGACTATGAATGGGTATGGACGCACGTTAAATGGTTATATACTCAGTGTTAAAATAATAATAGTTCTGAATGACACTGGTATGGCTTCCATCAATATACCCACATATGATAAGTAATTAGGGATTAATTACTCAGACCCGGTAGACTGACCACCGACAAACGGATAAATTAGGTAACACTGGCATAGCATACGTACAATCTGACAAGTCTCCTGTTCAGGTAATTAATTTTAATTTACCAGTAGTTGGCTTCAAACTTAAAGTATTAACAATTATATCAAAAAATTAAACCCGTTATGCGAAAATTGTTTATTTTTTCTGTGATGTCGGCAACATAATATAAATCCTAATTATTGACCTCTATAATGATCTAAGCGGCTGTTATCGGGGATACATCGAAGAAACATTTGTATTTTAAAAAAACAGTTGGTATTTAGATGAATAAAAACAAAATATAAATATTTATTCAGTAAAATGTCTAATCGACGAGAGGGCCAAATTATGATGAAAGCTTCCTGCAGACATCTGTCTGTCTATGACTTCCTGGGTCAGTTACAGAGATTTTCTTTCAGTAAAAGTCAAACAAATTAAAACACAATTTCATAGTTATTTTTATTATTTTCTTTTGACCTGGCATCTTCTTCTCAAATTTTATTTTTTTTAGCTAAAAGTTGTGGGTTTTAGGCGAGAAAATACGGTAATATAAAGAGGTATTAAACAGTTCAGACTGGAATTGATTACGCTAAAATTAAACTGCGCTAATATGTTTACCAGTCATCAATCGCTAAAATAAGTATGTGCTGATATAAAGCGGTTTACAGTAGTAATTTGGACATGGATCGGAATGTTTGTGTTTGACTTTTGGGGGTGTTTTTTGGACATGGACCAATATGTTTGTGGTTGACTTTTAACATTGTGGTTTGGACAGAAATCAGCATGTTTGTTTTGACTTTTGGAATTTTATATGGACATGGATCAGAATGTTTGTGTTTGACTTTTGGGAAAGTAATTTGGACATGGATCGGAATGTTTGTGTTTGACTTTTGGGATTGTAATTAGACCATTGACCAGTATGTTTGTGTTTGACTTTTAAGATTGTGGTTTGGACATGGACTGGTATGTTTATGTTTGACTTTTTAGATTGTGGTTTAAACATGGACCAGTATGTTTATGTTTGATGTTTGGGACTGTGGTTTGGACAGGGACTGGTATGCTTGTATTTGACTTTTTGGATTGTGGTTTGGACAGGGACTGGTATGGTTGTGTTTGACTTTTTGGATTGTGATTTGGAGAGGGACGGGTATAGTTGTGTTTGACTTTTTGGATTGTGATTTGGAGAGAGACTGGTATGGTTGTATTTGACAGGGACTGATATGTTTGTGTTTGATGTTTGGGATTGTGGTTTGGACAGGGACTGGTATGGTTGTATTTGACTTTTTGGATTGTGATTTCGACAGGGACTGATATGTTTGTGTTTGATGTTTGGGATTGTGTTTGGACAGGGACTGATATGTTTGTGTTTGATGTTTGGGATTGTGGTTTGGACAGGGACTGGTATGTTTATGTTTGACTTTTTGGATTGTGGTTTGAACAGGGACTGGTATGTTTGTGTTTGACTTTTTGGATTGTGATTTGAACAGGGACTGATATGTTTGTGTTTGATGTTTGGGATTGCGATTTGGACAGGGACTGGTATGTTCTTGTTCGACTTTTTGGCTTGTGATTTGGACAGAGACTGGTATGTTTGTGTTTGACTTTTTGGATTGTGGTTTGGACAGGGACTGAAATTTTTGTGTTTGATGTTTGGGATTGTGGTTTGGACATGGACTGATATGTTTGTGTTTGATGTTTGGATTGTGATTTGGACAGGGACTGGTATGTTTGTGTTTGATGTTTGGGATTGTGGTTTGGACAGGGACTAGTATGTAAGTGTTTGACTTTTTGGATTGTGGTTTGGACATGGACTGATATGTTTGTGTTTGATGTTTGGATTGTGATTTGGACAGGGACTGGTATGTTTGTGTTTGATGTTTGGGATTGTGGTTTGGACAGGGACTAGTATGTAAGTGTTTGACTTTTTGGATTGTGGTTTGGACAGGGACTGATATGTTTGTGATTGATGTTTGGGATTGTGGTTTGGACAGGGACTGATATGTTTGTGTTTGATGTTTGGGATTGTGGTTTGGACATGGACTGATATGTTTGTGTTTGATGTTTGGATTGTGATTTGGACATGGACTGATATGTTTGTGTTTGATGTTTGGGATTGTGGTTTGGACATGGACTGATATGTTTGTGTTTGATGTTTGGGATTGTGGTTTGGACATGGACTGATATGTTTGTGTTTGATGTTTGGATTGTGATTTGGACAGGGACTGGTATGTTTGTGTTTGATGTTTGGGATTGTGGTTTGGACAGGGACTAGTATGTAAGTGTTTGACTTTTTGGATTGTGGTTTGGACAGGGACTGGCATGTTTGTGTTTGACTTTTTGGATTGTGGTTTGGACAGGGACTGAAATTTTTGTGTTTGACATTTTGGATTGTGATTTTGAGAGAGACTGGTATGGTTGTATTTGACTTTTTGGATTGTGATTTGGACAGGGACTGATATGTTTGTGATTGATGTTTGGGATTGTGGTTTGGACAGGGACTGATATGTTTGTGTTTGATGTTTGGGATTGTGGTTTGGACATGGACTGATATGTTTGTGTTTGATGTTTGGATTGTGATTTGGACAGGGACTGGTATGTTTGTGTTTGATGTTTGGGATTGTGGTTTGGACAGGGACTAGTATGTAAGTGTTTGACTTTTTGGATTGTGGTTTGGACAGGGACTGGCATGTTTGTGTTTGACTTTTGGGATCGTCGTTTGAACAGGGACTGATATGTTTGTAGTCTATGTTTGGGATTGTGGTTTGAACAGGGACTGATATGTTTATGTTTGATGTTTGGGATTGTGGTTTGGACAGGGACTGGTATGTTTGTGTTTGACGTTTTGGATTGTGATTTGGACAGGGACTGGTATGTTTATGTTTGACGTTTTGGATTGTGATTTGGACAGGGACTGGTATGTTTATGTTTGATGTTTGGGATTGTGGTTTGGACAGGGACTGATATGTTTGTGTTTGATGTTTGGATTGTGATTTGGACATGGACTGATATGTTTGTGTTTGATGTTTGGGATTGTGGTTTGGACAGGGACTGGTATGTTTATGTTTGACTTTTAGGACTGTGGTTTGGACAGGGACTGGTATGTTTTTGTTTGACTTTTGGTACTGTGGTTTGGACATGGACTGGTATTGTTGTATTTGACTTTTTGGACTGTTGTTTGGACATGGACTGGTATGTTTGTGTTTGACTTTTTGGATTGTGATTTGGACAGAGACTGGTATGTTTGTGTTTGACTTTTTGGATTATGGTTTTGACAGGGACTAGTATGTTTATGTTTAATGTTTTGGACTGTGGTTTGGACAGGGACTGGTATGTTTGTGTTTGATGTTTGGGATTGTATTTTGGACAGGGACTGGTATGTATGTTTTTTACTTTTTGCATTGTGGTTTGGACAGGGACTAGTATGTTTGTGTTTGACTTTTAAGAATTTTATTTGGACAGGGACTAGTATGTTAGCGTTTGACTTTTTGGATTGCGGTTTGGACAGGGACTGGCATGTTTGTGTTTGACTTTTGGGATCGTCGTTTGAACAGGGACTGATATGTTTGTAGTCTATGTTTGGGATTGTGGTTTGAACAGGGACTGATATGTTTATGTTTGATGTTTGGGATTGTGGTTTGGACAGGGACTGGTATGTTTGTGTTTGACGTTTTGGATTGTGATTTGGACAGGGACTGGTATGTTTATGTTTGACGTTTTGGATTGTGATTTGGACAGGGACTGGTATGTTTATGTTTGATGTTTGGGATTGTGGTTTGGACAGGGGCTGATATGTTTGTGGTCTATGTTTGGGATTGTGGTTTGGACAGGGACTGGTATGTTTGTGTTTGACGTTTTGGATTGTGATTTGGACATGGACTGATATGTTTGTGTTTAACATTTTGGATTGCGATTTGGACAGGGACTGATATGTTTATGTTTGATGTTTGGGATTGTGGTTTGGACAGGGGCTGATATGTTTGTGGTCTATGTTTGGGATTGCAATTTGGACAGGGACTGGTATGTTTATGTTTGATGTTTGGGATTGTGGTTTGGACATGGACTGGTATGTTTGTGTTTGACATTTTGGATTGTGATTTGGACATGGACTGATATGTTTGTGTTTGATGTTTGGGATTGTGGTTTGGACAGGGACAGATATGTTCGTGTTTGACGTTTTGGATTGTGATTTGGACATGGACTGATATGTTTGTGTTTGATGTTTGGATTGGTATTTGGACATGGACTGATATGTTTGTGGTCTATGTTTGGGATTGTGGTTTGGACAGGGACTGGTATGTTTGTGTTTGACGTTTTGGATTGTAATTTGGACATGGACTGATATGTTTGTGTTTAACATTTTGGATTGCGATTTGGACAGGGACTGATATGTTTATGTTTGATGTTTGGGATTGTGGTTTGGACAGGGGCTGATATGTTTGTGGTCTATGTTTGGGATTGCAATTTGGACAGGGACTGGTATGTTTATGTTTGATGTTTGGGATTGTGGTTTGGACAGGGACTGGTATGTTTGTGTTTGACGTTTTGGATTGTGATTTGGACATGGACTGATATGTTTGTGTTTGATGTTTGGGGTTGTGGTTTGGACAGGGACTGGTATGTTTGTGTTTGACGTTTTGGATTGTGATTTGGACATGGACTGATATGTTTGTGTTTGATGTTTGGGATTGTGATTTGAACAGGGACTGATATGTTTGTGTTTGATGTTTGGGATTGTGGTTTGGACAGGGACTGGTATGTTTGTGTTTGATGTTTGGGATTGTGGTTTGGACATGGACTGGTATGTTTGTGTTTGACATTTTGGATTGTGATTTGGACATGGACTGATATGTTTGTGTTTGATGTTTGGGATTGTGGTTTGGACAGGGACAGATATGTTCGTGTTTGACGTTTTGGATTGTGATTTGGACATGGACTGATATGTTTGTGTTTGATGTTTGGATTGGTATTTGGACATGGACTGATATGTTTGTGTTTGATGTTTGGGATTGTGGTTTGGACAGGGACTGGTATGTTTGTGTTTGACGTTTTGGATTGTGATTTAGACATGGACTGATATCTTTGTGTTCAATGTTTGGAATTGTGATTTGGACAGGGACTGGTATGTTTGTGTTTGATGTTTGGGATTGTGGTTTGGACAGGGACTGGTATGTTTGTGTTTGATGTTTGGGATTGTGGTTTGGACATGGACTGATATGTTTGTGTTTGATGTTTGGATTGTGATTTGGACAGGGACTGGTATGTTTGTGTTTGATGTTTGGGATTGTGGTTTGGACAGGGACTAGTATGTAAGTGTTTGACTTTTGGATTGTGGTTTGGACAGGGACTGGCATGTTTGTGTTTGACTTTTGGGATCGTCGTTTGAACAGGGACTGATATGTTTGTAGTCTATGTTTGGGATTGTGGTTTGAACAGGGACTGATATGTTTATGTTTGATGTTTGGGATTGTGGTTTGGACAGGGACTGATATGTTTATGTTTGATGTTTGGGATTGTGGTTTGGACAGGGACTGTATGTTTGTGTTTGACGTTTTGGATTGTGATTTGGACAGGGACTGGTATGTTTATGTTTGACGTTTTGGATTGTGATTTGGACAGGGACTGGTATGTTTATGTTTGATGTTTGGGATTGTGGTTTGGACAGGGACTGATATGTTTGTGTTTGATGTTTGGATTGTGATTTGGACATGGACTGATATGTTTGTGTTTGATGTTTGGGATTGTGGTTTGGACAGGGACTGGTATGTGTAGCTTTACTTGGATTATGTTACAAATACTATGTGTAGTTTTTCTTGAATAATGTTACAAATACTATGTAGTTTTACTTGGATTATGTTACAAATACTATGTGTAGTTTTACTTGGATTATGTACAAATACTATGTGTAGTTTTACTTGGATTTTTACAGGATCTTGGTACAGCTTGTGGATCTAAAAGACAGACATGTATGGTTCTCATAAAACCAAATGATGCATACAGGGAGTTATATGATGAATGTTACAGTGCAGTCAAAGATATTCCCATGCCAATTTGAAAGACAAATTCATGAATGTTTCAGTGCAGTCAAAGATATTCCTATGCCAATTTACAAGAATAATTCATGAATATTACAGCGGAAAGATTTCCCCTGCCAATTTGAAAGACATTTTTAAAGTGCAGTCAAAAAGTACCCATGTCCATTTATAATGTAGTTTATAATTACCTAGGTAATTATCATTTCTCATTTCAAACATTCACAGTTCACTGAAATTCTCAGCTCTGAATATCAATACTTAAATTTATATGTACGTGTGTTCAGATGAAAAAAAAAACAAAAAAAAAACAAAAAAAATGAAACACTTGTATCTCATAGCAAATGATATACCTGTATCGTGTAGTTCATTATTTTACTGATACGTGTAAATTTTCATTTTATTTCATTTATTTGTTAAACACCTCCAAACAAAATACCGTGGAGGCCTTTATAGACAGGTTTGACTGTATATATATACGGAAAAACCATTGTCGCTATTTTGTTTTAAGATGTAAATATATATATTATACTTCCAGTGATTAATTAAGATTAAAGAAAGATACAATAATAAGTTTTTATGTTGTATAAATAAGATACATAGCCATCCATAAATTATTATACTTGTTTAAAACTGGTCATATCATTACAGACTGGCAATCTTCATAAAATTGAATGAATTGTGAAAACTATATTGCTTAAGCTGAGTGTTTTCAGCTAAAATAGTGAGTTTTTATCTTGAAAAAATATATGTTCTCCAAATTTTAATATTTTCAAATTGAAAAAAAATGTTGCATAAATTTAGATAATTAGGTTAAGAAATCACTTTCAGTTATTGCAAAAACTTGGAATTTTTCAATTCGATGAACACAGATGCATGAAATTTGACATTATTATCATAATATAAAGGTATGACAAATATAAATTTGTATAGGTAAACAATATTGACCTGTCTGTTTGACCTTTCATAAGGAATATTAATATAGAAGGTCCACCCAATAAATGGGTAGTGGTATGATCCAAGTTATTACAAACACAAAGCACAGGTGTACTGTACTCTATAAGGTCAGTATATCTCATGATGTATACAAAATAAACACCTGTGCTCCCTATACATAGATATACTTGGTCCGTGATAAATACAGTAAAACCTCGTTATAATGCCCCTCGATAACTTTGCCACCTCGCTTATCCCCACACTATTTTGAAGTCCCAAAATCCATTTTCTTTTTTAGCTCACTTGAGCTATTGCAATCTATCACCGTCCGTCGTGTGTAAACTTTACATTTTAATCTTCTCCTCCAAAACTACTGGGCCAAATTTGATGAAACTTGGAGATTATCATGCCTGGGTAACAGCCTTTCAAAATTGTTTGGGGTTTGGCCACGCCCAACAAGATGGCCACCGTTACTAAAAATAGCAAAAAGACAAAAAAAATCTTCTTCTCTGAAACCAAAAGGTGCAGGCAAATTTTGATTGGATATTTAGATTCAGCATACCTGGGAACATTAAAATTGTGTTTTTTTTATGAAAATTAACAAAAAATGGGTTACGCGTTTTTTGCGTAAAATTATATGATTTTGAAAATGAGACATTTATTGTTATAACTCAATAACGCCTGAAGATAATTGTATGGAGTTTTCACTGTTGATCTTGTCTTGCTATTTTCTTCCAAAAGATGTCAAGGTCAAAGGTCAAGGTCATGTCCCTGTTTTTGACCTTTGATAAAAAATGCTATTTTTTAAACATTTTAGATGATAATGGCATGGAATTTTCAGTTAATTCTAGGTATTGACATGACGATCATTTTGATACATAGATCAAGGTCATGAGTTCAAAGGTCAAGGTCAAGGATGCACAACTATTACAGTTATAGTTGATTATCTATAAAACTATTAAGTTTTTGTATAGGCATACATATTAGAATATTGTAGGTAATGGCACAATGATAATTTTGATATATAGAAAAAGGTCATGGGTTCAAAGGTCAAGGTCACAGATGCGAAAGAATACAGAAATGGTTAATTATCTAGAAAACTATTAACTTTTTGTATAGACTTGTATATTAGAATATTGTAGGAATTGATTTAATGATCACTTTGATATATAGATTAAGGTCATGGGTTCAAAAGTCAAGGTCACATGCAAATCGATACCAAAATGGTTAATTATCTCGAAAACTATTAACGTTTGGTATAGAAATGTATATTAGAATATTGTAGGTTTTGATTTAACCATCATTTTGATTTATAGATTAATGTCATGGGTTCAAAGGTCAAGGTCACAGATGCGAAAGATTACCGAAATTGTTAATTATCTCGAAAACTATAAACTTTTTGTATAAACATGTATATTAGAATATTGTAGGTTTTGGTTTCACAATCATTTTGATATATAGATTAATGTCGTGCGTTCAAAGATCAAGGTCACAGATGCGAAAGAATACTGAAATGGTTAATTATCTCAAAAACTATAAACTTTTTGTATAGACATGTATATTAGAATATTGTAGGAATTGATTTAACGATCATTTTGATATATAGATCAAGGTCATGGATTCAAAGGTCAAGGTCACAGATGTGAAAGAATACCAAAATGGTTAATTATCTCAAAAACTATAAAAAGAAATTGTATAAACATGTATATTAGAACATTGTAGGAGTTGATTTAACAATCATTTTGATATATAGATTAAGATCATGGGTTTAAAGGTCAAGGTTACAGATGGGAAAGGATACTGAAATGGTTAATTATCTTGAGAACTATTAACTTTTTGTATAGGCATGTATATTCGAATATTGTAGGTAATGGCCTAGATGAAGGTCATAGTTTTATATTTTTGTTTTTACTTTTTTAGCTGTTATAAATAATGTATTGTAGCTAGACTATATATATATTATATGTAGCATTCTCGGGACAAGCTATGATTAATTTGCAAAAATCTTTGCATTTAATTCTGCCTTACTGCTGAAAATTAGTTCTCTTTAATAAATGTTCTTGACCATTGAACCTCTGCATAAGATATGTACTTAGCCTCAGGTGAGCGTTAAGGCCCATGGGCCTCTTGTTTTTTCTTTATGGGCCTCCCTTGATTTATCGCCAAACCACTTTATAACACCAAAATTTGACAAATGGTGGCTATGAATCGAGGTTTTACTGTATTTAAATGTCAAGCGGACAGGTCAAAGTTGTTTACCTATATAGTTATTTATGGGTGGCAGTGTATATCAACAGTGGGACATACGAAACCCAAATTGGGAAAATAATAATATTATTACAAACTAATAAATAATCCACACATATGGACCCTTTAGGGGGTACAATAAAACTTCGTTGTACCATGTGATTAACCCCTAAATTTTGTCCCTAAGTAATATTTCAACTGGATGTAGAATCATATTAGTTAACATTTGGCGGTGTTATCCCAGGAATTTGCGACGTTAACATTCTCCAAAATGTCCCACACAAACATTTAGGAGTGATGACCACAAAGTAAAGCAGCAAACCCCATTTAAAAATTAAAACTGAATATCTCTGTTCATACCAGTATTGTCTATAAGTAGTAAGAACAAATTATGCTGATAAGGAGCAAGTAAGAAAATTCTCCCAACAGGAGTGGACTAATGTTTATTGTGATTAAATCAGTTAACTTATACTATTGAAAACAGTTTTGGAATTGAAAAGAAAACTATTGTCCAGGCCACTGCTGACCTTCAGCAAACACATTGACCATCTGATTGTCTTGCACTGATACCTCTCAAATATTCAAATTCTGTTACTACCTTTTATTGAATAACAACAAACACATTGTTGGCATGTGACGGCCACCCATAGCATTTATTAAACTAAATTTTACAAAAACTAAAAATCCACTTTACATTGCCTCCTTCCATAATCCTCAGACACAACTACAGTAGTAAAAATTATTAGCAAACATTTTCCTTTACCATAACTCTAAGCAGCATTTGATCCATTGATCTGATATATATATAGATAGAGATTCCAGCAGGTTTATAATTTATTAACAGAACACCCTTAGAATCCCAAAACACAGTGGCAATGACTTTGCCAGCTGATGGTTTTCTGAGGCCTGTATAACACATATATGCCTCTGTTTATGTGTAATATATTACTGATGTACATAAACTGCATAAATATCTCCATAGCTGGGTGTCATTGATGTCTGAACATTGTGTGACTGATTGAAGGTTTAATCATACAGCAATTTCCAGTCATTCATGATGAGGTTATTTATATCGCGGATACTGCTTTAGCTGAAATGCATGTACAAAACAAGAGACACGCTACACTTATCACATCTTCGGCATTTCTTGCAGAACAAATTTGTTTCATTAGACCAGACCATCTTCATAAATTTAAGGACCCCATTGAAGCTTTTTAAAGGGGGTGTTCAGATTAATTACCACTAATACCTGTCCTAAAGATGATACAACTCAGTTATCTAGGATTTAAGTACCGTATGGTCATTTTAGACGATCTTTGAAATGCATTCAGATGGATGATTATTGACAGTGTAAAGGGGCATCTTTAATAGTTCTCTATTTAATATCCCAACGTCAAGGTTTGTGAAAATTAAATAAGGGTGGTTATTGTACATTTATTGAAGTTAATTTTAGTTCATCTGAACTGAACTGAACTGATATTTGGCATTCATCATATCTACTGTGCATAAAGGCTATTTTGAACATGCATATATTGCGATTAAATTTTTATTTGTATCTTTTTGTTAACATTTTAATTATATTTCAACAAAGAAAAGAGAGACCTAAGTAGAAAAAAATATGTTTTCTTTTAAATCATTCTATATGAGTGTGTACATACCATAAATTTTGCCACTTTTGCAATAAAATCAAAATGGTTAAGTATAAATACTCCTATTAGGTACCTCATTGGTAATATGTAGGTCGTCCAGGTGTGAATTGTCTTGATTCAATCACGCAGGTAAAAGGTACATTCATTTGTAATTTGGGGCCAAAATGGATAGCTGGAATACATATTTTCTGTCACAAATGTGATTTTTTCTATATACAGATGTTAACTAAAACATGCAGCATTGACAAAAATATAATTTTTAGTTAGGTCTCTGAATAGTAAATAAATATGCAGTGTTAATTTGTCCAAGCAATTCTTTATTAAAATGTAACTTGCAATATTCCATGTTCAAAATAGCCTTTATGCACAGTAGGTGAAGGGCTTTTAGATTTGAGCAAATGAAAGATCCCTGTCCCCTTGGAACCCCATAAGTGGGGAAATAGTGAATTTTTTAATATATTCTCTTCCGAAGATACAAGTGATATAATTTAGATATTTAATGTATAATGTACTTAAGATTTGTATTTTCAGATTTGCACAAATCTAAGTTGCAGGGGCCAAAATGGGGGGGGGGGGGGTTGGCACATAAGGGAAAATTGCTAAAATTAATGTATTTGGCAATACATCTGAAAAACTATAAACATGTCATACAGGCATGCACATTAGCATTAGAATATTGTAAGTATTTACAAAATGATCAGTGTGCTGGAAAAATTATATTCTCTTTAATTGCTGCTACTGTCCATTGAACGTCTGCATGAGATATGGGACATATCCCAGGTGAGCGTTAAGGCCCATGGGTCTCTTGTTAAACAAGACACCTTTACCATTTTACAGTTTTCCCTATTTTGGACCCCCGCAGTCAAGGTTTAAACAAGTTAAATACAGTGTACCACATGTACTTGTCATAAGGATGTTCTTGCATCAACAGTTTTTTGTTGCCATTCTCAAGTCGACAATTTTTGTCCAATCTTTGCCAAATTACCAAGAGTGATCCTCATGAGAAAAAACTATGCATGTCAAGTTTTTAGATGGAGAATTGTCTAAACTATGTCAAGTGTAATCCATATTGGATAACAATGAGTATGTCATTAATTATGTCAAATTGTTGAAGAACTGATGTTACCATGAATGCCACAATGAACTCCTAATGTTACCTTATTCTGTAGTGATAGTCCTCTAAAGTTTAGCGAAAACACACAAAACTCCAAGAGAAAACGAGAACGACTCGTGAGTAAGTCAACCCCTTTAGAAGAGTACTGTATAAGGGGGAAAATCTTGAGTAAAAAGTGTGTAAGTGAAATAAGTAGATGTAGGGCTGTTATAATCAAATCCATATCCGAATCACAATCCAGAAGCAAAGTAAAAACTTTGGAACTGACAAGTTAGGTTATACACGTGAACTTCCACCAGGGAAGTGAGGCCGGGTGCTCCGGAAGGGTAAGCACCTCCTGTTTAGCTAGCTACACCCGCCACGTGTGTAATCAAAATTGTTTGAAAGGAACATGGAACTATGAGACGTCAAACATATCCAGGGCAATCCTGGACACAGAGACACAATACTGTGATGACGGTCATAAAACTTTTTGTTGGCCTTGATAAGCCTAGGCTTGCAGTATCCCTGAGTCAACAATTTATTTGCAAGCAGCCTACTTCGTTGTACAAAGTCCCCGTAGTGGGATCAAGTTCTACCATAGCGTGTTAATTGGGAAACAAATGCACCATAAGTAGGAGAAACAGGTATGTTGCTGCATAAAAAAGGAAAGTTGACAATAGAAAAATTGAAGTCATCACGTTTGTCAAAAAGTTTCAAATGTAGCCTTTCGTGTGCGTCATAATTCAGGTATAAGTCTAAATATGAAGCAGAACTTGAGAAATCAGTCGTGTCTTTTATTTCAAGCTCGCTGGGATAGATGACATTTACATAGTCTCCAAATTTAGGATTGTTACGAGACAGAACGTCATCTATATAATTCAGGCATGGGACGAATTACATTGCAATGTAATACATTACATTACAATTACTTTGAAAAAACTAGCATTATATTACAATTACATGTATTTTGGAAAGTAATGCAATTTATTACAATTACTTTACCAAAGTAATGCATTATAATAAACATTACATTTCAGAAATGTTATTAGCAAAAGAAATCAAACATATAAGACGGGTTTGGAATTTGAAATTTTTGGTTGAGTTTTTCTATAAAGTTCTTAAAGTTTTGACTTTCAACTGTTGAAAATGGGAGTAAATCACCTGCAATGTAGTCAATAAGTAGCTTCTTTTTGCTTTGGGTTAATCAATTGATATTTACAAAATTTGATAAAGTTGATTGTTTATCTATGTCAGGGTTTTTATTAAAGCATCAGCCATGCTGAATGCTTTATAGCGATCGTTGGATTTTTTCGTATTTAGCGCCGCTCTCTTTCACCTTGACAGCCAATCAAATCCTTCGTTTCGACTGAAATTACGGGAATTTCCATATATGGTATCCCAGGTATGTATAAACTCTAATTCGAGTGATTGGGTCTCCCGGAAAGTTACGAAAGCAATGTTTTCATCAATGTACACATGTGCCGTTCTGAAATGTATTCATACGCGTATTAGTCCGTTTTTGCTGGATATATATTTTAATTCTTCACTTTTGTCTGATAATTTTAAGATAAAAACCATAAAAATCCATTAAGTATACGCCCCTCGGAAAACCCAACAAAAATGACGATCTTGTCAGTTAGCGCCGACGTTCTTCTTTTTGACCTACGGTGCTGTACATGTGGTTATTTTACAGTCGCCGCCATATTGGATTTTTTTTAATTTACGCAAAGTGACATCGATAAATAAACATAAAGTATGCTCATTAAACAGTTTTTAAGTTAAATAACTTTAAACATGGATCACATTTGATGTAAATTATATATATTTTTTAAAAATTATTGTCAATAATATTTCGTGTTTGAGATATCCCGACCTGGTTCATTAATATTATCATAACGTCACAAGATTTTCCCGCTTTCATTGGGTATTGTCAGTTTGCCGGTAGCGAAATTATGCAAACAAAAAAGTAGAAATCAAAGATTATTCCCAAAATGTGATACGAAACTGAAAGAAGAAGTTTATTTACAAGTTATTGGCTATGTTGATAAATCGTTTGTGACTCGTAAGTTGTGTAGGATATCGATACCGTAGTTCGTATGCAAATTAGCCATGTGTTTGGGGACATGCCTGCATTTGACACCCGATGCCCCTGCTCAAATGTATTCACATAGCGTAGTGACGTGACCTTTTTCAGTCCAGTACACCCTTGCCCCTTTTAAAATGATCATGACACCCTGTCCTTTTCAGTTATCAGTTTAATATAAAAACGACATGCTTTATTCTCGAATCTCTGCTACATACTTCCGATCTTCCGCACACACTCCACTTCTCACCATATGTCCCGAAGACAGACAATTTCATCATCAATGTTCATTTAAATACCTTTTCCAGTTGTTTATTTTGAATCAACAAAATAAATCGCAAGAAAGAACAACTTGAATCAAAATCTAAACAAAACTGAAAAAAACGATGTTTTAAAATTTTCAGATAAAATTTATTTACCTTGTTACAAGTCCTTATTAGATTTTTTACAGTGGATATCCGATTTAAAGTTGTTGTCAGTAGTTTAATCCATGGTTTTTACAACCTTTAATTTCTTTTCATGAAGCCATATTATTTTATTTCACATAAAATTGGCCACTGGACATGCAGGAAAACACAAACAAAACTGTTATTGTGCTTTCTTAAGTTCTTCCGATTTCTAGAGCACCGTTGGTAACTAAGGGCGGGGAAAATAGGGTACCAATCTTGTGAACTCAACTCCTCTTACAGTTTTCAACCAAAAACCTTGAAACTTCACAGAATGTTTTATATATATTGAGGATGTGCACCTGACTTTATGGAAATATTTCAAGATTTTTTCCCCCATTTTTCAAGACTTTGAAACTTAGTCACTTTTTAGCAAAGTATTGAATGGGGGTACCTACTTTGTGAACTCAACTCCTCTTACAGATTTCAACCAAAAACCTTGAAACTTCACAGAATGTTAATATATATATTGAGGATATGACCTGACTTTATGGAAATATTTCAAGATTTTTTCCCCATTTTTCCAGACTTTAAAACTTAGTCACTTTTTAGCAAGTATTGAATGGGGGTACCTACTTTGTGAACTCAACTCCTCTTACAGATTTCAACCAAAAACCTTGAAACTTCACAGAATGTTTCTATATATATTGAGGATGTGCACCTGACTTTATGGAAATATTTTAAGATTTTTTCCCCATTTTTCAAGACTTTAAAACTTAGTCACTTTTTAGCAAGTATTTGAATGGGGGTACCTACTTTGTGAACTCAACTCCTCTTACAGTTTTCAACCAAAAGCCTTGAAACTTCACAGCATGTTTATATATATGAAGATGTGCACCTGACTTTATGGAAACATTTCAAGATTTTTTCTCCATTTTTCCAGACTTTGAAACTTAGTCACTTTTTAGCAAGTATTAGAATGGGGGTACCTACTTTGTAAACTCAACTCCTCTTACAGTTTCTCTTAAATTCAAAGTAATTTTATTGTAACATTTTAGTTGTCTAAATAATAATCAATTAATTTTCAATTAATCGTATTCAGAAATATTCCCACCTTTTGTACACAATTCTTGTCAACAAACTTTTTTTGAAAGAGACAGTTGCCTGGACGACTTCTGTAATTGGGAGGTACAGATTATTAGCTTATTGTGTCAGGATGGTTTATACCAATTCAGGCTTTTGAAGCTCACTTGGACAATTTATATATATTCAACAATAATTTTAAATACATTTAAGTTATTTCTAAAACAAAGGTTTTATTTTTATTTTTTTTTCAAATTAATTGTGAATTCAATGAATAAAATTAATGACTTCAACAATGGTTAATCTGTCAATTGCAAGTCAAGGGAAATAGCTGGTCATGGTGAAAGTTTTTTTGTGATGATGACACTATGTCGATGATGATGTGGCATGATGATCTGGTGAAGATGATGACAATAATAATGATGATGATGACATTCAGTTCTGCTGCTGCCGATGATGATGATGTCACCATGATGATGATGATATGACATGAGGAGATATAATGATGATGATGATGATGTGACATGAGGAGATATGATGATGATGTAACACGAGGAGATATGATAATGATGTTGATGATGGTGATGACATAGTTCTGTTGATGCCGATGATGATATGATTATCGTGATGAAGAAGATGATAGTGATGGTGGTGATGAAAATAAGCTCTGCTGCTATGAATGATGATGGTAATGATGACGATGTGACTTGACGAACTATGATGATGATTATGATGGTAACATGAGTTCTGTTGCTACCGATGATGATGATGGTGGCAATGATGACATTCAGTACTGCTGAGCACTGCCGATAGTATGATGATGATGATGATGATGAAGATGGTGGTGATGATGGTGATGACATTCAGTTCTGCTGCTGTCGATGATGATAATAATTCATGATGATGATGATGATGATGACAAAGCCAATGTCTTCATGCTGATGATGATGACATTCAGTACTGCTGCTGCTGATAATGATGATGATTATGTGACACGAAGAGCTATGATGATGATGTGACCATATTAATGATGTAACATGAGGATTTCTGAAAATGATTAATATAATGGTGGTGGTGATTGTCATGGCATGGGTTCTACTGCTGCTGCTAATGACGACGATAATGATGATGATGATATCTTCATGTTGATGATCAAAATGTGATATGAGGAGTGATAATGATGGTGGTGATTACAGATCCAGTTTGGGTTTTCTTCCAGTCAACTGCGTTTTAGTGGAGTTATGCCCCTTTCACTGTGAATTTTATCAAAATGATGGTTTCTCTGGACTTTTTTCCGTTACGCTTGAGATATTTCACTCAGATTTGGGGTCGGGTCTTTAGTAGCCTCTCTTGGTTTTTGAAAAATTGAAAATTTATATTTATGCGAATTACTTACTTTACTCAATTGATAAACATTGCGTGGAATGTCCATTTTGACCATTGTAACATATTTATATGTTAGAACCTAACAACTTGCATAAAAAGCAGACTTGTTGTTAGAAGCTTCCCGATCACAGTATCTATTATTTGCATGATTTTCATTAGACAAATCTCAGTTTCAAGTGCACATTTTTTTTATCAAATTGCTCAGTTTAGCTGATGCTTCAGTACCTTCAGTACTTTGATTTTCAAAATATACATTTCTGGGATTTCTCAAAAAAGAGAAAGAAAACAATTGAGGTGCTGTAAGGAATTTATTTTACCATTGTATTTTTATTCTCTATTTTACTTACTGGATCTTACTGTTATTTAATTATCATAACGTCAAAACAGAAAAAGGAATTGATAGGTATACAAACTAATTAGTGGTATTGACAAATGTAAATTATAAACCATACTTTACACACGACTTCTTTAGTCATTAAAGATTGGATACTTAATCATGACATACAAAAAGGATTGCTAATAAAAACAATATCTGGTAAAATAAAAAAAATATGTAATTGTTTTCATTACAGGTTATGGGTTAAAGCAAAATTTCAAACTATTGTAACTACTGAATTTCTTGTATTTATTTATGATTGGTGTGATCTTTAGACTTCCGGATATTGGTGAAAAACGGTGCTTGAGTGCTTGTATTTTGCTTTTAAATTTATATAAATTTTGTTGGAATTTTAAAATGATGTGTGGTGTATTAACTTATTTAGCACTGTATATAATGTAAGAGTATAAAGTAAAGGTAAAGTGAAGTATACCAATTAGCTTGACAAGAATAAAAAAAGTTACACTTTTTTCAGACACTGATTTTCATATTTTATACTTAAGAAAAAAAGTAACCTGCAGGTACATACTTACTTACTGAATTTTAATGGTAACAATATATAACATTTAACAGAGAAGTAATGCTATGTAATGCTTAAATTACATGCATTTTGTCTATGTAATGCATTACATTACAATTACATGTAATGCAAAAATTTGGGCATTACACATTACATGCATTACTTGGGGGAAAATGTAATGCATTACAGGGCATTGCAATTGCACATTAGCATTACCCCATGCCTGCTATATATACATGGTATAAAATCAACACTGTGACAGGCATGGAAGCAGTACAAGACAACAATTCGATCGCGATAATTATACACGATAAGAATATAATAGATGGTTGTAAGCGTTGGGCTTCCATACCAACAGTAAGTAGACCATAAGACATAAATGTTATATAATAATTTATTTAAGGACAAAATACATATATAAGGACAAGATAATATCGGTATGTCAATGAATATTAAATGATGAGACGTAAAACACCAGCAGCAATTTATATTTTAACATAAATCACATTAAGTTTCCAGCAACAATAAAACACTACCAGCAAAAATCAATGCCTTGACAGGTTACATAAAAGTGTAAAACAAGGGGCCAGAGTTTGTTAAAAGAAATACGCGGTTTTTGAAAACTCGACAATTTACGGTTGAGGTTATCTACGATTTATTTTATGCGTGCACCAGGCGTGATAGTTCATAATCATTCTAAGGCTACCAACGATCCAAGGTAAGATTATAAAAGCCGAGTTTCTATATTACTTGATTATTGTTTCGGCTGTAGATAGTTCAGCATTGTTCAAACCAAACGATATTCACCACAGTATTGTGTGACCGCGCGCTTTTTATGACATCTTGTATTTTGGATGATTATTAGTGGCCTTAGAATATAAATATCACGCCTGGTACACGAATTTTTAAAAGGAAAATAAATCGTAGGAAACCTCAACCGTAAATTGTCGATGCACATGAAGTTCCACCATTTATGATAATACTGTGATATTATGAAAATTTAATGTGACAATACGCCATGTGTTACACGGTAATATACTGTATGTGTAGTTGTATTCACGGTATCGTGACTCATTTTCGTTTCTTTCGCGGTCGAAAATATTCCGCGAAAATTTGTACCACGCGTAAAATAATGTTCTCGATCTTCATGATAGTCAGTTTCATAAATCCTCCGCAGAAGCTATGATTACATTCTGCGAAAAGGTGAAGCCGTGAAAAAAAGTACAACTCTATATTGTGATTTGTTTGGAGATTAGAACAACATCGAAAAAGCCGACCACATTTGTACATAGACTAGCTCTCGTTATTCACAACTTTTCTCAACCTTTAGTCTTAATTTTTCCCCCGTTTTTTTTTAATTTTATTTTTCATTTGAATTTTCTTTAAATTTTTTGTTAATGGCTTTTATTTCTTTGTTTTCATTCATCAATATATTTAGTTGTGTAGGTTTGTACAACATATATGTACCTATATTTACGAAGGCCCAGTCTACTCTGTCATTTTACCAATACTATGCTAGTGGTATAACTTAACATGCCAGTCTCAGCTCAGCAATACAGAGTAAGCACTGGCCTTTTTATAAATGGTACCACTATCAATATCTCCAGATGTGTACTTACAACTCATCCAATAAACATAATAATAGCAATTTTAATCTTAACACGTCGCCTTATTGTAATGTCTACAATAGGTGTATTTAGCTAACATGTTTACCTTTTTCTTTTTTTACAGTGTTTTCAATTTTATCATTACTTTTTATACTTATGTCGAGCGAGACTCTGAATGTACTCGTAAAAAACTCCATTTACATAACACATTGTAGTGTAATTTCATGCCACTCTATTTTTACAACTTTATTGCGTAAAAAACTCATTTTTTATCATGTAATCTATTTATTAGAGTATGTATCATTATGTTATTTTGCATATATATGCATATTATTGTTATATGAATCTGGTGATGTAGAGAAAACCCTGGCCCTCTTTCTATCAACACGTCTAACGATTCCTCATTTTTTAGCCAATTCAGTACAAGCAAGTTCTTATCTTTTCTCCATTTAAACATACAAAGCATTTTGCCTAAAATTGACATAATAGGATCAGAACTTAATGATATTGACATTTTAGCATTGACAGAAAGCTGGCTTCATCCCCTCATTCAGGCCGGACGAAGACATTCAACTTGACGGCTATTACAAACCTTTTCGACATGACAGGATTGATCAAAACGGGGGAGGGGTCGGGACACGATTTATGTTAAGGAACGGACTGATCTTTATATCGACGGACTTGAATGTATATGGCTTGAATTCTTGATTAAGGGTAAAACAATTTTATTTGGCACATTTTATAGACCACCTAATACTGGACAGGACACATGGGATAAAATTGCATTGAATCATCAATAGACCGTGCAACAGACAGTTCTTTTGATTACTTTATCGTGACAGGAGACTTCAATGACGACCAATTAAAATCTTCCAAGACAAAAATCAAACATATACTTGATTGTCTTAGTTTAAAACAATTAATAAAAGAACCTACACACTTTGACAAAAACACGTGCTCATTAATCGACCTCTTCATTATTGACAATGACGATATAGTAGAATCTTGTGGTGTCGGAGAAACTTTTTACGACGTACATATTCGATACCACTGTCCTATATATCTGACTTTACGACTAGAAAAACCCAAACATACTTGTATCAAAAGGAAGATATGGGACTATAAAAACGGCAACTTCCAATTATTCAGGGAAAAGCTACGTAACATCGACTTTAAGACCATAATAGACAGCAATGACATTGACGTTGCAGCGGCCGATATTGCAACTTGCATTTTGACAGACGCCGACAAAACTATTCCTAGTAGTGACCATACGACAAAACGACAAACCATGGATGAGAAACGACATCAGACGACTTATTCGACAAAGAAAACGAGTCCATAATATAGCCAAAAAGTCTAACTCTCAAGGTCACTGGGCTAAATTCAGACTATTAAGAAATCGTTGTGTCACTGCAATTAGGAACGCTAAGACTGACTATTACAAAAAACTTGCAGATAAACTAACCTCAAGCTCTATGACAAGTAAAAGTTGGTGGCATATTGCCAAAACATTTTTGGGTAACCAAAATAAAAACGACACACTTCCTCCTTTGACACATAATGGGAAAATATATACGGACGAAACGGGCAAAGTTAACATTTTAAACGAATACTTCACTCAACAATCTACTGTAAATGACAGAAATATCGACACACCAGTTTTAACACCACTACCTCACTATGGAAGACTTCGTCATTACTTCTTCTGACGTCAAAGACGTTCTGTCATTACTCGATGTCTCCAAAGCTTCTGGTCCGGATTCATTGAGTCCTAGACTCTTAAAAAATGCCACTTCTGAACTATGTGAGCCACTATCTTATTTCTTTAACAAACTCTTAAATTTCCACACTTTTCCAACCCCTTGGAAATTGGCCAACATTGTACCCGTTTTTAAAAAAGGCGACCATTCTGCCGTATCTAATTACAGGCCTATCTCTCTTCTTAATGTACTTGGTAAAATAATGGAAAGGTGCGTACTTAAATATTTGCTTAATTATATCTACCAAAACAAGATTATCACAAGTTTTTAGTCGGGTTTTACTCAAGGAGATTCCACTGTTAATCAACTTCTTGCTATTTGTAATGAAATAGGCTTAGCACTTGACCACGGTAAGGAAGTTAGACTAGTTTTCTGTGACATTAGCAAGGCATTTGAGCGAGTGTGGCATAGAGGATTGCTTCTTAAAATGGAGTCGATTGGGATTAAGGGTAAATTGTTGCATTGGTTTCATAGTTATTTAAGTAATCGTCACCAGCGGGTTGTTTCAGATAATGTTTCCTCTTCCTGTTTACCCGTCACTGCTGGTGTTCCCCTGGGTTCCATCCTAGGGCCCATTCTTTTTCTCATTTACATTAATGATATAGTTGCTGACATTGGAAGCAGTATTAGACTATTTGCTGATGACACCTCACTTTATGTCAATGTTGAAAATCCACATAAATCGGCTGAGTACTTAAATTCTGATCTTTCCAAAATATCTTTGGTCTCAAAGGTGGCTTGTTTCTTTCAATCCTAAAAAAACTGAATCTATGATCATTTCCAAAAAAGCTGTTAAACCTTTTCACCCTGCCTTATATATGAATGAAACTCTAGTTCAAGAAGTTGATTCACACAAACACCTTGGAGTGATATTTTCATCCGACGGTACTGGAAATTGCATGCTGATGAATTATTATCTAAAGTTAACTCTAGACTTTCAGTACTGAAAAAATTGAAATTCAAACTCGACCGCCTTTCTCTTGAAACTCTTTATCTTAGCTTCATAAGACCTCTAATGGAATACGGAGACGTCATCTGGGACAACCTGACAGACGAATATACAAAAAAAATTAGAACGAGCAAATATTGAAGCAGCTAGAATAGTAACTGGGGCAACCAAATTAACTAGTTTAAATTTATTATATCAAGATGTGGGGTGGGAAACACTAGAAACGAGAAGGAAAAAACATAGATTAATTCAATTTTTTAAGATGTATCACAGGCAATCCCCTACTTATCTATCGCAAATGATTCCACCTACAAGCTCAGAAATTCACCAATATAACACCCGTTCATCTGAAAACTTAGAAACTATATTATGCAGAACAGACTATTATTATAAATATTTCTTCCTTCAACAATTAGAGATTGGAATAACATCCCAGTCTCAGTCAGAAACAGTTCGCTTAACATTTTTAAATCTTTCTTAAACCAGAAAATACATATTCCAAATTTTTTTACACAGGTAGACGCATAGGACAAATACATCACACCAGACTTAGGTTTAACTGTAGTTCACTAAATCACCATTTATATAGTAAAAACCTCGTTGATAGTCCCAATTGCGCATGCGGTCAATTTGAAACTACAAAACATTTTCTTTTACACTGTAACTTGTACACTCATATAAGAAATACTACTATTCATACCATAAACGTCTCTTAAGATCTTGACATATTGTTATTTGGAAATCACAACCTGGCCCCTGCCGAAAACATTGATATTTTCCTACTTATCTATCGCAAATGATTCCACCTACAAGCTCAGAAATTCACCAATATAACACCCGTTCATCTGAAAACTTAGAAACTATATTATGCAGAACAGACTATTATTATAAATTATTTCTTCCTTCAACAATTAGAGATTGGAATAACATCCCAGTCTCAGTCAGAAACAGTTCGCTTAACATTTTTAAATCTTTCTTAAACCAGAAAATACATATTCCAAATTTTTTTACACAGGTAGACGCATAGGACAAATACATCACACCAGACTTAGGTTTAACTGTAGTTCACTAAATCACCATTTATATAGTAAAAACCTCGTTGATAGTCCCAATTGCGCATGCGGTCAATTTGAAACTACAAAACATTTTCTTTTACACTGTAACTTGTACACTCATATAAGAAATACTACTATTCATACCATAAACGTCTCTTAAGATCTTGACATATTGTTATTTGGAAATCACAACCTGGCCCCTGCCGAAAACATTGATATTTTCATCAAACTTCAAAAGTACATTCTTTTATCAAAGAGATTTTCCGTTTAAAACAATGATTATTTTACATTATGAAACTTCACATACTAGTATATGTCATAAATTATTGTATTCTGGAATTTTCATTTCTCTTTTATAAATTATAACCTACACACTTTATTTATTTATTTATTTATTTATTTATTTATTTATTTATTTATTTATTTATTTATTTATTTATAAACCACCCATTATTTATTTATTAAAGTAATTAAGTTATCCAATTGTTCAATAATTCATCTATTTAGTTACAAAAATATATATGGTTTTTTTCTGTGACATGCAAAATATTGTAATATTATAATTGTCTAGGAAACCGGTTTATATAAGAGTTTACTCTTGTTCCGGGATCCTCTTTATATTATTTATTTGTAAATTGTACTTGAAACATAAATGAAATATTGTTTAAACTAACATCGAAAAAGCTGTATTCTTTACTGTAATTACCTTATTTATACTTTCACTCCGCCCCTTTCACTCCTGTTTTTGGTATCGCTGCAAATGTCAGAAAATGACGCTAATATAATTTACATAGCGATATCGAAGGCGATAATAAAAAGTTTTAATATGAAGTCAACGGATAGTAGATTAGACAACGGTTACAACAGGCCACGTTATTTAACGGCATGGGCTTGTTTTCACGATGCAAAAAGCTATGATTTCACACGCTAACCCCATGAAAATCTATAAAAACCGAGAGACCAATTGGTTGTGAACAGACTTTTTATCAGAGATTAGAACAACATCGAAAAAGGTGTATTCTTTACTTATTTATACTTATTTATACTTTCACAATTTTTATTATTATTATTTTTTTTTATTATTTATTTATTTATTTTTTTTTTTTTTTTGACAACTTCTCTTTCTTTATCTGTTGAGTGTTCATTATTTGTACCGTCTGAAAAACGTGCACTTTGTAACAGTAAACGAAACTAGAACACGAAACAACAACAATATATGACTGAAGAAATTGACAAACACGAACAAAACAACAAACACGGTGCAACTTTACATAGCGATATCGAAGGCGATAATAAAAAGTTTTAATATGAAGTCAACGGGTAGTAGATTAGACAACGGTTACAACAGGCCACGTTATTTAACGGCATGGGCTTGTTTTCACGATGCAAAAAGCTATGATTTCACACGCTAACCCCATGAAAATCTATAAAAACCGAGAGACCAATTGGTTGTGAACAGACTTTTTATCAGAGATTAGAACAACATCGAAAAAGGTGTATTCTTTACTTATTTATACTTATTTATACTTTCACAATTTTTATTATTATTATTTTTTTTTTTTTTTTATTTATTTATTTTTTTTTTTTTTTGACAACTTCTCTTTCTTTATCTGTTGAGTGTTCATTATTTGTACCGTCTGAAAAACGTGCACTTTGTAACAGTAAACGAAACTAGAACACGAAACAACAACAATATATGACTGAAGAAATTGACAAACACGAACAAAACAACAAACACGGTGCAACTTTGGATACGCACGGGCACTAACCTATCCGGAAATATCACCCGGAAAGTCTCATTCCGTCTTTCGATATGGTTAGTACCATTCGCACATAGTTGTCTGTCTGTGTGTCATGTAAACAACACCGACAACGACGGGTAACAACCAAGATGTTCTCAGACGAAACACTTGAAGGCGTAAATTTTCCATCTACGTGGAAGAAAGAAAGGTAAAATAAATTTTAACTTTTTTTCTAAATTGAACTGGTCGGAATAATTTTAAAATGCCTTACATGGAGTAAGGTAACTTGTCCATTTTTATGTTGGTTGTTGGACATGTTATTGTTAGAGGCATCCATTTTTTTCAGTTGGTCTACATGTATATCTTATGTCGGATCACAGGGATCTAGAATATTTATAGCTCAGTAAACAATTCTCGTCACTGGTAACTAAAAAATCCCCCTCGAGTTATAAATATACTGATTTCAGACGCCTATTGGTGTAAAACTTGCACATCTGGATCAAATATGCAGCAACCTGAGTTACCTCACTGCATAAGTTCGAATTCCACTCGGAGAAAACCTCAGTGTGAGAAAGTTTGTCAATTTGCTTGCCAAAGGACAGTGGTTTTTTGCAGTTTACTCTGATTTACTCTATCGTTCTAGCCATCATAGATGCAAGTGAAACTTGACTGGAGGTTAAACACCACACTCTACCTCCCATACTTTCCAGATGTATGGACCTTCCAAATGTAGCAATATAGCTTCTGTTAGGTATAGTATATACTATGTACAGACTGATTATTTACACTTAAGGTCAAATAATGCAGGTAGTAGGCTAGCGTTATTTACACTTACGCATGCGCAATACGATAACTAATATCAGCTGTATAAGGGCAAGGTTGTGTTCAATGAAGTATGTCGACCTAATACACGAGATTACTTAAAGATGCCTGTCAATTTATAATGAAACCATTTAAGATAAATTGATCATTAAATATTTCACTCCGATATTACACAGATTTACCTGTTGATAATTAGACTGTCTTACATTCACACCTTAGACAATCATCTCACTCAACTCATAGTAATTAACACCGGCCGTTAATTACTTTGTTTATTTTGTGACACTCACCAATGCGTCACTGGCTTCAATGTGTTATCAACTGTTAATTAAAGGTTACCATGATACCGGTGGACTTTGAAACACTGTCGCCAAACAAAATTTTAAAAAATCGCCAAGTGCTGATTTTTGTCACAATTGACGACATTGGCGATGCTCAGCACGAACCCTGAATTATAGCTATTTAATTTATTTGTGTTATTTGTTTTACAGTTATTTGAGTTGAATAAGATCGTTGTTTCAACGATCAGTTGTGAAGACGGTCATATTAATCTGTCTTAATCATGACATTTCAGATTGGCCATTGTTAATTTTGAGTTTCATTGTTACAAATTTCATCATGACATTTCAGATTGGCCATTGTAAATCTGAGTTTCATTGTTACAAATTTCATCATGACATTTCAGATTGGCCATTGTTAATTTTGAGTTTCATTGTTACAAATTTCATCATGACATTTCAGATTGGCCATTGTAAACCTGAGTTTCATTGTTACAAATTTCATCATGACATTTCAGATTGGCCATTGTAAACCTGAGTTTCATTGTTACAAATTTCATCATGACATTTCAGATTGGCCATTGTAAACCTGAGTTTCATTGTTACAAATTTCATCATGACATTTCAGATTGGCCATTGCATAATGTGTCTGTCGTGTTCGGTGGCTGATTTAGGACACACATTTTTAAAATTTAATCTTGACTGCTCAACTTACTATCTCAAGTGATCGACTTACTATCTCGAGCACTCAACTTATGATCTCGAGTGCTCAACTAATGATCTCTAGTGCTCGACTTACGATCTCGAGCGTTCAGTATACTATCTTGAGCGCTTGACATTATATATTGACCAACCTCTTTTATCTTTGTTATAGGTCTGTATCAGAGAGTGGTACACAGACAAGGGAACAAGAAACAGAGGAAGTTGGTGTACAGTCAGTCAAACACAGAGAAGAAGGGGTAAAAGTTGATGTAGTATAAACTACTTATCAATGTGGTTTTTTTTCAGTTTTAGTGATTCTATCTGAAATTTTTATTGATGTTTTTTATGATTTACTGATTGAACATTTATTATAGATGAAGGTTGGGGTCATTTATATAGATGCATAAAGCTTTTCTGTGTTTAATTCAACAGTTTAACATCAGGATTTAAGCCATATTGTAATAAATTTTGACACCTTTTAGAGAAATTTCTTGCATAGCAATCAGTGAACTTAATTTCCAGGACTTATTCTGCGATTGCTAGGCATATTTCACTTTCATCCCATTCTTTAATTATAATATATCTATATTGGACAAATCTTCTCACACAGACCACTTCTCTTAGATTCTCTAAGATGATCTTAATTGACAGGTTTGAATGTAGCTTTATAAAAAACGTTTATCCCTTTCACAGGTACAGACAGATGAAGAGGGCGGCAGTAAATTAAAATTAGCCCCAGACACAGCAGGAAGACTGACAGAATGGCTTAGAAAAATAGAACCATTGGTCATACGGGAATTGCAAGGGAATTTGTCATCACATGCATTTGATGGTAAGATGGTATATTAATAGAATATTATGAGTGTCCATGTAGGATAGGGAAATCTCGCACTAGGGATGGAATATTCAACCCCAAGACAATGTCATTCCACCACAGAATGACATCATGTGATTGTCTTTTGATTATGACATCACTGAAAGGCCACATGTGTAGATAAAGATAAATAGTGGTAGCAGGCTTTCAACCGTACCTAAAATACCTAAAAAAAACCTTAATTTTGGACAGTGTCCTAAAAATCCTAAAAAGGTTCCAAATTTGAGGCAAATACCTAAAAAAGTCCTACATTTTTTGTAAAATTCCTAATTTTTTCAAAACTCTGCCGACAGTTAACTAAACATGCTTTTAGTTTCTTATTCTCAGATTAGCAAGCCAGTTTTCTTGGAGGATCAGATCTTCATTTGGTGCATGTGCGGACACTGACAGTGTTCATGAACAGTTTCTAGTTGAAATTATAAAGACATATACAGTGTTGGAATGTAATGTATGAGTGAAGATCTGAACTCAAGAAAACAGGCAGACATAAAAGATTAAAATGTCCTATGTTGTGAGTGTTTTATACTTTTAAATTCAACAACAAAAAGGTAAGCCAATTTATTATATCCTTTATAAAATATGTCCTAAATTTTCTTTAATTGTCCTAAAAATCCTAAAAAACCTCCTACTTTTTGCTAATATTTGTCCTAAATTTTGTCCTAATTTTTTGTTAGATTACAGTTGAAAGCCTGTGGTAGATAAAGGCACACAGAGGTAAAGATAGAAACTTCTACCATTTTTTTTTTTGTAATTCATGTTTTTATTCTCCCAGACATTAAATAGGGATGGTCAAGTGCCAGGGTTGGGGCCACTGGGTTCACTTGCCGGGTAACAAAAGGACAATTTTACAAATACAACACACACACACACACATATATATATATATATATATATATATATATATATATATATATATATATATATATATATATATATATAATATATATATATATATATATATATATACAACACACCATCAAGTACTTAAGTAAATGACAAATATATAGTTTTGTTTCCAACATTTTATCTATTATATTTCCTTTGGTATTGTACTTGTAAATTCTTTTCAGTTTTGTATGGGTTTTTGTTTATGCAAGTGTGTGTGTGTGTGTGTGGTGTGTGTGTGTGTCAACCCCTATGAGATTCAGATACAAACAGTATATATAATTCTGATACAAACAATATATATTATACATTTTCATGATAAAGGTATAGTTTTAATCGTCAGGAATCATTTTATACACTATAAATGTTGATTATTTATTTTCACTACCACTTCCGCAGTACTAACACCACAGTCACATCAGATGAAGAAAGTATATTATTCGTCAAAGATATTGATCCATGGGTCCCAAAATTCCAGAAATTTGGCATAAAGAGATTTTTTATTGCAATGATTTTTCAATATTAATCTGATATTTAAGACTCATTTTCCATGTTTTTAAATTTGGTAGTTTTTTATCAATTCTACACTTATATATGTAAAGTCTGGTAGTTAAAAGTAGAAAATTTTGAGGTTTATATTTCTGTTTTTGGTCAATAAGTCCAAAAACTTCTACCATGGTTCCATCAAATGGAAATCTTAATCTCAAACTTAGAAGATGAAAAAAAAAATTTCCCTAACATGTAGTAACATTAACTTTACTGTGGTGGCTAAATAGAGAAAGCATTATTCTTCAAACACAAGACCCTTCGCCACTGCAGGATTGACCCCCAAGCCTAATTAATTGTATTATCAGACATTTCATTATAAACCACCCCCAGTCCCCCATCTACACCCCAAACTTAGTTTGTGGGGATATATAGGAATACCCTTGTCTGTCTGTCTGTCCATCTGTCTGTCTGTCATATGTAAAAACAGGTTCACTCAATAACTTTCACAACAGTTGATGAATTTTCATCAAACTTGGCACAAATATAAACAAAAATGATATATTGTGCTGTATATCACATTCAGGTGTGTAGGTCAAGATTTTTGCCCAGAAGCTTATTTTTCCATTTCATTGGACCCTGAACCCATCACCAAAGAGGGGTCTGATAGCCCTGTGCATACAGGTAAATATTTTAGCTGCTAGCATGCATTAATTTATATACAGTCCAACCTGCCTTGACCTTTTAATTGGCAGATACGCCAAACTACACCATTTTGATTTTCGGCGTGTCAGGTGTACTATTTTCGGCATGGAAATGTGATTTGTGGATGGATCTTTAAAATCCTGGTACCAAAACAAATTAGAGAAAATTTTCTATGAACTTTGTTCTTTCTGTTTTTCTTTACACTCTGTCCTACATATTTTTTTACTTGAAATTCAAACACGCAATTAAAATTTCTATTTTCGTGAATTTTTTCTACATTATTTAAACCCGAATATTTTAATGTATTTCTAGATGTTAAAATGCTGTAAAACTTACATGTGTAAAAAAAAGAGAAAAAATCATATTTAAAAAATTTACAAAATTATTTATGACACAAAATGACGGAAATTGAGAACTTTGAATTTGTACTACATGTGGGCGAAAAATTTGTGTTTAGGTAAACACATCGTTTTATGCCGTAATTTTTGCACTTTTTGAGTACTTTCGAGGCATTAGCTGTAATCGACACCATGTAAAACGTGTGTTTTCGAATGGATTGTATCATATATTTGTACGGTGTTTCACTATAGTAAACGCGTACTTTGCTATCGCTTTCTGCCAAGATCGGGCTTCTTTTCTATAGATTAGTATGCATGGAAATAGTGCGCCTGGTAAATGAACGTGAAGGAAGTGTATCTGTTTTATCGTGAGATGTATTCTGAAATGAGTAATGGATTTTGTTACATATGCACATTTGGAATAAATTTTCAGAATATATTTCGGAATCTAGTAATATATTGCGATGAGATGAATCCAAAAATTTGTGCAATCTGGCGAACTGATCTCGTAAATACAATAAAAAGTAGTCCGGGTAGTTTGCGTCCTACCATCAGTTTGACTATGTAAAATCATAACTCTTTATGAAATAAACAGCAATGACAGGTGGATTTAACTAATTCTTTATGAAATCTACGGTAATTTGAATTTATTTTAAAGGGCATAATAAAGTATTTTGGTGTTGCAGTACTCTGTTACATTTTAAAACTTATTTATCGATTACATTTGACTTCTGTAAAAGGGAGATAAATCGTACAGTGCAATGTGCAATCTACAAATTTACAGGTTTGCAAAAACTCTCTTTTCTTTTATCCAAAATGAGAAACAACGATCGATCCTGAAGGTACAATTGATAAAACTTTATTAAATTTTAATTTTTTATTTTAATTACTGATCGTCTTTTTCAAATATTGATGGAATTATTATTTTCTGTCGTTTTTTACTGAGCAATACATGGTTTGTACATTTTTTTTTCTTTTTCAAAAACACCATCGATGCCCCCCTCCCCCCAGGGGGATTTTCGGTTATATTCATAGTCCTACTCCAGAACCATTTTCCCAACTACGCCGTACAGCAGCATAACAGTGCTATGTTTTATCAATTGAAAGGAAATTCAATGCAGAATTCAACTATATGATTTCTAATCTCTAAATTTAGATCTGCGAAATTATATGACCATTTAATAAATATGCTTTAAAAAGTGCCAAATCCTATACAATGTTGAAGTTTTTGCCCAGTCTTCTATGACCAGTACGCTTTCTCTTTAAGATTTTTCGACACTGAAATGTCAGATCAGAGAGATATTTGTAATATAATAAAAATAAGTAATTCTAAGGAATATTGTCCATTTACATTTTTTCAAATATTGACTTTTGATTACACTTTTATTAGTCTAAAATAAAGGGTCTTGAAAACAGTTTTGAAGACCTGATTTTCAGGTTTATATCCCATTGGTTTGCTCAATTAAAGTGATTAAAATAAAATCTTTATATGGTGAAAAGGCAAATTTTCATAGCTTCCCATTTATATATCAACGACTAACAGAAATCAAATAGTTTAAAGATTTCACAAAATGAATTTGGAAATTGGACCTTTACTACCCCAGAATACAAAAAAAACATACTTGTAAAAGGCAACTACGAGTAGGCAAGCCTGAAGTACGCTAAACGGTCTGGTGTTGTAGCAGTGAACAAACACTATAAACGGTTAATTCTGGCAAGGAACAAGCAGCTCACACACAGGTATATGTACTGTGGATAAATAATACACACATGAATAGTACATGGTCTGAAAGATTTCCGATGCGAATTCAAACACCTTTTTATGCAAGAAACGCATTTACTTCTTTGACGTGTGCGCTAAATAATATTTTTGAAGCATTGTTAATTAATACTAAAAAGTGTTTTAACTATGAACACTAGAAATAATTCCAGAACTGGCAGATTGCTGCTTTTTGTACCGTTTTATTATTATTATTTTTTTAATTTTAAGGACCCTCAGGGAAAGTGCCTTTGGTGCATCTCTAGACTTATAAAAACTTCCCGTTTATAACACACATGCGTTTTAATAAAATGGCATTGCTGCTGAACTGAAAAATTGTGTATGTAACAATATGATTCAGTATAGAAAGTGAATTTGACAATTATACAATTACCGGTACATGTATAGCCCTTTTATGATAGAAGGGACACTTTCTTGCATTTTAAGTCTATTTGTTCTTGAGTTTTACTTTTTTACACCCTTCAACAGATATGATTTATTTACAAAAGAAATCTGAATAGCTTCTCACACTTACAGTATATTTCATTTTGGTAGATTCTTGTCAGGAGTCCAATGAAATGCAGAAGTTCGAAGCTGTCAGTTATCCAAATCAATCTTTTTTATGCTGAGTTATGGTGTTTAACGTCCCAATCAAGAATATTTCACTTATATCGAGACTTTGTCAGCTATAGGTGAAGGTGCAGAGATTTTGCCTGTGAATTGCGCTTATGGCATTATACAGCAGTGTTCTTTAGCGTACCAAGCTTACCATGATTCGATATGTTTGGCGAGAACAATCTGAAGTTAATAAAATTTAGTCTCTATTTGCTAGGCTACACACCATTTATAACACGGGCTACTATTATTATTTTCCACCATCAGTAAAATAGTAATGGTAACTTAAAACATATGGGGGCGTTTAGGTGGCCAAATATTCTAAAGTGAGTAGTTACAGATCACAATCCTACGTTCAAACCCCACTCAGAACACATCCTAATGTGAGAATGTTTGTCATTTCCTTTGCCGAAGGATTTTTTTCAAGACAATCCGGTTTTCTCCACCATCCTTGATCTGACCGCCTCAATATATATAAAAAAATTTGATTGGGTAGTAAAATATACTTGACAATATACAATGTAACCAAAAAACAGGAAATATATTGAGACCACTGATCATAAAACTCTTAACTGTACAACCACTGCGTTAGATCAGTTGATAGAGTGCTCGCTCTGTAAGTGGGAGGTTGTGCGTTCAAACGCTGACCAGGTCTGACCAATGACTTAAAAGTGGGTATTGACTGTTTTTTTACCAAGCACTTGGCAATACAAAATGAAAGTCACAATTTTTTCGCATGGGAACTAAAATAGATGAGGCCCCTGTGTCACAATAGGCTTGGTACGATAAAAAACCCTGATGTATAATGCCACTTGCACCTTTGCCTATAGCTGGTTATTTCTAGATATAAGTTAAATGTTCTTGATTTTGATGTTAAACATCATAATGCACTCACACACTCACTCGCTCCTAACTGTTCACGGGGACTGGTATAAATGTGTTGGGTTGATAATACTATACATGATGTTCTCAATCCCGACATTGACAATATGTAGTGACCATTAAACTACACTCTGTTGAAAAGACACCAGTTGTTAACAGTTTTCTGTTTTGGTTGCCATGGTAATGGAATTTGAAATAATCAAAACGAAATAGCATGATTCTTTTAATTTTAAAAAAATGTTAATTTTGTTTACCATTCATCAGTTCATTCGTATTGTTGAAGTTATGAAGTCAAAGTTACAGTCTTGCCTTTTAAAAATATATACTAAAATAAAAGAATTTGCATGATTTTTTTCTAATAAATCACCAAAAATCTATTATTTTCAGAGTTCCTATTTTGGGTGAAACACACCAATTTTGAATTTATTCCCGTCTATTCATCTTCACTGAATAATCAAGTCATGTGAAATAACAAACTTTAAGTTTTAAATCAACCCAAGCTCAAGGATTTTTAGAATAAAGTCAATTTACACAATCTCTTGTGTAACACAGTCATTACACTTTTGGTTACCATGGTAACAGATTTTTTGTTTAAAATTAGTGAAAGAGGAATATGAGTCTCCTTAATACATACAATTTATTATTTATCCGACCCCCGATATCATTAGAGTTTTGGACTAAAATTTATCGTCTCAACTTTTTCAAAAATGAAACAAAATAAGGTTTTTGCATGTTTTTTATTAAATGATTGGTCAAAATTGCTAGGGAATTCAGAATTCATATTTTGGGTGAAAACATAGATATTGTGAAACCATCTTTCATATTCAAATGTATTAATAGTTTCATTGATATTATTTACCAAAAGTCATATATTTTACACCTGCCAATATAAGAAAATAGCAATATAAAGTGAAATAAAACAGACACTTCTTCTTTATTTTCATTTTTGCATGGCTTTCGTTGCCATGGCAACCATAATTTTAATGAAAATATTTTTAAATACAAAGGATGTCTTCGGAAAATATAAGGAAATGACCCATAGGAAAATTTTGTGCATGTCAAAACTTATATTAATAAAATATTGATTAAATCTATAGAATAAAGTATGTTCATGTCAAAAAAGATATCTCTGGTAACCGATTAGAATTTCTATATGTACATAAAAAACGGTGATTCAAAGCAAAAATGGCTATTTCCATACATTTACTACATATATGTTGCAATTTCATACTGATGGCAGGCCTTTCCGTGAACAAAACAGACATTAAAATGTAGGTATTTTATGTAGTTTTCACTGACTTAAAGATTATTCACGGGCATGCCTGCCATCATGGTGAAAAACTGAAAAACGCTTAAAAATTAAACCATTATCCTTGTCCGTCACTGATATATTATAGCTTATACAAAGTGTTTGTAAGCTTCGGTAGCTCAGTGGTAAAGTATGTAGACTGCTAAGATATCACAAAATGCTACTCTTTTAATGTGTGAGTTCGAATCCCATAGATTGCACAGGATTTTGTTTTTAGATTTTTCCTAATTTTTGTATCTTCAAAACACATTATTTACTAAATTATATTTAACTCAATTGTAAGTGAATAAGTAATAATGCTTTTTTCATCAAAAGTGTTAACGTCTAAGCAAGTTGTACATAAGCATCGATATTAATATATAACAAGACAGAGCAAAGTGAAAGTCTTGTATATATATGCCGTCTCAATAACGTGCTTGTTGTTGTACACTGGTATATGTAACAAAAGAGTGTCATGGTTGTAGGTTTGTTTGTAATCTGTAACAACGAGTTGAAAATGCTGATGGGGCATTGGTAAATCAAAAAATAATTTACTTTTGATTTGAAGTATTTAATCATTGCACAGTCACTTTTTAGTACAGATTTAAACTGAAACATACACATGAAATTTCAGCGAAAACTTAAAGCATCTCCCATTCATACTTAACTTTGATTTTCCTTCAAAACCATATTTTTCTTGTGTACTGTTCTCAAGATACAAGACATTTATTTTAAAAAATGTAAAATTCAGCATTTTTCACATGTTTGTCGTAAATGAGGTGTTTATGTTGCCATGGCAACTGATATATGGATGAAATGTATCTAAAAGGGAAGTATAGTATATGAGGATACAAAATATATATGGGTTGGTTACCCTAAATTCTGCATTGAAAATAGGGCACAGTTTTTGCACTTTTTCAAAATTTTTCTGTCAATAAAAGGTTTAAAAGCCACATCTATATAAGAGCCACCTGCTGATAAAAGTCAGTAGAAATCTATTCCAATTGTTTTTATTTATATTTGAACCTGTATATAAAGGCCACTTTTACTGCTTCCCTCGGGTGGCCTTTATAGACAAGTTTGACTGTACATGTGCATGCAAAGAATTCTGTTGAATTTTTCACTGTGAATTGTTTTGATTAAATGTTTTATATAATTACATTGTATGTATTTTTCAGATTATCAAGCCAATCTGGGTGAAGACACATCATCAATTTCTTGTGTTCACAAACTTTCACATTCTGAATTAAATGGCAAGGTTAGCATATCCTTAAAAAGTGCTGGTCATATATATATATATGTGTGTATATATATACATGTCATTATGCCTCAGTATTTTGAGTTATGTGATATATAGAATCTTAGACTCATGAGGGTTTAATATGAAATTTATTAAACTCGTTCAATAATTAAATATGCCACTCGCCAAGGCTCGTGGCATATTTAATTATTAAACTCGTTTAATAAATTTCATATTAAACCCTCACTCGTCAAAGATCCTCTATATATATGTGTGTGTGTGGTGTGTGTGTGTGTGTGTGTGTGTCTAATTCTCTACTCTTTTACACTTAATAATTCCCCTCTGCCTTTTGAAAAAGAGGGGGGTATTAAATTTGATCTTCCATCCATGTCTGCCTTCCATCCTTCATGACACTTCCTGTCCAAAATAATTGTCCAAAAGACTAAAACTATGAATCACTATTTTACAAAACTTGGTGCAAAGCACCAGCATTGATAAAAGATGTACATATCATTAGCCTAAGTTGGTTTGCTCATTTTCCTTGGAGTTATGACCCTTTGAACATAAATGCAAATTATAAAATTTACCAAATTCACCACATTTGCTTGTTTTGTGGAAATTAATGTGAATAAGCAAGCAAATATTTTGGAATACCATGGGTCACAACTAGCTCTTTTGTGTGGGTGCCATTTATTATGTGTACTCTGCTGTGTACATGTATATTGATTATGTGTGTATAGTTTCAGGTTACAGGTTTATCATGGAACTCTACAGGAGCAGTTATTGCTGCATGGTATCCTTTATACGGCTGTACTTTATACAAACTTACCACTATAGAAACTCAGTTTGTTAAGAGTGCTCGCTTGGTTTGTGGGAGGTGGTGGGTTAGAACCCCAGCCAGGGTCTGACCAAGAAAAAAAAAGATATTGACTGTTCTTTACCCAAGCACTCAGCATTTAGACTGAAAGCAAGACTTGAAAATAGGTAGTGACTGCTCTTTACCCAAGCACTCAGGTTTAGAAATGAAATTCAAAGGGTTGTTTGGAAGAGACCTAACAAACTGGTCCCCTGTCACATGGCAGGCGTGGCATGTTAAAGAACCCTCCTTGCACATTGCCCTGTCTCCTAGCACATTACCATGAGCAGACTGCAAATGTAAAAAATTCTACCACTTCACCTAGAGCTAGTGATATCAAAAAAATTGTAATTTAATAAATGACTTATTTTGTAGTTTTAGATACAGCATGTGTATAAATTAATTGTTAAAACATTTGATTTATATAATCCTTAATAATGATTTAGTTATGGTCGATATGATCATGAAGATTGGTGTACACATAAAACAGCCCTCTGTACATGGAACTTAGAGCGTAGGAATCTAAATGAGAACAAACCTGACACCACTATAGATCTGTCTAGTTGCTTGATGTGTATAGCTTTCCATCCAGATAATCCGGCACAGATTGCAGGTGGTAACTTTAATGGTAAGTTAATGGGGATTACAGGTGGTAACTTTAATGGTGAGTTAATGGGGATTACAGGTGGTAACTTTAATGGTGAGTTAATGGGGATTACACGTGGTAACTTTAATGGTAAGTTAATTGGGATTACAGGTGGTAACTTTAATGGTGAGTTAATGGGGATTACAGGTGGTAACTTTAATGGTAAGTTAATGGAGATTACAGGTGGTAACTTAATGGTAAGTTAATGGGGATTACAGGTGGTAACTTTAATGGTGAGTTAATGGGGATTACAGGTGGTAACTTTAATGGTAAGTTAATGGGGATTACAGGTGGTAACTTTAATGGTAAGTTAATGGAGATTACACGTGGTAACTTTAATGGTAAGTTAATTGGGATTACAGGTGGTAACTTTAATGGTGAGTTAATGGGGATTACAGGTGGTAACTTTAATGGTAAGTTAATGGAGATTACAGGTGGTAACTTAATGGTAAGTTAATGGGGATTACAGGTGGTAACTTTAATGGTGAGTTAATGGGGATTACAGGTGGTAACTTTAATGGTAAGTTAATGGGGATTACAGGTGGTAACTTTAATGGTAAGTTAATGGAGATTACACGTGGTAACTTTAATGGTAAGTTAATTGGGATTACAGGTGGTAACTTTAATGGTGAGTTAATGGGGATTACAGGTGGTAACTTTAATGGTAAGTTAATGGAGATTACACATGGTAACTTAATGGTAAGTTAATGGGGATTACAGGTGGTAACTTCAATGGTAAGTTAATGAGGATTACAGGTGGATGGTAAGTTAATGGGGATTACAGGTAGTAACTTTAATGGTAAGTTAATGAAGATTACAGGTGGTAACTTTAAAGGTTAGTGAATGGGAGTTACAGGTGGTAACTTTAATGGTAAGTTAATTTGGAATTTAATCTAAAGTACAATTGAAAATGTTACCATAATTTCATGTCTTGAGGATATTCTGAATAACTCTGCATCATAAACTGTAGAAAAGACAGATATGTAATGATAAGAAACAGCATGTTAAAAGTGACAGTATAGTTCCAAATGAAATGCTCAACTAAGGAAGGTTAATGAAGTGTAAATATGGGCTTCATACTTTTTAACTGAATTTAATATAAAAAAAAATCTACAGACTTAACCGTTTATACAGATAGTTTGACACAAGTACTGGTGGTACACTGGTGAACTCAATTGCAGAATGCAGAATTGGATGGGTTTCACCAATATATCACTGCTAAACTGTTTAGAGACAGGTCTTAGAATATTATTTTCAATACTTACTGTGTTTTTGAAGATGTTCTACAATGTTTTAGAGGTTGTTATACAATGTTTTAGAGGTTGTTATACTATGTTTTAGAGGTTGTTATATTATGTTTTAGGAGATGTTATATTATGTTTTAGAGGGTGTTATATTATGTTTTAGAGGGTGTTATATTATGTTTTAGGAGATGTTATATTATGTTTTGGGGATGTTATACTATGTTTTGGGGGATGTTATACTATGTTTTAGGGGATGTTATACTATGTTTTAGAGGGTGTTATATTATGTTTTAGAGGGTGTTTTATTATGTTTTAGGAGATGTTATATTATGTTTTGGGGGATGTTATACTATGTTTTAGGGGATGTTATACTATGTTTTAGAGGGTGTTATATTATGTTTTAGAGGGTGTTTTATTATGTTTTAGGAGATGTTATATTATGTTTTGGGGGATGTTATACTATGTTTTAGGGGATGTTATACTATGTTTTAGAGGGTGTTATATTATGTTTTAGAGGGTGTTATATTATGTTTTAGGAGATGTTATATTATGTTTTAGAGGGTGTTATATTATGTTTTAGAGGGTGTTATATTATGTTTTAGGAGATGTTATATTATGTTTTAGGGGATGTTATACTATGTTTTAGGGGATGTTATACTATGTTTTAGGGGATGTTATACTATGTTTTATAGGGTGTTATATTATGTTTTAGAGGGTGTTATTATGTTTTAGGAGATGTTATATTATGTTTTGGGGGATGTTATACTATGTTTTGGGGGATGTTATACTATGTTTTAGAGGTTGTTATACTATGTTCTAGAGGGTGTTGTACTATGTTTTAGGGGATGTTTTATTTAGAGATTATTATATGACCATTTTGATATCACACCCCTTATCAGTCAGAGAGTCCCGATATCAGCCAGAGGGCCGAAGGCCCGAGGGCTGATATCAGGACTCGAGGGCTAATTAGGGGTGTGATATCAAAATGGTCATATTATAAACTTTTTATCATATGTTTCATTCAAAGAACTAAACAAACTTGTTTTCTGACGTTGAGAAAAAATCTTGCCAGATAATTGGCAAGATCGCAAGGTGAAATATCTTCTGGTGTCGGAATTCTTCTACACTGCACAGGAAGACTATGAGGATTTTTATGTGTCGGGTACTGTTTTTCGTAAAGTATTTGTATTTTCATTGCGAGTACATAATTTTCTGTGTCAGTTTCTTCACCCAATCGATTGTCTATTAAAGCATCTAACTCTAATATTCTGTTGACAAGACTGCCCAACACACATTCTCCCTGTTCCGACATTTTTGTTTGTAAACAGACGAACGTCGCTTATTGTCAAACCGGTAACGATAAAGGAATTGAATTCGGATTTTTTTTTCATATCAGTCCCGGTCACGTGACCGGGGCATGATATATACATATTATATACACAGTGTGTATGTACAACACCCAGTATCAGGTCGAGTCCTTTTTTCGTAGCCGTATCACTACGAGTCGCGCTTGCGCGGCGAGTAGTGATACAGCTACGAAAAAAGGACGAGATCTGATCGAAGGGTTGTACATACACACGGTGTATATGATATTTTTATCTAACATTTCCAATTAGGTTATTTAAAATAAGGAAAAAACAATGCTTTATTTGAAAAAATTACATTTTACCACAGAAAACCACTGAAATATGTTATGACCGACAAATCCAAGACTCCTTGATGACGTAACAATGAGAAAGTGCACGTGCGCTTTACCGCCAATGTTGTATCACCACACTGGTGATACAAGATTCTGTATCAAACGTGTTCGATAAAACTTGTATTTCGTCAAATCAGATAGAAAGACTAGTCTAATGTTAGATAAAATCCGGTATCAGCCCTAGGGCTGATATGACTTTTGAGAATTTTGACTTGTATCACATATACAAAATCTGTCATATTATTTATAAACATATGATAATATGTTTCAGAGGATGTTATATTATGTTTTAGGGGATGTTATATTATGTTTTAGGGGATGTTTTATGCTTTTGAGGATGTTATACTATGTTTGAGGGGATGTTATATTATGTTTTAGGGGATGTTATACTATGTGTTAGAGGATGTTATAATATGTTTAGGGGATGTTATACTATGTTTTAGGGGATGTTATACTATGTTTTAGAGGATGTTATACTATGTTTTAGAGGATGTTATGCTATGTTTTAGGGGATGTTATATTATGTTTTAGGGGATGATATATGCTTGAGAGGATGTTATAATGTGTTTAGGGGATTTTATAATATGCTTTAGAGGATGTTATACTATTTTTTAGGGGATGTTATACTATGTTTTGGAGGTTGTTATGTTATGTGTTAGGGGATGTTATACTACTTTTTAGAAGATGTTATACTATGTTTAAGAGGATGTTATAATATGTTTAGGGGATGTTAAACTATGTTTTAGGGGATGTTATATTATGTTTTAGGGGATGTTATATTATGTTTAAGAGGATGTTATAATATGTTTAGGGGATGTTAAACTATGTTTTAGGGGATGTTATAGTATGTTTTAGGGGATGTTAAACTATGTTTCAGAGGATGTTATATTATGTTTTAGGGGATGTTATATTATGTTTTAGGGGATGTTAAACTATGTTTTAGGGGATGTTATACTATGTTTCAGAGGATGTTATATTATGTTTTAGGGATGTTATATTATGTTTTAGGGGATGTTATATGCTTTTGATGATGTTAAACTATGTTTGAGGGGATGTTATATTATGTTTTAGGGGATGTTAAACTCTGTTTTAGGGGATGTTTACTATGTTTTAGGGATGTTATATTATGTTTTAGGGAATATTATACTATGTTTTAGGGGATATTATTTTATGTTTTAGGGGATGTTATATATTTTAGGGGATGTTATATTATGTTTTAGGGAATATTATACTATGTTTTAGGGGATATTATTTTATGTTTTAGGGGATGTTATATTAGTTTTAGGGGATGTTATATTATGTTTTAGGGAATATTATACTATGTTTTTAGGGGATATTATTTTATGTTTTAGGGAATTTTATTATGTTTTAGGGGATGTTATATTATGTTTTAGGGATGTTATATTATGTTTTAGGGATATTATACTATGTTTTAGGGGATATTATTTATGTTTTAGGGGATGTTATATTATGTTTTAAGGGATGTTATATTATGTTTTAGGGAATATTATACTATGTTTTAGGGGATATTTATTTTATGTTTTAGGGGATGTTATATTATGTTTTAGGGATTTATACTATGTTTTAGGGGATATTATATTATGTTTTAGGGGATGTTATATTATGTTTAAGAGGATGTTATAATATGTTTAGATGTTAACTATTTTTAGGGGATGTTATACTATGTTTTAGGGGATGTTAAACTATGTTTCAGAGGATGTTATATTATGTTTTAGGGATGTTATATTATGTTTAGGGGATGTTATATTATGTTTAGGGATGTTAAACTATGTTTTAGGGATGTTAATTATGTTTTAGGGATGTTATATTATGTTTTAGGGGATGTTATATTATGTTTTAGGGGGATGTTAAACTATGTTTTAGAGATGTTATGCTATGTTTTAGGGGATGTTATATTATGTTTTAGGGATGATATATGCTTGAGAGGATGTTATAATGTGTTTAGGGATTTTATAATATGCTTTAGAGGATGTTATACTATGTTTTAGGGGATGTTATACTATGTTTTAGAGGATGTTATACTATGTTTTAGAGGATGTTATGCTATGTTTTAGGGGATGTTATATTATGTTTTAGGGAATGATATAGCTTGAGAGGATGTTATAATGTGTTTAGGGATTTTATAATATGCTTTAGAGGATGTTATACTATTTTTTAGGGGATGTTATACTATGTTTTGGAGGTTGTTATTTATGTGTTAGGGATGTTATACTACTTTTTTAGAAGATGTTATACTATGTTTAAGAGGATGTTAAATATGTTTAGGGATGTTAAACTATGTTTTAGGGGATGTTATATTATGTTTTAGGGGATGTTATATATGTTTAAGAGGATGTTATAATATGTTTAGGGATGTTAAACTATGTTTTAGGGGATGTTATAGTATGTTTTAGGGGATGTTAAACTATGTTTCAGAGGATGTTATATTATGTTTTAGGGGATGTTATATTATGTTTTAGGGGATGTTAAACTATGTTTTAGGGGATGTTATACTATGTTTCAGAGGATGTTTATTATGTTTTAGGGGATGTTATATTATGTTTTAGGGGATGTTATATGCTTTTGATGATGTTAAACTATGTTTGAGGGGATGTTATATTATGTTTTAGGGGATGTTAAACTCTGTTTTAGGGGATGTTATACTATGTTTTAGGGGATTTTATATTATGTTTTAGGGAATATTATACTATGTTTTAGGGGGATATTATTTTATGTTTTAGGGGATGTTATATTATTTTTAGGGGATGTTATATTATGTTTTAGGGAATATTAACTATGTTTTAGGGGATATTATTTTATGTTTTATAGGGGATGTTATATTATGTTTTAGGGATGTTATATATGTTTTAGGGAATATTATACTATGTTTTAGGGGATATTATTTTATGTTTTAGGGAATGTTATATTATGTTTTAGGGGATGTTATATTATGTTTTAGGGGATGTTATATTATGTTTTAGGGAATATTATACTATGTTTTAGGGGATATTATTTTATGTTTTAGGGGATGTTATTATGTTTTAAGGGATGTTATATTATGTTTTAGGGAATATTATACTATGTTTTTAGGATATTATTTATGTTTTAGGGGATGTTATATTATGTTTTAGGGAATATTATACTATGTTTTAGGGGATATTATATTATGTTTTAGGGATGTTATATTATGTTTAAGAGGATGTTTATAATATGTTTAGGGATGTTAAACTATGTTTAGGGATGTTATACTATGTTTTAGGGGATGTTAAACTATGTTTCAGAGGTTATATTATGTTTTAGGGGATGTTTATATTATGTTTAAGGGATGTTATATTATGTTTTAGGGATGTTAAACTATGTTTTAGGGGATGTTTATATTATGTTTTAGGGGATGTTATATTTGTTTTAGGGATGTTATATTATGTTTTAGGGGATGTTAAACTATGTTTTAGAGGATGTTATCTATGTTTTAGGGGATGTTATATTATGTTTTAGGGATGATATATGCTTGAGAGGATGTTATAATGTGTTTAGGGGATTTTATTATGCTTTAGAGGATGTTATACTATTTTTTTAGGGGATGTTATACTATGTTTTAGAGGTTGTTATTTATGTGTTAGGGATGTTTATACTACTTTTTAGAAGATGTTATACTATGTTTAAGAGGATGTTTAATATGTTTAGAGGATGTTAAACTATGTTTTAGGGGATGTTATATTATGTTTTAGGGGATGTTATATTATGTTTAAGAGGATGTTATAATATGTTTAGGGGATGTTAAACTATGTTTTAGGGGATGTTATACTATGTTTTAGGGGATGTTAAACTATGTTTCAGAGGATGTTATATTATGTTTTAGGGATGTTATATTATGTTTAAGGGGATGTTATATTATGTTTTAGGGGATGTTAAACTATGTTTTAGGGATGTTATATTTGTTTTAGGGGATGTTATATTATGTTTTAGGGGTGTTAAACTCTGTTTTAGGGGATGTTATACTATGTTTCAGAGGATGTTATATTATGTTTTTGGGGATGTTATATTATTTTAGGGGATGTTATATGCTTTTGATGATGTTAAACTATGTTTGAGGGATGTTATATTATGTTTTAGGGATGTTAAACTATGTTTTAGGGGATGTTATACTATGTTCTAGGGGATGTTATATTATGTTTTAGGGAATATTATACTATGTTTTAGGGGATATTTTTTTGTTTTAGGGATGTTATATTATGTTTTAGGAATATTATACTATGTTTTAGGGGATATTATTTTATGTTTTAGGGGATGTTATATTATGTTTTAGGGAATATTTATACTATGTTTTAGGGATATTATTTTATGTTTTAGGGGATGTTATATTATGTTTTAGGGGATGTTATATTATGTTTAGGGAATATTATACTATGTTTTTAGGGGATATTTATTTTTATGTTTTAGGAATGTTATTTATGTTTTAGGGATGTTATATTATTTTAGGGAACATTATACTATGTTTTAGGGGATATTATTTTATGTTTTAGGGATGTTATATTATGTTTTTAAGGGATGTTATACTATGTTTTAGAGGATGTTATACTATGTTTTAGAGGATGTTATGCTATGTTTTAGGATGTTATATTAGTTTTAGGGGATGATATATGCTTGAGAGGATGTTATAATGTTTTAGGGGATTTTATAATATGCTTTAGAGGATGTTATACTATTTTTTAGGGATGTTATACTATGTTTTGGAGGTTGTTATGTTATGTTTAGGGATGTTATACTACTTTTTAGAAGATGTTATACTATGTTTAAGAGGATGTTATAATATGTTTAGGGGATGTTAAACTATGTTTTAGGGGATGTTATATTATGTTTTAGGGGATGTTATATTATGTTTAAGAGGATGTTATAATATGTTTAGGGGATGTTAAACTATGTTTTAGGGGATGTTATAGTATGTTTTAGGGATGTTAAACTATGTTTCAGAGGATGTTATATTATGTTTTAGGGGATGTTATATTATGTTTTAGGGGATGTTAAACTATGTTTTAGGGGATGTTATACTATGTTTCAGAGGATGTTATATTATGTTTTAGGGGATGTTATATTATGTTTTAGGGGATGTTATATGCTTTTGATGATGTTAAACTATGTTTGAGGGGATGTTATATTATGTTTTAGGGGATGTTAAACTCTGTTTTAGGGGATGTTATACTATGTTTTTAGGGGATGTTATATTATGTTTTAGGGAATATTATACTATGTTTTAGGGGTATTATTTTATGTTTTAGGGGATGTTATATTATGTTTTAGGGGATGTTATATTGTTTTAGGGATATTATACTATGTTTAGGGGATATTATTTTATGTTTTAGGGGATGTTATATTATGTTTTAGGGATGTTTATTTTTTTTAGGGAATATTATACTATGTTTTTAGGGGATATTATTTATGTTTTAGGGAATGTTATATATGTTTTAGGGGATGTTATATTATGTTTTAGGGGATGTTATATTATGTTTTAGGGAATATTATACTATGTTTTAGGGATATTATTTTATGTTTTAGGGGATGTTATATTTTTTTAAGGATGTTATATTATGTTTTTAGGGAATATTATACTATGTTTTTAGGGGATATTATTTTATGTTTTAGGGGATGTTATATTATTTTTAGGGAATATTATACTATGTTTTAGGGATATTATATTATGTTTTAGGGGATGTTATATTATGTTTAAGAGGATGTTATAATTGTTTAGGGGATGTTAAACTATGTTTTAGGGATGTTATACTATGTTTTAGGGGATGTTAAACTATGTTTCAGAGGATGTTTATTATGTTTTAGGGATGTTATATATGTTTAAGGGGATGTTATATTATGTTTTAGGGGATGTTAAACTATGTTTTAGGGGATGTTTATTATGTTTTAGGGGATGTTATATTATGTTTTAGGGATGTTATATTATGTTTTAGGGATTTAAACTATGTTTTAGAGGATGTTATGCTATGTTTTAGGGGATGTTATATTATGTTTTAGGGGATGATATATGCTTGAGAGGATGTTATAATGTGTTTAGGGGATTTTATAATATGCTTTAGAGGATGTTATACTATTTTTAGGGATGTTATACTATGTTTTAGAGTTGTTATGTTATGTGTTAGGGGATGTTATACTACTTTTTAGAAGATGTTATACTATGTTTAAGAGGATGTTATAATATGTTTAGAGGATGTTAAACTATGTTTTAGGGGATGTTATATTATGCTTTAGGGGATGTTATATTATGTTTAAGAGGATGTTATAATATGTTTAGGGGATGTTAAACTATGTTTTAGGGGATGTTATACTATGTTTTAGGGGATGTTAAACTATGTTTCAGAGGATGTTATATTATGTTTTAGGGGATGTTATATTATGTTTAAGGGGATGTTATATTATGTTTTAGGGGATGTTAAACTATGTTTTAGGGGATGTTATATTATGTTTTAGGGGATGTTATATTATGTTTTAGGGGATGTTAAACTATGTTTTAGGGGATGTTATACTATGTTTCAGAGGATGTTATATTATGTTTTAGGGGATGTTATATTATGTTTTAGGGGATGTTATATGCTTTTGATGATGTTAAACTATGTTTGAGGGGATGTTATATTATGTTTTAGGGGATGTTAAACTATGTTTTAGGGGATGTTATACTATGTTTTAGGGGATGTTATATTATGTTTTAGGGAATATTATACTATGTTTTAGGGGATATTATTTTATGTTTTAGGGGATGTTATATTATGTTTTAGGGAATATTATACTATGTTTTAGGGGATATTATTTTATGTTTTAGGGGATGTTATATTATGTTTTAGGGAATATTATACTATGTTTTAGGGGATATTATTTTATGTTTTAGGGGATGTTATATTATGTTTTAGGGGATGTTATATTATGTTTTAGGGAATATTATACTATGTTTTTAGGGGATATTATTTTATGTTTTAGGGAATGTTATATTATGTTTTAGGGGATGTTATATTATGTTTTAGGGAATATTATACTATGTTTTAGGGGATATATTTTATGTTTTAGGGATGTTATATTATGTTTTAAGGGATGTTATATTATGTTTTAGGGAATATTATACTATGTTTTTAGGGGATATTATTTTATGTTTTAGGGGATGTTATATTATGTTTTAGGGAATATTATACTATGTTTTAGGGGATATTATTTTATGTTTTAGGGGATGTTATATTATGTTTTAGGGGATATTATTTTATGTTTTAGGGGATGTTATACTATGTTTTAGGGATATTTTTTTATGTTTTAGGGGATATTATTTTATGTTTTAGGGGATGTTATATTATGTTTTAGGGAATATTATACTATGTTTTAGGGGATATTATTTTATGTTTTAGGGGATGTTATATTATGTTTTAGGGGATGTTATATTATGTTTTAGGGAATATTATACTATGTTTTTAGGGGATATTATTTTATGTTTTAGGGAATGTTATATTATGTTTTAGGGGATGTTATATTATGTTTTAGGGAATATTATACTATGTTTTAGGGGATATTATTTTATGTTTTAGGGGATGTTATATTATGTTTTAGGGAATATTATACTATGTTTTAGGGGATATTATTTTATGTTTTAGGGGATGTTATATTATGTTTTAGGGGATATTATTTTATGTTTTAGGGGATGTTATACTATGTTTTAGGGGATATTTTTTTATGTTTTAGGGGATATTATTTTATGTTTTAGGGGATGTTATATTATGTTTTCGGGGATATTATTTTATGTTTTAGGGGATGTTATACTATGTGTTAAAGGATGTTATATTATGTTTTAGGGAATATTATACTATGTTTTAGGGGATATTATTTTATGTTTTAGGGGATGTTATATTATGTTTTAGGGGATATTATACTATGTTTTAGGGGATATTATTTTATGTTTTAGGGGATGTTATATTATGTTTTAGGGGATGTTATATTATGTTTTAGGGGATATTATACTATGTTTTAGGGGATATTATTTTATGTTTTAGGGGATGTTATATTATGTTTTAGGGAATATTATACTATGTTTTAGGGGATATTATTTTATGTTTTAGGGGATGTTATATTATGTTTTAGGGGATATTATTTTATGTTTTAAGGGATGTTTATTATGTTTTAGGGGATATTATACTATGTTTTAGGGGATATTATTTTATGTTTTAGGGATATTATACTATTTTTAGAGGATATTATTTTATGTTTTAGGGGATGTTATATTATGTTTTAGGGGATGTTATATTATGTTTTAGGGAATATTATACTATGTTTTAGGGGATATTTTTTTATGTTTTAGGGGATGTTATATTATGTTTTAGGGGATATTATTTTATGTTTTAGGGGATGTTATATTATGTTTTGGGGGATATTATACTATGTTTTAGGGGATATTATTTTATGTTTTAGGGGATGTTATATTATGTTTTAGGTGATATTATTTTATGTTTTAGGGGATGTTATACTATGTGTTAGAGGATGTTATATTATGTTTTAGGGAATATTATACTATGTTTTAGGGGATATTATTTTATGTTTTAGGGGATGTTATGCTTTGGGATTTGAGTAGAGAAGACGATTTACTATTAGCAACATCAGGTATAGGGGATGATGGACACAGGGAACCAGTGTCAAAAATTTACTGGGTACCTGACACAACGTCAAAGCGAAAAAAATTCCTTGTAAGTATAATACACAATAGCTTGTATGAGGGCTGATTGATATGTTGTGAGTTTTGTATGAAGGAGGTTAGTACCAATGTCCTTTTCAGCCCTACTATTACTTGTATATAAAAAGGTGTGTACCTGAAGGCTGTTTTCATATTTTCAGTTTATTTAACAATTGAACTGTTTTGAAATGGCGTTCATAGTCAATATTGTTATATTTTCGTTAAAGATATTTTTTTAAAAGTTCAGGAATTCATTTTTCAGGGTAAATATGCATTCAATTCTAAGCCTTTCGACCACAATTGAACATACAAGAGTCACACGAATGTTAACGACATAATATGTATACTATGTGACATAGTTGTGTACTATGTCACGAATAACGTCATTGATGCAGTGCACATCAACTGAATGTTCCTGAAAAAATCGCAACATGCATCAGATGAACTATCTAATTTGGTGGTGAAAATTTTCAATTTACGCATGGAAACTTCCAATAGACTAGTTGAAAAACGAATTATCAAACACAGACATTTGATGCCTTGAGAAGTAAACTGCCGGGGAACATGGGGGAATCCATTTTGTTTACCAGGTTATAGTTTTCCAGGAATGTTTATTGCCGATATTAATATTCAAACACAGTGATGCAGTAGTTTGGCATTTATAGTCCTATGGATGCCAAAAGTCTCAAACTGGAAGATATAGCAAATAACCAAAGCTGATGAATATATATATATATTATATATATATATATATATATATATATATATATATATATATATATGAGATAGCACTATAGTAAACAAGTTAAGTTAAAAAAAATAGACAATATTGATGAAAGAGCAGTGATCCAATATGTACATAAGAAAATATTAGCACCTTTGGACATCCATACTGAATGTTTTTAAGAATTTTTTTTTATATTGACATGTTGTAATCTACTACTTTTTTCTGTTTTAAGTGACAAGTGCTAGCAAAGAATAGTCATTACTTCATGTCTTGGTAGACCTGTAAACTTTATTTAAGTCAGAATACTTCAACTTTGTCAACCGGGCAAATCCAGTCCCTCACGAGAATAAAGAATATATACTAGTATATATAGGATACATAGTATATGTCATTATATATTAATTTGCATTACTCTGTATATGTACTAAGGCAGGACATTAAAGTTCAAGTATATCTTGTTTATTTCAGTTAGTCAGTATATGCTCAGATGGAAAAATATTGGTGTGGAAACTAGATAAAAAGAAACACATATTACAGGTGGTTGATGGGTAAGAAATGATAACTCGTCAATTTTTAGTCCATCAGACAATTGTTTTTTAGTCTGTCAGATAAATGTTGTTTTATGAAATATCAGGTTTTGGTCAGTTTTGCAAATAAAATGCACACTTCAGCTATTTGCTCTAGTACCCAGCATATATTTTTCAATAAACTTAACATTTTAAATCTCTCTGCCTAATCTTTATTCATCTTTAATAGATTAATTTCCAGCAAAAATAAAACATTTTACAAAAACTTAATTATACATGTGTATTTTAGATTCAGAATATCAAAGCACTTGTAAACTTTTACTTGTGTTTCATGGTAACTTTTATATAAGTTGTAAAATGTACACTTTTTGATTGACATTGTGTGGTTTTCAAATAATAGTGGTTCGGAATTAATTGTTAGATTGACTGATTAAGTGAGGTTATATGTCTCAGTCAAGAATATTTCACTTATGTTGAGATGACACCAGCTGTAGGTGAATTTTTTTACCTCTACAGTGCACACAGGGCAATGTGCAGGGAGGGTCCTTTAATGTGCCATGCCTGTATTGACATGGGACATAATATTTATGTCTCTTCCAAAAGACCCTTTCACTTCCATTCCTTAATGCTAAGTGTTTGACCAAAGAACAGTCACTACCTATTTTTCAAGTCTATTGTCAGACCCCAGCTGGGGTTTAAACCCATGGACACCCATATAAGGAGCAAGCACATTACCAATTGAGCTACTGTAGGGGTTAATTAATTGTTGGAGAAATCTATAAAATTGTTATAATTTTAATGCTCTAATTTATTATCAGAAGTATGAATACACAAGGAAAGTAAACAACTTTTAAATGTCCTGTTTTGTGAATTAATAATGTCGAGTCAGAAGTTAAACAATAGCTATTGATAACATACATAATCAATAACAATAGGACTGTCTTCCTTCTAAACATCATTGTTTAACAAGAATATGATTATTTCACTTTCTGGTCATTTCTACTTAATAACCACTATGGTAGTTAAGTTGTTAGTGTGCTTGCTTTGTATGTGGGAGGTCATGGGTTTAAACCCCAATCAGGTCTTACCAAGACTTGAAAATACATAGTGATTGTTCTTTCACCAAGCACTCAGCATTTAGAAACGGAAGTCATGGGGTCCTTTGGAAGAGACTTTCAAACCAATGCCCAGTGTCACAGCAGGCTTATTATAAAACTAATGCCTTGAGGTATGCATGAAGCCCAATGTCAAAATGATATTTAGTAGCACTAGAGGGACATAAACCATTTCACTTATTTTATAACCTTTAGTCCATAAATAAGCATATTTATGAAATGTTACCTTAAACATGTTAAAAAAGACTCTTTTCATAGAATCAGATGGTCAAGAAACGCTGAACTACATACAATGACACACATTTTTCTTGAATCCTTAAATTTGCAGGGAGAGTTTTTTATCATGCCAAGCCTTTAGTTAAATAGGACATAATATTTATGTCTCTTCCAAAAGACCATTTCACTTCCATTCCTTAATGCTAAGTGTTTGACCAAAGAACAGTCACTACCTATTTTTCAAGTCTATTGTCAGACCCCAGCTGGGGTTTAAACCCATGGACACCTATATAAGGAGCAAGCACATTACCAAATGAGCTACTGTAGGGGTTAATTAATTGTTGGAGAAATCTATAAAATTGTTACAATTCTAATGCACTAATATTATTATCAGAAGTAAGAATACACAAGGAAAGTAAACAACTTTTAAATGTCCTGTTTTGTGAATTAATAATATCGAGTCAGAAGTTAAACAATAGCTATTGATAACATACATAATCAATAACAATAGGACTGTCTTCCTTCTAAACATCATTGTTTAACAAGAATATGATTATTTCACTTTCTGGTCATTTCTACTTAATAACCACTATGGTAGTTAAGTTGTTAGTGTGCTTGCTTTGTATGTGGGAGGTCATGGGTTTAAACCCCGATCAGGTCTTACCAAGACTTGAAAATACATAGTGATTGTTCTTTCACCAAGCACTCAGCATTTAAAAACGGAAGTCATGGGGTCCTTTGGAAGAGACTTTCAAACCAATGCCCAGTGTCACAGCAGGCTTATTATAAAACTAATGCCTTGAGGTATGCATGAAGCCCAATGTCAAAATGATATTTAGTAGCACTAGAGGGACATAAACCATTTCACTTATTTTATAACCTTTAGTCCATAAATAAGCATATTTTTGAAAACATTTTTGTTTCCATGACACTCAAACAAACAATTATGAAATGTTACCTTAAAAAAGACTCTTTTCATAGAATCAGATGGTCAAGAAACGCTGAACTACATACAATGACACACATTTTTCTTGAATCCTTAAATTTGCAGGGAGAGTTTTTTATCATGCCAAGCCTTTAGTTAAATAGGACATAATATTTATGTCTCTTCCAAAAGACCCTTTCACTTCCATTCCTTAATGCTAAGTGTTTGACCAAAGAACAGTCACTACCTATTTTTCAAGTCTATTGTCAGACCCCAGCTGGGGTTTAAACCCATGGACACCCATATAAGGAGCAAGCACATTACCAAATGAGCTACTGTAGGGGTTAATTAATTGTTGGAGAAATCTATAAAATTGTTACAATTCTAATGCACTAATATTATTATCAGAAGTAAGAATACACAAGGAAAGTAAACAACTTTTAAATGTCCTGTTTTGTGAATTAATAATATCGAGTCAGAAGTTAAACAATAGCTATTGATAACATACATAATCAATAACAATAGGACTGTCTTCCTTCTAAACATCATTGTTTAACAAGAATATGATTATTTCACTTTCTGGTCATTTCTACTTAATAACCACTATGGTAGTTAAGTTGTTAGTGTGCTTGCTTTGTATGTGGGAGGTCATGGGTTTAAACCCTGATCAGGTCTTACCAAGACTTGAAAATAGGTAGTGACTGTTCTTTCACCAAGCACTCAGCATTTAGAAATAAAAGTCATGGGGTCCTTTGGAAGAGACCTTAAAAACCAATGTCTATGTCACAGCAGGATTACCTAACACATTAAAGAAACCTCCCTGCTCATTGCCCTGATAGCACTGCAAAGGTAACAAATTCTACCAATTCACCTATAGCTGATGGCAATTCAATATAAGTGAAATATTCTTGACTTTGAGGTAAAACCCCATTGCATCTTAATATAAATGAAATATTCTTGACTTTGAGGTAAAACCCCATTGCATCTTAATATAAATGAAATATTCTTGACTTTGAGGTAAAACCCCATTCAATCAACTTACTTTGTAATACCACATTTTATGTTAAAATCAGTGTATAATCCAAACAATTGATCATGTATTTCTTAATACATGTAGTTCAATAAGTTATAAAGAGTATAAATATCAATGTTTCCTGAAAATTTATAAACAAATTGGAAATTATAAAATTTGTCAAGAAAGACACATTTGTAATTAAAAAAAGCTGCATTTGTATATTTTTTGGTGTAACGTTTGTGGCCTCTAATGAAATAAGACAGGTGGTCTTTATATAGATGGTCATTATGTACTAATAACAATTAAAGTTTCAGACACATAGTTTTTGTATAGAGGGTCATTATATAGAAATATCAATTAAATATCCTTCAAACTAGTTGTTATAGACAGGTGATTTTTATATAGAGGGTGATTATGAAGTTAAATGAACAACAGATCCTTCAAAGTGGTTGTTATAGATAGATGGTCTTTATATAGAGGGTCATGTATTCAAATGTGCTAAAGATCCTTCAAGCTGATTGTTATAGACAGATGGTCTTTATATAGAGGGTGGTTGTGTAGTTAAATGAACTAAATATCCTTCAAGCTGGTTATTATAGACAGGTTGTCTTTAAAAAGAGGGTCATTGTGTAGTAAAATGCTAAAGATCCTTCAAACTGGTTGTTAAAGACAGGTGGTCTTGATATAAAGATTCATTATGTAGTAAAATTAACTAAAATCTTTCAAGCTGGTTGTTATAGACAGATGGTCTTTATATAGAGGGTCATTATGTAGTAAAATGAACTAAATCCTTCAAGCTGATTGTTATAGACAGATGGTCTTTATATAGAGGGTCATTATGTAGTAAAATGAACTAAATCCTTCAAGCTGGTTGTTATAGACAGATGGTCTTTAAATAGAGGGTCATTATGTAGTAAAATGAACTAAATCCTTCAAGTTGATTGTTATAGACAGATGGTCTTTATATAGAGGGTGATTACGTACTATATGTACCTTTACATTTTAATGCTGAACATTAGTGATGTACAAACAACTGATATCATCCATACATATACATATATTTTACATCAAGAGTGATTATTTTAGGTCTCACAAAACAGTTTCGTAATTTTGTCCATGGTCTAATTATAAAAGTACTTGGCGAAAATTCCCATGGCAACATAAATCACCCTACCTCTTTCTTGTTTTGCATTATAAATGAATAAAAAGTATATGTATTGATACAGTGCGTAAAAACAATTAATTTGTAAATCAGTTTTGAAGAAATACAAAACTACATGAACATTTCAGCCACTGTTATTACAGCCACTTGACAACATTTCGTAATGCAATTTTAGCACCATGTTTCAAAATGCATTTATCCTGAAAACAAGCAGAATGTGCTATTACAGTAGAACTTCGATAACTCGAAGTGCACGGGACTTCGATGATAACTTCGAGTTATCGCGGTGTTCGAGTTTTCGAAGTTGAAGGATGACGTCATAATGTAACTTTAATTTCTTTGGGAGAAATGTTGGATGGTGTAAAACTGTTTACCGATACACTGATCTAATATGTACCGATATTACATAAAATAATAAATGAATTAAAATCAAATTATTAATTATGTTTTGATAAGGACTGAAGGCGACAACAAACGCATACATGAAATACACAAAATGTGTATTACCAATACATGACCGTAATGCATTCAAAGAACTGAATCAGATAAACATATCCATGTTATAATCATAATAATACATATACAAAATAAGACGCACATTTTATAGAAAATATAAAACTAGTGTTCCTACCACGTGTCAGTCATTTAAATCCAGCTTAAATCACCTAAAAATTTGTCGTTATCGCCAGCGGCACAAAACTCGGCTTCTACTGAGGGAGTACACGGTTACACTTCATCGCCCATTACGACACAGAGTACTAATCCTTTAATTGATACTAATTAATACAGTAGCAAAATCTTTGATCTGTACAACTTTTCCAATCATTAATCGGATTATACGGCAGTGTTATAGTATTATAGCTAATTGTCGATTAATTACCGTGTTTTCACTGAATCGTTCTATTGGTCACTCATTGTTAAAAATATTTCGAGTTTTAGAAGGTTGTTTTTCCTATAATTTTTTATTTTGCACCTTAACATTACTTCGAGTTATCGGGGGTATTCGAGTTATAGGAGTTTGAGTTATCGAAGTTGTATTGATATAGTTTATATAGAAACCGGTCGGGACAAAATAATTACTTCGAGTTATCCGTGGTATTCGAGATATCGAAGTTCGAGTTATCGAAGTTCTACTGTAATTTTATTGCATAAATGCAAAGACCTTTCGAAATTCTTTTGAATGATATTATGTTTTCTTCTCTAATTAAACTGGAAATACATCATATTTGGCATGAAAGTGCACATTTTGGGTATTTTTTTGACAATTTTTGTAATGGAAGAGTTACATCATCTTGCCTTTGACTGCCATTTTGTTTCAAATATTGACAAATTTTTCAGATGCATTGGATATCTTATAATCAAACATATGCACCTTGTCTCCAATAACAGTGAAATTATTTAAATTTGGCATATATATACCAGTTTTTTTAGAGTTGGAAAATGGCAGAAACTGTTCAGTGATACCTTATAGTCTTAGACATACTGTTACATATTGCATCAATTCTTTTTCTAATATAGGTTTGTTTTAATGGCACAGAGTTTACCACGTCACCTCAAGTCCAAGAACATGCGTAGTGACAAAGAAGTCGGTGTGACATGTATATCATATAACTGTGAAGATAAAGATGTTTTTGTTGTTGGATCAGAGCCTGGTGCTTTATTTAAATGTTCTATGCAAGCACAAGGTGAACCAGCAGGAGGTTAGTGTAATAACTTACAGTTGAGACGTATGGTTGTCTTGGTAACTGAGATGTGACCTGTATGAAGGTCAGACACATTGTTGTCATGGTGATTTAGATGTGACATGTATCAAAGGTCAGTTACATTGTTGTCATGGTGATTTAGATGTGACCTGTATCAAAGGTCAGACACATTGTTGTCATGGTGATTTAGATGTGACCTGTATCAAAGGTCGAACACATTGTTGTCATGGTAACTTAGATGTGACCTGTATGAAGGTCAGACACATTGTTGTCATGGTGATTTAGATGTGACATGTATCAAAGGTCAATTACATTGTTGTCATGGTGATTTAGATGTGACCTGTATCAAAGGTCAGACACATTGTTGTCATGGTAACTTAGATTTGATCTGTATCAAAGGCCAGTCACAATGTTGTCATGGTGATTAAGATGTGACATGAATCAAAGATCGGACACATTGTTGTCATGGTAACTTAGATGTGACATGTATCAAAGGTCAGTTACATTGTTGTCATGGTGATATAGATGTGACCTGTATCAAAGGTCAGACACATTGTTGTCATGGTAACTTAGATTTGATCTGTATCAAAGGCCAGTCACAATGTTGTCATGGTGATTAAGATGTGACATGAATCAAAGATCGGACACATTGTTGTCATGGTAACTTAGATGTGACATGTATCAAAGGTCAGTTACATTGTTGTCATGGTGATTTAGATGTGACCTGTATCAAAGGTCAGACACATTGTTGTCATGGTAACTTAGATGTGATCTGTATCAAAGGCCTGTCACAATGTTGTCATGGTAACTGAGATGTGACCTGTATGAAGGTCAGACACATTGTTGTCATGGTGACTTAGATATAATATGTATTAAATGTTAGACACAATGTTGTCATGGAACTTTAGATGTGACGTGTATCAAAGGTCAGTTACATTGTTGTCATGGTGATTTAAGTGTCTCCAGTATACCATTTAAATAACCAGATCTGACACAGGAGAGTTCAGACAAATTGTTGATATGATGATGTAGACACTGCATTTATGACACAAATTCAAAATTCTAACAGTTTTGGAAAACATTTTGTTTCCATGGCAGCCACACATAAAATACTATTATTACATCAAAAAAGGTTGGTCAACAAACCTGAACTAATTAAATATTTCTCTTTTCTTTGAAGGCAACCAGGGTTTTTTATTCATTTTTCTGAAATTTGGGAAATATGACAATGTTTACTTCTAAAATGTGGTCCAATCCTTAAGTCAGAAATACAGTGCAGTAGTCAATTAATTAAGGTGTAAAAGATATAAAATTGCAAAACTGTTGTAATATTTAATTATATTATTGAAGCCACACCCATTTTGTTATTTGATATTATAATTGACAGGTCATATGGTATCATCTGTACCACTGAGGTCACCAGTGACATTCCCCTATACATCTCATCATGGTCCAGTGTATTCCATTGAATTTTCACCCTTTCATAGGAACGCATTTATATCATCAGCTATGGACCAAAGTATTCGCTTATACAGCATGCTTCAGGTATGTTATCATTTCTTTGTAATCAGAACAACTACGGCAGCTCAATTGGTACAGTGTTCGCTCTTGGATTGGAGGTCCTGGGCTTGAACTTTAAACCCAAGCAGGATCTGACATAGACTTGAAAATAAGTAGTGACTCAGCACTCATTTAGAAATGAAAGTCACAGGGTCCTTCAGAAGAGACTTTTAAAACTGATGCCCCATGTCACGACAGGCATGGTACATTAATGATCCCTCCATGATCATTGCCCTGACTGCACACCGAAGGTCAAACATTTTTTTCACTTCACCTATAGCTGATAGGGAAACACATTCTATTTTCCTACAGTCAGCCTTGAACCTTACTAGTCTGAATCCTCCATGAAGTGGCAGTTATGCGGAACAAAAAATTTTGTTAAGAATTGGCATTTTCTTAGACATTTCTTTAATTTACATCATCTTTTTCAACAGTGTACATGTAATAGGAAATGAACAAATTTAAATTAAAAATGGATATTTATGTGAAATGAATTTTGTCAGCATGAACACTAACATAATTTATCTGGTACTGTTAACATTGTAAGGTTTTTGTATTTTATATAAATGGGGTTAGCATGTTTAAAGTTAAGCTTTGGTTGTATGCAAGTCAAACTGTACAGCTGATAAATGAATAGGTACTGAAAATTAACCTTGCACCAAACTTTTTTTCTTTATTTGTTTTTTTTATAATTTTGGGCAGATGTGGGTTTTTTTTGGGGGTGGGGGGGGGTGGGGGGGGTATAGAAACTGAAATATAGACACTTTACATCGCATAAACTAACTTGGGAGAGACATAATTTGTTAAAATTATTTTTGAGACAACTTCATGGAAAAACAAATCTCGGATGAGCCTTTTGACATTTAGTCCTATGTGTAAAAAATATACATCTACATCCATTTTAAAAATGTCTTAACATTGTAGGCACAACCAGTATTGACAATAGAGCCAGGAGAAGGATATGTGTTTTCTGTTAAATGGTCCCCAATCAGGCCATCAGTCTTTGCAGCAGCTACTGAAAGTGGAAATGTATTATTTTATGATCTAAAACATAACCAGTCTGTACCTTTTAAGAAATTAGAAGCCAATGACAAAAAGACACCTGTATATACCTGTCAGTTTAATCCTAGCCAGTAAGTTCTCTCACACACACACACACACACACACACACACACACCCACACCCACACACTTTAATCCTAGCCAGGAAGTCTCTCTCTCTCTCTCTCCTCACATACACACACAGAGTTTAATCCTAGTCAGTAACTCTCTCTCTCACACACATACACAATTTAATCCTAGCCAATAAGCCTCTCTGTATCTTGCCCTCTCTCTCTCACACACACACACACACACACACACATTTTTACCCTAGCCAGGTAGTCGCTCTCACTTTCAATTTAATCCTAATCAGTAATTCTCTCTCTCTTATTGTAAATTATAATTAAAACTTAACAAAGATTTTGGCAATATCTAAACTAAAATTTTTTACATCTTACAATTAAGAGGGTTGTTTGATATGTAATGTGTGTTGTATGATATCTCAAATGCATTCGACTAAAATAGGTAAATAAACATTACATCCCTTCAAAGTGTTCTCCGCAGTTTGAAATTCATAATTTCAATCTCTGAATCCATTTTTAAAATGCGTGACAGTACACTGATTTAGGTAGACCTCTGAGGCACTGACTGATAGCTGAGCCAAGGCTTTTTGGGACTTGTAACGATGACCAGATAAGAACTTCTTCAGTTTTGGAAATAGGAAAAAGTAGCATAGGGCTAGATCTAGAGAGTATGGTGGGTGTGGCAAGACGGTAACCTTCTCCGACTTCAAAAATTGCTTTACAAGCTCAGATGTATGTGATGGAGTATTATCATGAAGTAGACGAACATGTCTAAATCCTGACATAGGGCATTGCTTAAGATAATATTTCTTGAGCTGTTTTAGTATAACATCTGAGTAATACCAACCTGTACACCTCAGCCCTTCAGCACCAGAATTTGTACAGCTATACCATCACAGGAGAACAATATGCAATAAAGAACCTTATTTGTGCATATGCTTCTTTTTACAACTACAGGCCTTCTACCATGTTTAGAAAGCCATTATGTTTCAGATTTTTCTTACTGGTTTGAAACAGTGAACTCATGTATCGACACCAGTAACAATGTTTGCAAATTGTCTTTGATTGAATTTGGAAACATTTTGAGCAATTACTTAGTGGTTTGTACTCGTACCCATATTTGGTCATCTGTCAAGATTCATCTGGCAGAAATCTTTCCTACTTTCAAAAAACGTTAAAAATGAAATGCATCATCAATGGTGATATGCCAACAGCTTTGGCAATATCATGAATTGTGTATTCTAACACTTTCAATTATTTCCCTGACTTTTGAGACATTTGCCTTGCCTGTTACAGTCACAAGTTGGTCAGATTTTGCTGCATATATTTGTCAGACACACTGTGCCAGTCAGAAATCTTTCTCCACCTACTGTCTGTCTTATAAGATACCCAGACCATAAACTTCCAATAATTTAGTAAAAATCTGTATTACCAAGTTTTGTACAAACTGTTATATAAGCTTTAATTTCTTCAATGTTCTCAACCCGTTCCCCAACCATTTTTACAACAGTGGTCAACAACAGGCTCTATTGAAATGACTATAATTTTAAAACTATGTGGAACTGAAGATGTGTGTTTATACCATTGGAAAGGTATCGAATAGAGCTATTCAAGTGATCATCATCAATGAAATGGTGCAAAGCATTATCCTGTTGTGGTACAATACACATTACATATCAACAACCTCATATATACTAGAACACAACCTGATACACAACCCTCATATATACTAGTACACAACCTGATACACATCCCTCATATATACTAGTACACAACCTGATACACATCCCTCATATATACTAGTACACAACCTGATACACAACCCTCATATATACTAGTACACAACCTGATACACAACCCTCATATATACTAGTACACAACCTGATACACAACCCTCATATATACTAGTACACAACCTGATACACAACCCTCATATATACTAGTACACAACCTGATACACAACCCTCATATATACTAGTACACAACCTGATACACATCCCTCATATATACTAGTACACAACCTGATACACACCCTCATATATACTAGTACACAACCTGATACAACCCTCATATATACTGGTACACAACCTGATACACGACCTCATATATACTAGTACACAACCTGATACACACCCTCATATATACTAGTACACAACCTGATACACATCCCTCATATATACTAGTACACAACCTGATACACAACCCTCATATATACTAGTACACAACCTGATACACATCCCTCATATATACTAGTACACAACCTGATACACATCCCTCATATATACTAGTACACAACCTGATACACAACCCTCATATATACTAGTCACAACCTGATACACATCCCTCATATATACAAGTACACAACCTGATACACAACCCTCATATATACTAGTACACAACCTGATACACATCCCTCATATATACTAGTACACAACCTGATACACATCCCTCATATATACTAGTACACAACCTGATACACACCCTCATATATACTAGTACACAACCTGATACAATCCATATATACTAGTACACAACCTGATACACAACCCTCATATATACTAGTACACAACCTGATACACATCCCTCATATATACTAGTACACAACCTGATACACAACCCTCATATATACTAGTACACAACCTGATACACAACCCTCATATATACTAGTACACAACCTGATACACATCCCTCATATATACTAGTACACAACCCTCATATATACTAGTACACAACCTGATACACATCCCTCATAAATACTAGTACACAACCTGATACACATCCCTCATATATACTAGTACACAACCTGATACACATCCCTCATATATACTAGTACACAACCTGATACACAACCCTCATAATACTAGTACACAACCTGATACAACCCTCATATATACTAGTACACAACCTGATACACAACCCTCATATATACTAGTACACAACCTGATACACAACCCTCATATATACTAGTACACAACCTGATACAAACCCTCATATATACTAGTACACAACCTGATACACATCCTTCATATATACAAGTACACAACCTGATACACAACCCTCATATATACTAGTACACAACCTGATACACATCCCTCATATATACTAGTACACAACCTGATACACATCCCTCATATATACTAGTAACAACCTGATACACAACCCTCATATATACTAGTACACAACCTGATACACATCCCTCATATATACTAGTACACAACCTGATACACAACCCTCAATATACTAGTACACAACCTGATACACATCCCTCATATATACTAGTACACAACCTGATACACAACCCTCATATATACTAGTACACAACCTGATACACAACCCTAATATATACTAGTACACAACCTGAAACACATCCCTCATATATACTAGTACACAACCCTCATATATACTAGTACACAACCTGATACACATCCTCATAAATACTAGTACACAACCTGATACACATCCTCATATATACTAGTACACAACTGATACACATCCCTCATATATACTAGTACACAACCTGATACACATCCCTCATATATACTAGTACAACTGATACACAACCCTCATATATACTAGTACAAACCTGATACACAACCCTCATATATACTAGTACACAACCTGATACACATCCCTCATATATACTAGTACACAACCCTATATATACTAGTACACAACCTGATACACATCCCTCATATAACTAGTACACAACCTGATACACAACCCTCATATACTAGTACACAACCTGATACACATCCCTCATATATACTAGTACACAACCTGATACACATCCCTATATACTAGTACACAACCTGATACACAACCCTCATATATACTAGTACACAACCTGATACACATCCCTCATATATACTAGTACACATCCCTCATATTACTAGTACACAACCTGATACACAACCCTCATATATACTAGTACACAACCTGATACACATCCCTAATATATATACTAGTACACAACCCTCATATATACGTACACAACCTGATACATCCCTCATAAATACTAGTACACAACCCTCATATATACTAGTACACAACCTGTTACACAACTCTCATATATACTAGTACACACCTGATACACTTCCCTCATATATACTAGTACACAACCTGATACACACCTATCATATATACTAGTACAACAACCTGATACACTTCCCTCATATATACTAGTACAAACCTGATACACAACCCTCATATATACTAGTACACAACCTGATACACAACCCTCATATATACTAGTACGCAACTGATACACAACCCTCAGATATACTAGTACACAACCTGATACACAACCCTCATATATACTAGTACACAACCTGATACACATCCCTCATATATATTAGTACACAACCTGATACACAACCCTGATATATACTAGTACACAACCTGATACACATCCCTCATATATACTAGTACACAACCTGATACACATCCCTCATATATACTAATACACAACCTGATACACAACCCTCATATATACTAGTACACAACCTGATACACAACCCTCATATATACTAGTACACAACCTGATACACAACCCTCATATATACTAGTACACAACCTGATACACATCCCTATATACTAGTACACAACCTGATACACATCCCTCATATATACTAGTACACAACCTGATACACAACCCTCATATATACTAGTACACAACCTGATACACATCCCTCATATATACTAGTACACAACCTGATACACATCCCTCATATATACTAGTACACAACCTGATACACAACCCTCATATATACTAGTACACAACCTGATAAACAACCCTCATATATATAGTACACAACCTGATACACAACCCTCATATATACTAGTACACAACCTGATACACATCCCCTCATATATACTAGTACACAACCTGATACACATCCCTCATATATACTAGTACACAACCTGATACACAACCCTCATATATACTATAACAACCTGATACACAACCCTCATATATACTAGTACACAACCTGATACACATCCTCATATATACTAGTACACAACCCTCATATATACTAGTACACAACCTGATACACATCCCTCATAAATACTAGTACACAACCCTCATATATACTAGTACACAACCTGATACACAACCCTCATATACTAGTACACAACCTGATACACATCCCTCATATATACTAGTACACAACTGATACACATCCCTCATATATACTAGTACCAACCCTCATATATACTAGTACACAAACCTGATACACATCCCTCCTATAATAGTACAACCTGATACACAACCCTCATATATACTAGTACACAACCTGATACACAACCTCATATATACTAGTACACACCTGATACACAACCCTCATATATACTAGTACACAACCTGATACACAACCCTCATATATACTAGTACACAACCTGATACACATCCCTCATATATACTAGTACACAACCTGATACACAACCTCATATATACTAGTACACAACCTGATACAACCCTCATATATACTAGTACACAACCTGATACACGACCCTCATATTACTAGTACACAACCTGATACACACCCTCATATATACTAGTACACAACCTGATACACATCCCTCATATATACTAGTACACAACTGATACACAACCCTCATATACTAGTACACAACCTGATACACATCCCTCATATATACTAGTACACAACCTGATACACATCCCTCATATATACTAGTACACAACCTGATACACAACCCTCATATATACTAGTTCACAACCTGATACACATCCCTCATATATACAAGTACACAACCTGATACACAACCCTCATATATACTAGTACACAACCTGATACACATCCCTCATATATACTAGTACACAACCTGATACACATCCCTCATATATACTAGTACACAACCTGATACACAACCCTCATATATACTAGTACACAACCTGATACACATCCCTCATATATACTAGTACACAACCTGATACACAACCCTCATATATACTAGTACACAACCTGATACACATCCCTCATATATACTAGTACACAACCTGATACACAACCCTCATATATACTAGTACACAACCTGATACACAACCCTCATATATACTAGTACACAACCTGATACACATCCCTCATATATACTAGTACACAACCCTCATATATACTAGTACACAACCTGATACACATCCCTCATAAATACTAGTACACAACCTGATACACATCCCTCATATATACTAGTACACAACCTGATACACATCCCTCATATATACTAGTACACAACCTGATACACAACCCTCATATATACTAGTACACAACCTGATACACAACCCTCATATATACTAGTACCAAACTGATACACAACCCTCATATATATAGTACACAACCTGATACACAACCCTCATATATACTAGTACACAACCTGATACACAACCCTCATATATACTAGTACACAACCTGATACACATCCTTCATATATACAAGTACACAACCTGATACACAACCCTCATATATACTAGTACACAACCTGATACACATCCCTCATATATACTAGTACACAACCTGATACACATCCCTCATATATACTAGTAAACAACCTGATACACAACCCTCATATATACTAGTACACAACCTGATACACATCCCTCATATATACTAGTACACAACCTGATACACAACCCTCATATATACTAGTACACAACCTGATACACATCCTCATATATACTAGTACACAACCTGATACACAACCCTCATATATACTAGTACACAACCTGATACACAACCCTCATATATACTAGTACACAACCTGAAACACATCCCTCATATATACTAGTACACAACCCTCATATATACTAGTACACAACCTGATACACATCCCTCATAAATACTAGTACACAACCTGATACACATCCCTCATATATACTAGTACACAACCTGATACACATCCCTCATATATACTAGTACACAACCTGATACACATCCCTCATATATACTAGTACACAACCTGATACACAACCCTCATATATACTAGTACACAACCTGATACACAACCCTCATATATACTAGTACACAACCTGATACACATCCCTCATATACTAGTACACAACCCTCATATATACTAGTACACAACCTGATACACATCCCTCATATATACTAGTACACAACCTGATACACAACCCTCATATATACTAGTACACAACCTGATACACATCCTCATATATACTAGTACACAACCTGATACACATCCCTCATATATACTAGTACACAACCTGATACACAACCCTCATATATACTAGTACACAACCTGATACACATCCCTCATATATACTAGTACACATCCCTCATATATACTAGTACACAACCTGATACACAACCCTCATATATACTAGTACACAACCTGATACACATCCCTAATATATATACTAGTACACAACCCTCATATATACTAGTACACAACCTGATACACATCCCTCATAAATACTAGTACACAACCCTCATATATACTAGTACACAACCTGTTACACAACTCTCATATATACTAGTACACAACCTGATACACTTCCCTCATATATACTAGTACACAACCTGATACACATCCCTCATATATACTAGTACACAACCTGATACACTTCCCTCATATATACTAGTACACAACCTGATACACAACCCTCATATATACTAGTACACAACCTGATACACAACCCTCATATATACTAGTACGCAACCTGATACACAACCCATCATATATACTAGTACACAACCTGATACACAACCCTCATATATACTAGTACACAACCTGATACACATCCCTCATATATATTAGTACACAACCTGATACACAACCCTGATATATATACTAGTACACAACCTGATACACATCCCTCATATACTAGTACACAACCTGATACAATCCCCTCATATATACTAATACACAACCTGATACACAACCCTCATATACTAGTAGTACACAACCTGATACACAACCCTCATATATACTAGTACACAACCTGATACACAACCCTCATATATACTAGTACACAACCTGATACACATCCCTCATATATACTAGTACACAACCTGATACACATCCCCATATATACTAGTACACAACCTGATACACAACCCCATCATATACTAGTACACAACCTGATACACATCCCTCATATATACTAGTACACACCTGATACACATCCCTCATATATACTAGTACACAACCTGATACACAACCCTCATATATACTAGTACACAACCTGATACACAACCCTCATATATATTAGTACACAACCTGATACACAACCCTCATATATACTAGTACACAACCTGATACACATCCCTCATATATACTAGTACACAACCTGATACACATCCCTCATATATACTAGTACACAACCTGATACACAACCCTCATATATACTAGTACACAACCTGATACACAACCCTCATATATACTAGTACACAACCTGATACACAACCCTCATATATACTAGTACACAACCTGATACACATCCCTCATATATACTAGTACACAACCCTCATATATACTAGTACACAACCTGATACACATCCCTCATAAATACTAGTACACAACCCTCATATATACTAGTACACAACCTGATACACAACCCTCATAATACTAGTACACAACCTGATACACATCCCTCATATATACTAGTACACAACCTGATACACATCCCTCATATATACTAGTACACAACCCTCATATATACTAGTACACAACCTGATACACATCCCTCCTATATACTAGTACACAACCTGATACAACCCTCATATATACTAGTACACAACCTGATACACAACCCTCATATATACTAGTACACAACCTGATACACAACCCTCATATATACTAGTACACAACCTGATACACAACCCTCATATATACTAGTACACAACCTGATACACACCTCATATATACTAGTACACAACCTGATACACAACCCTCATATATATAGTACACAACCTGATACACATCCCTCATATATACTAGTACACAACCTGATACACAACCCTCATATATACTAGTACACAACCTGATACACATCCCTCATATATACTAGTACACAACCTGATACACATCCCTCATATATACTAGTACACAACCTGATACACAACCCTCATATATACTAGTCAGTGCTCCAAGTAGCCTAGTCAATACTCGAAATTTGCGACCAAACATCGGATTTTGCGACTACAAATTGTCAGACGATCGCCATTATGTAAAATAATTTTTTTGAGTTTGGCCACTAAAAATCAGGAAATCTGGAAATTTTGTCATGACCCGTCACCCAACCTGACAAATAGTCTCGCCATCAATAATATCTTGAAAGCGCTTGAATCAAAGCAGGTACTTTATAGTTTAAAGCGCATAACTGACCGTGATCTAATTTTGCATAATGACAGCCAAACGGCAAAAATCACTTTTGATTTGGGTTTTGTTACGACTTTTACTTCATCTAAATGATCAAGTTTGATTGTCTTCTCATCGCTCCGCCTTAAAAGTTGCCTACAATGGTGGGACCAATCCGAGGATCTCGCTAAACCATTCAATCGATAGTAGCGACGGGCGGGTGTGATAGAAAGAATTTATAAGGTTTGGCCACCAAGAATTTTACCTGGCGACAAAAATTTTGAAATGGCTACTGAAATTTTTGAATTATTAGCTATGTGGCTACCAGTTTTCAAAACCTGCTTGGAGCACTGCTAGTACACAACCTGATACACATCCCTCATATATACTAGTACACAACCTGATACACAACCCTCATATATACTAGTACACAACCTGATACACATCCCTCATATATACTAGTACACAACCTGATACACATCCCTCATATATACTAGTACACAACCTGATACACATCCCTCATATATACTAGTACACAACCTGATACACATCCCTCATATATACTAGTACACAACCTGATACACAACCCTCATATATACTAGTACACAACCTGATACACATCCTCATATATACTAGTACACAACCTGATACACAACCTCATATATACTAGTACACAACCTGATACACAACCCTCATATATACTAGTACACAACCTGATACACAACCCTCATATATACTAGTACACAACCTGATACACAACCCTCATATATACTAGTACACAACCTGATACACATCCCTCATATATACTAGTACACAACCTGATACACAACCCTCATATATACTAGTACACAACCTGATACACAACCCTCATATATACTAGTACACAACCTGATACACAACCCTCATATATACTAGTACACAACCTGATACACAACCCTCATATATACTAGTACACAACCTGATACACATCCCTCATATATACTAGTACACAACCCTCATATATACTAGTACACAACCTGATACACAACCCTCATATATACTAGTACACAACCTGATACACAACCCTCATATATACTAGTACACAACCTGATACACAACCCTCATATATACTAGTACACAACCTGATACACATCCCTCATATATACTAGTACACAACCTGATACACAACCCTCATATATACTAGTACACAACCTGATACACAACCCTCATATATACTAGTACACAACCTGATACACAACCCTCATATATACTAGTACACAACCTGATACACAACCCTCATATATACTAGTACACAACCTGATACACAACCCTCATATATACTAGTACACAACCTGATACACATCCCTCATATATACTAGTACACAACCTGATACACATCCCTCATAAATACTAGTACACAACCCTCATATATACTAGTACACATCCCTCATATATGCTAGTACACAACCTGATACACATCCCTCATGTATACTAGTACACAACCTAATACACAACCTTCATATACACTAGTACACAACCTGATACACAACCCTCATATATATTAGTAAACAACCTGATACACATCCCTCATATATACTAGTACACAACCTGATACACATCCCTCATAAATACTAGTACACAACCTGATACACAACCTTCATATATACTAGTACACAACCTGATACACAACCCTCATATATATTAGTAAACAACCTGATACACATCCCTCATATATACTAGTACACAACCTGATACACATCCCTCATATATACTAGTACACAACCTAATACACAACCTTCATATATACTAGTACACAACCTGATACACAACCCTCATATATATTAGTAAACAACCTGATACACATCCCTCATATATACTAGTACACAACCTGATACACAACCCTCATAAATACTAGTACACAACCTGATACACATCCCTCATATATACTAGTACACAACCTGATACACAACCCTCATATATACTAGTACACAACCTGATACACATCCCTCATATATACTAGTACACAACCTGATACACATCCCTCATATATACTAGTACACAACCTGATACACAACCCTCATATATACTAGTACACAACCTGATACACAACCCTCATATATACTAGTACACAACCTGATACACAACCCTCATATATACTAGTACACAACCTGATACACATCCCTCATATATACTAGTACACAACCTGATACACAACCCTCATATATACTAGTACACAACCTGATACACATCCCTCATATATACTAGTACACAACCTGATACACAACCCTCATATATACTAGTACACAACCTGATACACAACCCTCATATATACTAGTACACAACCTGATACACATCCCTCATATATACTAGTACACAACCTGATACACAACCCTCATATATACTAGTACACAACCTGATACACAACCCTCATATATACTAGTACACAACCTGATACACATCCCTCATATATACTAGTACACAACCTGATACACAACCCTCATATATACTAGTACACAACCTGATACACATCCCTCATATATACTAGTACACAACCTGATACACATCCCTCATATATACTAGTACACAACCTGATACACATCCCTCATATATACTAGTACACAACCTGATACACAACCCTCATATATACTAGTACACAACCTGATACACATCCCTCATATATACTAGTACACAACCTGATACACATCCCTCATATATACTAGTACACAACCTGATACACAACCCTCATATATACTAGTCAGTGCTCCAAGTAGCCTAGTCAATACTCGAAATTTGCGACCAAACATCGGATTTTGCGACTACAAATTGTCAGACGATCGCCATTATGTAAAATAATTTTTTTGAGTTTGGCCACTAAAAATCAGGAAATCTGGAAATTTTGTTCATGACCCGTCACCCAACCTGACAAATAGTCTCGCCATCAATAATATCTTGAAAGCGCTTGAATCAAAGCAGGTACTTTATAGTTTAAAGCGCATAACTGACCGTGATCTAATTTTGCATAATGACAGCCAAACGGCAAAAATCACTTTTTGATTTGGGTTTTGTTACGACTTTTACTTCATCTAAATGATCAAGTTTGATTGTCTTCTCATCGCTCCGCCTTAAAAGTTGCCTACAATGGTGGGACCAATCCGAGGATCTCGCTAAACCATTCAATCGATAGTAGCGACGGGCGGTGTGATAGAAAGAATTTATAAGGTTTGGCCACCAAGAATTTTACCTGGCGACAAAAATTTTGAAATGGCTACTGAAATTTTTGAATTATTAGCTATGTGGCTACCAGTTTTCAAAACCTGCTTGGAGCACTGCTAGTACACAACCTGATACACATCCCTCATATATACTAGTACACAACCTGATACACAACCCTCATATATACTAGTACACAACCTGATACACATCCCTCATATATACTAGTACACAACCTGATACACATCCCTCATATATACTAGTACACAACCTGATACACATCCCTCATATATACTAGTACACAACCTGATACACATCCCTCATATATACTAGTACACAACCTGATACACAACCCTCATATATACTAGTACACAACCTGATACACATCCCTCATATATACTAGTACACAACCTGATACACAACCCTCATATATACTAGTACACAACCTGATACACAACCCTCATATATACTAGTACACAACCTGATACACAACCCTCATATATACTAGTACACAACCTGATACACAACCCTCATATATACTAGTACACAACCTGATACACATCCCTCATATATACTAGTACACAACCTGATACACACCCTCATATACTAGTACACAACCTGATACACAACCCTCATATATACTAGTACACAACCTGATACACAACCCTCATATATACTAGTACACAACCTGATACACATCCCTCATATATACTAGTACACAACCCTCATATATACTAGTACACAACCTGATACACAACCCTCATATATACTAGTACACAACCTGATACACAACCCTCATATATACTAGTACACAACCTGATACAAACCCTCATATATACTAGTACACAACCTGATACACACCCTCATATATACTAGTACACAACCTGATACACAACCCTCATATATACTAGTACACAACCTGATACACAACCCTCATATATACTAGTACACAACCTGATACACAACCCTCATATATACTAGTACACAACCTGATACACAACCCTCATATATACTAGTACACAACCTGATACACAACCCTCATATATACTAGTACACAACCTGATACACACCCTCATATATACTAGTACACAACCTGATACACATCCCTCATAATACTAGTACACAACCCTCATATATACTAGTACACATCCCTCATATATGCTAGTACACAACCTGATACACATCCCTCATGTATACTAGTACACAACCATACACCTCATATACACTAGTACACAACCTGATACACAACCCTCATATATTAGTAAACAACCTGATACACATCCCTCATATATACTAGTACACAACCTGATACACATCCCTCAAATACTAGTACACAACCTGATACACAACCTCATATATACTAGTACACAACCTGATACACAACCCTCATATATACTAGTACAACCTGATACACAACCCTCATATATACTAGTACACAACCTGATACACACCCTCATATATACTAGTACACAACCTGATACACAACCTCATATATACTAGTACACAACCTGATACACACCCTCATATATACTAGTAACAACCTGATACAACCCTCATATATACTAGTACACAACCTGATACACAACCCTCATATATACTAGTACACAACCTGATACACATCCCTCATATATACTAGTACACAACCTGATACACACCCTCATATATACTAGTACACAACCTGATACACAACCCTCATATATACTAGTACACAACCTGATACACAACCCTCATATATACTAGTACACAACCTGATACACACCCTCATATATACTAGTACACAACCTGATACACATCCCTCATATATACTAGTACACAACCTGATACACAACCCTCATATATACTAGTACACAACCTGATACACATCCCTCATATATACTAGTACACAACCTGATACACAACCCTCATATATACTAGTACACAACCTGATACACAACCCTCATATATACTAGTACACAACCTGATACACACCCTCATATATACTAGTACACAACCTGATACACAACCCTCATATATACTAGTACACAACCTGATACACAACCCTCATATATACTAGTACACAACCTGATACACATCCCTCATATATACTAGTACACAACCTGATACACAACCCTCATATATACTAGTACACAACTGATACACATCCCTCATATATACTAGTACACAACCTGATACACATCCCTCATATATACTAGTACACAACCTGATACACAACCCTCATATATACTAGTACACAACCTGATACACATCCTGGTATTGAGCTTTGATCTCAAATTAATTTTGCTGTTATACTCAACCTAAGATTGAACTTATAAAATTTGCAGTAATTTACAACAGTGGTTTGAACTTACATAAAGTGTACCTAAGATCATACTATGATTTCCTTTAAAGTTTATAAACTGGTATTGACCTTTCACTTAGTGAATATCATTTTTTGTCAATTTTTAGATTTCAACTCTTAGCTACTGGAGATGGAGAAGGATATATTAGTATATATCGACTTAGTGATGACTTAAAAACATCAACTTCTAAAGAGACAGATGTCTTAAATGGACTTGTAAACATATCTACAGATTAATGAACACATGACCATATGTACAGTTTAGTGGAGAATGACCATATGTACATATTAGTGGACGAATGACCATATTTACAGATTAGTGGAGAAATGACCATATACATGTATATGTTCGCATATATATGGATTTACTGATAAGTGTACATGTAAATATTATGTTTTCATGAACTATTATGATACAAGTTGTGATATGATTTGAATTATTTATAAATTTTGTTTTCTGTAAATGAACAACACTGTAGATACAACAGCGTTTATATTGCATAAATCTAACAGTTTCTCTAAGAGCAATAATACTGCTGCAGTTGTTTTTCCGTCCAAAATTATTTTTTGTATTTTATAATATAAATATTTAATTAAATATAATTAATAGAATTGCTTTTATTTGTCAGACTTTGATGTTTATTATAGCAATACACTCTCTCTCTCTCTCTCTCTCTCTCTTTCTCTCTCTCTTCTCTCTCTCTCTCTCTCTCTCTCTCTCTGTGTGTGTGTCTCAGTCAGTAGTCCATATACTCATTCCACTCTGGATGCAATTCACTGATGTTCACCACCGCTGTAAACACCTTGTTGTAAATTCCCAATATAAAAGTACATATACTAGGAACCCACAACAAGTACTATAAAAACACTGAATTCCCTGACATTTTGGTGACAGTATTTAAGCTTCAGCTTGTGTTTTGTTTACAATGACTGACGGCATGTCATTCTGATAAAATTGTATTCGAGCAAAAGAAGTTGAATTTACACCTTCGAGATTTATTTATTGTTCGAGCGAGCGGGGGTATTCGAGCTATCGTAGTTCGAGCGATTGAGGTTATTTACATATAATTTAATAGGGATTTTGACGGGACCCGCAGATGACTTCGAGTTATCCGGGCTATTCAAGGCATCAATGTTCAAGCTATCGAATTTCTACTGTATTCACTTTGTCACAGTGTAAGGTATTGTTAAGGTAATAAATTTTGAATGTTTAATTTTTTGGCAATAAATATTTTGGCGATTTTAATACTACCGCCAAAATGCACCAAAATTTACACGCCGCAAAAATAACCCCTATATACAGTACTTGTTATGGGTTATTTTTTTCAATTAGATAATGAGAATGCAACATGTACTAGGAACTGTGTATAAATTTGTATAAATTTACAAAATGACAACAATGTGAGATTTGTATAAACACAGTAAAACCTTATTAAATTGTAAAATTCCTCAAATACTTTGTCACCTTGAATATTGCCATTATTTTAGGTCACCTGTTTCACTATCATTCTTTCACCAAGATTTTTCATAACTTAATTTTAGCTTATTTTGACAAGATTCTTTTATGGTACTACAAAAAAAACTTCATGACAAAACTAGAACATACACGTATATGTCATAAACTTAATTCGTTTTCTTCATAATTACACCTTTAGTTGCTCAACAACCTGAAAAATTAAATAAAAATTCTTTGTCAAATTTGCTTATAAAAATTTTAAGCTTTGACCAGGACTATAGCCTCATGATGTCTCAAATGTTTAAGGATACTGTTTTGTCTGTTGTCCATTGTGCAACTTTTAACTTTCACACATTTTCAACATTTCTTCCAGAACCAGCATTTCTTAAGTAAGATTTTCCTTAACTTAAATATTGTAAATTTGAATTCCTAACAATTTTGCCAATTATTAAGATATTTAGGAAATTAAGGTGTCATTTTAAAGATTACATCAAGCTTATGACATTTGCACTTAGTTTTGACAGAAATGTTATTTAGTAGTTTCAAAAAAAGTTGATAAAATTTGCTAAATTTAAGTTAAGGAAAATCTTTCGTTAAGAAATGATTATGGAACCAGGACTGGTGGGCCTATGATATTGGTATTTAAAAGGAATTTTTAATTGGTGGAAGCCTTTTCAAAGTTGCAAAATTGGCTTGATCTTGACTGAAAGTCAAGGTCACAGTGACCTTTAAGAATAAAATTGTCTTGAACTAAAATAGCCTAGAAGCTTGGAACTTCATCTACAGTATCAGTACAGAGACAACAACAAAGTTAGTACAGTTACTAGGCCTTGATATCATAGTAATGAAAAGGTAAAATGAAATGCATATTATCATCAAACATGCAGAGGGCTAAACCTGCAACCCAAAACAATGTTAAACAAGCAAATTCAGTGAATTAGGATTCCCCGCCAGCAGGTTTTTTTGTGATTTGCAGCTCTGTTTAAAGAGCCATAACTCCCAGGAAAATGAAGAAACCAACTTGAGTTAACGATTTGCACATCTCCTATCAATGTAGATGCTTTTGACCAAGTTTCGTTAAATAGTGCTTCAAAGTTTTGGAGAAACTGCAGAGACAAGAATTTCAGATGGACAAAAGGAGGGAAGGACGGAAACTCAAATTTAATATCCCTGCTTTTCGAAGAAGAACTAGGCAAGACAAGATGGATTTCTATATCAGTTGAACAATAGTTATATTTATAGTAATGGCTGCCATATTAATTTACTTTTTCAGTTCTTACTACAGATTTCATCTATCAAGGATATCATCATCAATGACAGTATAGAAAGGCTACATTTTTACTTTCAGTTCTATAGTATGCTTTGCTGAAGTGAAACTGGCACTGTTAAAGTTAGTTTATAGACTACCAATGTCAATGTTTTACTCTTAGCTGTTCCCCTTGATGCTACTATTTGAAATCCAAGGTTTGTGTAAGAAACAGTACATTTACATTGCCATCCATTAATAACTTTACAAATTTATAATCCCCATAGGTTTACAGTTGATAATCATCATAGGAAATTTTGTTCATAGAATTAGATATTGAAGTTTTTCCTGTATTTGAAAGTGATATCTTAAAATAATGTTCTAAATATATGAAATAAAGTTTTTTTTTCTGAATACATGTATCATTTTCTTGGAATTGTCTGAAATTTCTAAGAAAAATAAAAAAAAATTGGGGAAAAAATTTTTTCAAGATAAAAAGATTTTCAGTCTGTAATGATATGACCAGTTTTAATTGTTTATAATATTTATGGATGGCTGTGTAAGTGCTGGATCTGACATTGAAATCCTCAACAACGATTTTATCATTTGATTCATATGAGAAAATATTGCCTGGGAATTTATGAAGCTGATTGAATATTTCACCTATATCGAGACATCACAAGCTACAGATGAAGTTCCAAAATTGTTTACTTTGCATTACATTTATGGCAGTGACACAGAATATCAAGTTTTAATATTTAATCTAAATAAAGAATTAATTTTTCATATAAAACAAAAGAAATGGTAATACTAAAATGGAAAGACAACTTGTACATACAAATATTTGATAAAGTTGAGTCATAAAAATGATTGCATGTCATTTAGTATTGTAGATTACTTTAATTCACAAGTATCACATTTCATGTGCAGACAATTAAGCATCATTTCGCTAATATGTAAATTCGCATTTTAATATTAAAATTCTGGATTGATAGGTATTTACACATCTCCTTTTCTAAGTATTCTTGTCATGTAACATATATATAACATTCACAGTCATAGTCTTTTGCTGGCAAGTTTTAAATTTGACTTTTTGATTTTTCCTGATTTTGGGAAAAATCACATGATATATGAATTTGCAACTGAGGGTCCTCGCGAAATTACGCGTTTATAAATATCTCCCCATAATAAAAGTAGTCTACAGTACTACATACATAAAAGGCTGTTGAAAGTTCAACGCTAAACAAATGAATATAGTACCAAATCGGCAGCTTATTTTAGGTCCGTGTTTGCTATAACTTAGCTCTACACAGCTTATCTATATACAGTCAAACCTGTTTATAAAGGCCACTCAAGGGAACCAGTAAAAGTGACCTTTATGGGTAGGAGGTCTTTATATACAGATCAAAATAATATGAATAAAGAACAATTGAGATACAATTTTACTGGCCTCTATAAGCAGGTGGCTTTTATATAGAGGTGGCCTTTAAGGCCAGTTGGACTGTATTGGCAGCCGAGCTGTGACTCCTTTTCATTATCTCGGTGTTCAATTCTCAACAGGTCTGTATTGTGTATAGTAACTTGTTATTTGGGTGATTCTATACTATATTTAAATTTTGAGTGATATTACTCCATTAAAACCTGAGGGTAAAAAGATTTACAGGAAATATTTTGCTAAGTCCATTTTTTACCATTCAATCTTCTCAGGGGTCCTACCAATTTTGGGGTCCAAAAATATAGGAAAAATAGGAATATTGGGTCAAGATTATAGGAGTTTTCATTAAAATTATAGGAATATTTTTAAATAGTTTACACATAAAATACACATTTATGGTCTCCTTTTCTCCCCTTCAGCTATTCCTTTCCTTCTTTTACTAATAAACATAAACTGCAATATATCCTTCCTGCTTTAGAAATACAAAATGTTAATCTTGCTTCAGATATGTACTAAATGCGGGAAAATATCCCATTCTAAATCCCTGAAGCTACCAGTAACAAAAATATAGGATAATATAGGAAATACAGGTTTTCAAATTATACAGGAAAATATAAGAAAGGGTCAAAATTATAAGAAATATAGGAATGGTAGTACCCCTATCTTCTTTATTCTTTAGGAAACAAATGTTTTATCTTGCAAAGACATATTCTTTGGAATTACATCAATATTAATATAAAAATTTCTCAAAACTGAGTGCTAGTAAAATTGTTATTTTTCTTCTGGCAAATAGCTTGGTTCTTTGCACCACAAAAACGATCATTCCATGCGAAATTCATGTCTTCCCGCAATTCAAGACAATGTTCTTTTCCAGCGTGATTGTTTGGTTCCTGAACCCTGGAATTTTTAAACCAATCACTGTAGGTTACAATATCCCCTGTGGTATTCCAGATCCATTCCCCTTCAGTAAGTATATCTGTCCCATCCAACCAAATTCCATTACCTGAAAAAACATTTACATATTAAATTTTCATAAAAGCGAATGATTGTCCAAAGTCTGGAGTTTCACAATCAGTGTTTTCACTACATATATTTATACTTTTTTGTTATTTATTTATTTATTTATTTATTTATTTATTTATTTATTTCAGAAACCTAAGTACAACTGTTTTACATTCTTCAAGTACATGCATTTTAAAATAAACCAAGGGATGCTGAATTTATAGTATATTATCAAATCAATGTTGGGATCACATATTTATGTAAAAGTCCTCTTTCTGGATTTGCATGAATATTTAATTGATTTAGATTAATTCTTTAAAGCTGTCCTAGTAAAAAAAAATAAAGCATTTCATTGGTGAACTTTGTTTGTAATAAATGACCGACTTTATAGAGGAATTTAATTTACACAGTTATACACACCATCCAGTTAATTACTAGTACTAGCAGTTAAAGTAATGTCCAACTTGCCTTTGGTTCCATAACGGAAATTGGCTGCTGACAGTGTTTGAAGAAACTTGATGTCTTCTGACGTGTATACTATAGCCAAATGTGAACCAATATCGCTGCAAAACTCCTGTAAGAAGAAAAACAGGAACACAATTTATTTAAGGAACTCCGGATGTAATAAAAAAAAAATAAACATTAAGTGGGATGGATCAGACCCTTGAAATCTGCTTTTACCATAATACACCACTATTTTGTCATTAAATTCAGTGTTGGTACAAAGTCGGGAGTTCAAATTTATATTCACTGGTTCCTAAGTATGGTGTCAAAACATAAATTTATGAATAATTGAATTTTGATTGAAGAGCTGCCCAGACTGATGTTTTAGAGGGATCATTTAAAAAAGATTATGGAAAATTAGTGAACCATAACCACCAAACTTTTTTTGTGGTTTTTAAAGGGCAATAACCCAGGAAAATCAGCATTTCAACTCGGATTAATGATATGGGCCTCTATGTCATTGTTGATGCTTTGCATCAAGTTTCATGAAATAGCACTGCATAGTTTTGGAGAATTGCTCCAGATGGAACTTTTAAATTAATAATTTAAAACAGGTGGTTTATATGTGTGGTTTTATTGGTGATGTTTATCAAGTCCATCACTGTGAACTATTCAATACAGTTGTATTCCAAAGTACATTGGTTTGACCTCAAATTACAAATATGCATTTATTTAAAATGTGTAGAGCATCATTTTAAATAGAAACTTAGATTATATAATACCCCTAATTTGCATATTTCAAAATGACTACCAATATGCTTTAACCTACGATGTTATATATTATCCACAAGCAAGTTTTTATGGCAAGTACAAATGAAGACCTAAGGGAAAAACACAAACAACATCAGTAGAAAACACAATAAAATCAAGGCGATGGAGATACAAGGGATATAATTATTAAGGAAAGGAAACAATGAAAATGAATAAATTGCATTGACCTGGGCTCCAGGAGGAAAATGAAAGAGAGGAAGACCAAGAAAAACCTGGAGAAGAACAACAGAGAAGGAAAGAAATTATATGGGCTGGCCAAGTTGGAGAACGGCAGAGAACTATGCCTTAAATAGGATGAAGTGGAAAGATCTGTGCCTCGCTTTATGCTCCACTAGGAGCGAAGATGATAGGTAGGTAGGTAGGTACAAATGTTTAGGCCATAGGTTCAAATTACAAATTACACAACACAATTTCAATTTCTCCAGAACCAGTGGGCCAACAATAGTGAAACTTAACATAGATGTCCCTTGGCTAAAAACATTCCAAGTTTTCGAAACTGGTTAACCTTGACTGACATTCAAAGTTGAAATGACCTTCAATAGTTTTAAAAATCTTCAAAAAAAATTTTGCAAGGAACCAAAAGACCTAGAAGCTTGAAACTTTATATATATACACATAAGTATAGTATGGAACATGAAGCTCAGCTGGTTAACCTTGACTTGAATCTAAGGTCACAGTGTCCTAAAGTAGTAAAACTTTAAAACATATTTTGTCTTAAAATAAAAGGCCTAGAAGCTTGAAACATTATATATAGCACCTGGACATGAAGCTCTACCAGGTTTGTGAAGCTGGTTGACATTGACCTCAAGTAGTATCTTTAATGTAGGAACATATTTTTGTTATGAATTAAAATGCCCAGATATATGCTTCATATATAGCATCAGGGCATATAACTGAACTTTTCCAATTTTGCGGAGCTGGTTGACCTTTTACACATATTAGAGGTCACTGTGACCTCTAGTTTCACATATATTAGAGGTCACTGTGACCTCTAGTAGTAAAACTTTAAAACATTTTCTGGTCATAAAACAAAGGGTCTATAAGCTTGAAACTTGATACATAGGACATATATAACCACATGAAACTTGATCGAATTTGACCTTGACCTATATTCACGTTTGCACTGACCTCAAGTAGTACAACCTAAAACAGTATTTTGTCTTGATTCAGAAGGCCTAGATGCTTGAAACTGTATACATTATTTAAACTCTGCCAAGTTTTTATAGCTGGTTGACCTTGACCTCCGGTGAGTGAACCTCTTGTAAAATGTATACATATTCAAAAGTTCAGTAAGTAAACATTAAGGTGAAATGATTGCTAAATATTCGGTATCCTTCACGGGGAATAAAAAATTGCATGGAACCAATTGGGGTTTTCTTCCTGTGGAATTGGCATGTGCTACTTTTGAATTTTTATGGAAAAAGAATACATTCAAACAATTGTCATGTGCTACTTTTGAATGAAATGTGCTAATTTATTCAAAAGTAGCACATGACAGAATATATAGCCACTAATGCTTGTCAGTTTACAAAATTGGTTTAAATACCGTCGTATATAATGTTTCAGATATGGAAGCCATGTCAGGCCCGGGATATATACAGTCGGGTTAATAAAAGACGAAACAAAATACTAGTATTAAGCTCATATTAACATAAACACTCCATTAAATATTACGCATAGTTAAAGTCCTCTAACTTTAAAAAATTGTTTTTGTCTGAATATAAGTAAATTGTATAAAAATAAAATCTGAAACATTTCTTATATCTACCGCTGTGGGTTCGACTCCGGTCAACTGCACGCAAGTTAGGGATTTTTGATTGCTTTATGCTACTACTGGTTGACTCGAGTTTATGATATTTATCTGCTATTCTTTGGACAGGTGTGCTGGCACTCTCAAATTCATCATTAATTTGTACAAAACAGATCATTAATAGCTGAAAAATCTCACGCAGCAAAAGAACTTGTATTCAGATTGATCTGATTTTTGTCAAAACTAAATGCAAATGTTTTAATCTAGAAGTGATCTTAAAGATGGCACCTTAAATTCCTGATATGTTGAAAATTAACAAAATTATAAAGATTTGAAATTTTGCAAGATTTAAGTTAAAAAAATCTTAGCTAAGGAATGATTGTAACACCCGGCCTGATCATAAATAGCAGTGATGCGACATAACAACACTCAATCTACCGATGTCTTATATTTTGATTTTCCCTTAAAAATCCCTTCAATTTCAATTTTCTTTATTTCTTAGTTGAGTAATGGTGTTTAACATACTAGCCAAGAATATTTCACTTATATCGAAACGTCGCCTGCTATAGGCGAAGATGAGGAAATTTGCCTGTGTGTTGCACTGATGCCATTATACATCAAGGTTCTTTATCGTGCCACGCCAACCGTGACACGGGACCTTGTTAATTTTAAGATCCCATCCGAAAAAAATCGCGACTTTCATTTCGTAATGCCAAGTGTTGGGCGAAAGAACAGTCACTCTTTGGTCAGACCCGGTTGGGGTTCGAACCAACGATCATACGCATACGGAGCGAGCACTCTATTAACTGATCTACTCTTTATTCCATAAGTATTAAAGAGCTTTCTCTGGGCCTCTTCCTTGGTTGGTGTTAATTATGACGTTGTTTTCGAGAAATTAGCTGGTAGAGTTCTAAAATAACTCAATAATTAAACAGAAGATCAGTACTTCTTGGTTTTATATATTTATTTTATTTTTAAATGTTTCGGCACAAATTTCGAATACATAACCAGATATGAAAAGTGAAAACATGGAACAAAGACATAATGCCAACCTCTGTATGTTGTAACTTTACTTTTCTGAGCCAACAAGCACATTAACATAATGGGCCATACTTCGAAGTGCCACGGTACTTTATGGAGACAGTGTGTGACACTTTGAAGTATATGAAGGCTTTACAAAATAGTATACCACAATGGACTCATGTGTCAGGGTGCCAATGTATTGGGTTCCATTGCATCATAATATCTTGCAATTTATCTAATCAATAACAAATGTGTATTGAATGCTAAAGCATAAAAGGGAGAGGATGCCTTACTCAGTCTTTGTCCCAAGTCAATATACAGTAATGTCCTATGTCATACAACATGACTTAAACTGGATGTAAACAATGAAACAGCCGGATGTCTGAATGTGATTTACAAAGGTACAAGTAAGTTAAAAATATCAATCTTCTCAAATTTATTTGATTTCCTATGGTATTACACTGTCACAAACAGAGTGGCTCCTACAGTAGATACATTACATAGCACATTTTTGAAGATATATTAAATAAATCAAGTTAATATTATAATAATAAACATATAAATATAACGAGTTAACAATCATTTCGGATGTTGAATTTTTATTAGAGATTACGTAGTTGTTATATATACATTGCTATTGAAGCGGGAAGATATAATAATTTAGATGTTATTCATTCATTCTTTATTTCCTCTTTTACAGAGATTGAAATATAATATAAAATACACTTAACTAATTAACTAACTGACATTTAGCAGTAACGCTAACATATTTACAAATTAATATTATATTATTTAAAGAAATTTCAAATCACATTCCTTACTTTATGAATATGTCAGATATATAAAAAATAAAATAGTTAGCTATTAAATAATAAAAATGAAAAGATATTAAGAGAAATAATAAACTTCATAACTTGTAGTCTTAACATCAGAAACAACACGTGACTCGCAAACTTAAAAATAAGACATTTTGTAATCTATAATCAAAACCCTTTGGATGTTGCACATTGATTTTAAGTCCACATTTATCTTAAACAAGTGTTTTTCTTTATTTGTAAATTTGTATGTTTTGTTAAATATTTTGTATTGCCTTAACCAATTATGTAAATTGTGTTTGAGCAATAAATATTATTATGTTTTTATCATTATTATTATTGGTATTAAGTAATGGAATGAGTTTATAAACATAAGGTTTGACCCAAAAATATGGTTCGATATATCACTGATTTCCATGACTATTTAATAATATATCCCAGACACAAATTAAAACATTTTGTCTTATTATATTACTGTCAAGCGCAAAAGGATGTCTACGGTTTTTCCTAGCAATCGGCCCACAGGAATTTCCTCGTAGTTGTTTAGTTTACCTGTATGAAATCTAAAAACAAAACCACGTGCAAACTTATTTGGGATTCGAACCCGCACATGAAAAGGATATTTGTTTAATATATCTTAATAGTCCACATACTTTTACCACTGAGCTATCGAAGCTTATCTATAGCCGTTGTGTATGTACGCTTTAATATATGAATGGCGGTTAAGGGCAATAGTTTAGCTTTTAAGCGTTTTTCAATTTTTCACCATGTTGGCAGGCATACCCGTGGGTAATCTTTAGGTCAGTAAAAACTAAATAAAATACCTACATTTAAATGTCAGTTTTGTTCACGAACAGGCCTGTCATCATTATGAAATCAATATATTAACGGTCAAATGTATGAAAAAACATAATGGTCATTTCTTCTTTGAATCACCACTTTTGTATAGAAACAGTAATACTTCTCTGTTTATCAGACTATTTTTTTGACATGACATTTTAAAATTAATCTTATTCTATAGATAAAACGTAACTTTAACTAATATTTCATTGAGGTATATTTTGACTCGCATGAAATTTTCGTATAGATCATTTCCTTATATAATATCCGTAGACATCTTTTTGAATGTTATCTTTACTCTCTTAATAAAAATCCAAAATTTTGCACATGACATTATAATAAATAAAAAACAAACATACAATCCATGTCAAAACCCAGTCTCAAAAAAGCAAAATATAAACAAGAGGCCCATGGGCCTTAACGCTCACCTGAGGAAGAGTACATATCTTATGCAGAGGTTCAATGGTCAATGACATTAATAATAGAGAATATTAAAATTTTTAACAGTAAGGGCCAATAATATGCAAGTATTTTTTGCAAATTAATTATAATAATTATTATATAAGTATGCTATATATAACATATTTAAAGTCTAGCTACAATATATTATTTATAAACAGCTAAAACATCTGTATATTAAAATGTGCATTAGGCCAATACCTACAATATTCCAATATACATGCCAATACAAAAAGTTTATAGTTTTTGAGATAATTAACCATTTAAATATTCGTTCGCAGCTATGACCTTGACCTTTGAACCTATGACCTTTATTCATATATCAAAATGATCGTTAGGCCAATTCCTACAATATTCCAATATACATGCCTATACAAAAAGTTTATAGTTTTTGAGATAATTAACCATTTAAGTATTTGTTCAATTATATGACCTTGACCTTTGAACCTATGACCTTCATTCATATATCAAAATGATCGTTAGGCCAATACCTACAATATTCCAATATACATGCCTATACAAAAAGTTTATAGTTTTTGAGATAATTAACCATTTAAGTATTTGTTCGCGTCTTTGACCTTGACCTTTGAACCTATGACCTTCATTCATATATCAAAATGATCGTTAGGCCAATTCCTACAATATTCCAATATACATGCCTATACAAAAAGTTTATAGTTTTTGAGATAATTAACCATTTCAGTACTTGTTTACATCTGTGACCTTGACCTTTGAACCCATGACCTTTATTCATATATCAAAATGACCATTGTGCCATTACCTACTATATTCTGATATACATGCCTATACAAAAAATTCATAGTTTTGCAGATAATTAACTATTTTGGTATTCTTGGACATCTGTGACCTTGACCTTTGAACCCATGACCTTGATCTATGTATCAAAATGATCGTCATGTCAATACCTACAAATAACTGAAAATCCTACGCCATTATCACAGGAAATGTTAAAAAAATAGCATTTTTTATCAAAGGTCAAAAACTGGGACATGACCTTGACCTTCGACCTTGACATCAATTGGAAGAAAATTGCAATACAAGATCAACAGTGAAAACTCCATACAATTATCTTCAGCCGTTATGAAGTTATAACAATAAATGTCTCATTTTAAAAATTACGTAACTTTACGCAAAAAACGCGTAACCTATTTTCGTTCAATTTTCATGAAAAACACAATTTTAATGTTCCCAGGTATGCTGAATCCAAATATCCAATCAAAATTTGCCTGCACCTTTTGGTTTCAGAGAAGAAGATTTTTTTGTCTTTTTGCTATTTTTAGTAACAGCGGCCATCTTGTTGGGCGTGGCCAAACCTCGAACACAATTTTGAAAGGCTGTTACCTAGGCATGATAATCACTAAGTTTCATCAAATATGGCCCAGTAGTTTTGGAGGAGAAGATTAAAATGTAAAGTTTATACACGACGGACGACGCACGACGGACGACGGACGGTGATAGATTGCAATAGCTCATCTGAGCCTTTGGCTCAGGTGAGCTAAAAACTAAAAATGACAAATTAGGTTTAAATTGTGAACTTCCACCGGGTAAATGAGACCGGCTATTTACATGTTGACCCATCTCTAAAATAATGTGGGTAATAAAAATGTTTTAAAAATAATTTTATTCACAATTTTAAGTTCATATATCTAAAAGCGAAGTTCTACATTTATGCCAATATTGGTAGCACTTCAAATAAAAATGGATGGACATGAATGGACATGATGGATATGAATTTCTATAATGAGTTTAAAAATACTAAATCAAAATTTTAAAAAAAATGAGACGCTAAGATCGCATGTGCACTTGTATATTTACAGAAATGGTATTAGGCCAAATAGTTAAACTATTGTTTTATTAAATGCAAACAAAAAATAAATTGTAAAAAAAAAAATTGATTCTGAAAAATGAAGCGATTCAGCTAAGATGCAAGTCGCTTAAGACATAAAGCCAACACAAATGTTAATAGTCCGTGCTGGTAAAGTTATTATTTTTCATCTGACAAATAAATTGGTTCTTTTGACGGCAGTACTCGTCGTTCCATTTGCCGAAGACGGAGTCGCTGATCTCCAGACAGTGTTGACCACTACCCAAATTATTGGGTTGGTTTCTATACCAATCATTATATGTTATGACATCCCCTGTCGTATTCCATGTCCAGACTCCTTCGTTAGAAATGTCCGTTCCATCTAACCATGTACCTGTGCCTGAAAAACATACATACATATAAGTGTGTGTGTGTGTGTGTGTGTCACAGTGTAAAATTTGATATTTTATACTTAGCTATGCTTTATTAAGTGAACGTGTGTGTGTGTGTGTGTGCGTCACATTGTAAATTTTGATATTTTATACTTAGCTATGCTTTATTAAGTGAACGCGCGCGCGCGCGTGTGTGTGTCAGTGTAAAAATTGATATTTTATACTTAGCTATGCTTTATTAAGTGAACGTGTGTGTGTCACAGTGTAAAATTTGATATTTTATACTTAGCTATGCTTTATTAAGTGAACGTGTGTGTGTGTGTGTGTGTGTGTGTGTGTGTCACAGTGTAAAATTTGATGCTTTATACTTAGCTATGCTTTATTAGTGACCAACTTACTGCCATTTCTGTTTTCTCTTGCCAGTGTTTGAAGGAAGGTGATGTCTTCTGAAGTGTATACTATAGCTAAATGTGAACTAATACCTCTGCAAAACTCCTGAAAATCGACACAATTTATATCGCAGAGATCGGTTAAATGTCAAATACTAATGCAACATAGTCATTAGTATTGAAGGTCATTGCTTAAAGAGGACAACCGGCACTGATATTGAAGGTCATTGCATAAACAGGGTCAATGGTCATTGCTATTCAGGATCATTGTCTAAAGAGGACAATGGGTCACTAGTTTTGAAGGTCATTGCATAAAGAGGACAATCGGCACTGATATTGAAGGTCATTGCATAAAGAGGACAATCGGCACTGATATTGAAAGTCATTGCATAAAGAGGGTCAAAGGTCATTGGTATTAAAGGTCATTGCATAAAAGAGGACAATTGGCACTGATATTGAAGGTAATTGCATAAAGAGGGTTGTTGGTCATTGCTATTAAGGGTCATTGCTTAAAGAGGACAATAGGTCACTAGTTTGGAAGGTCATTGCATAAAGAGGACAATTGGCACTGATATTGAAGGTAATTGCATAAAGAGGGTTGTTGGTCATTGCTATTAAGGGTCATTGCTTAAAGAGGACAATAGGTCACTAGTTTGGAAGGTCATTGCATAAAGAGGACAATCGGCACTGATATTGAAGGTCATTGCATAGAGAGGACAATCGGCACTGATATTGAAGGTCATTGCATAAAGAGGGTCAAAGGTCATTGCTATTAGAGGACAATGGGTCACTAGTTTTGAAGGTCATTGCATAAAGAGGGCAATTGACACTGATATTGAAGGTAATTGCATAAAGAGGGTCAATGGTCATTGCTATTAAGGGCCATTGCTTAAAGAGGACAATGGGTCACTAGTTTTGAAGGTCATTGCATAAAGAGGGTCAAAGGTCATTGCTATTAAAGGTCATTGCATAAAAAGGACAATTGACACTGATATTGAAGGTCATTGCGTAAAGAGGGCCAATGGTCATTGTTATTAAGGGCCATTGCTTAAAGAGGACAATGGATCACTAGTTTTCAAGGTCATTGCATAAAGAGGACAATTGACACTGATATTGAAGGTAATTGCATAAAGAGGGTCAATGGTCATTGCTATTAAGGGCCATTGCTTAAAGAGGACAATGGGTCACTAGTTTTGAAGGTCATTGCATAAAGAGGGTCAAAGGTCATTGCTATTAAAGGTCATTGCATAAAAAGGACAATTGACACTGATATTGAAGGTCATTGCGTAAAGAGGGCCAATGGTCATTGCTATTCAGGGTCATTGCTTAAAGAGGACAATGGGCCATTAGTATTGAAGGTAATTGCATAAAGAGGGCCAATGGTCATTGTTATTAAGGGCCATTGCTTAAAGAGGACAATGGATCACTAGTTTTCAAGGTCATTGCATAAAGAGGACAATTGGCACTGATATTGAAGGTCATTGCACAAAGAGGGCCAATGGTCATTGTTATTAAGGGCCATTGCTTAAAGAGGACAATGGATCACTAGTTTTGAAGGTCATTGCATAAAGAGGACAATTGGCACTGATATTGAAGGTCATTGCATAAAGAGGGTCAATGGTCATTGCTATTAAGGGCCATTGCTTAAAGAGGACAATGGGACACTAGTTTTTAAGGTAATTGCATAAAGAGAACAATTGACACTCATATTGAAGGTCATTGCATAAAGAGGGTCAATGGTCATTGCTGTAAAGGGCCATTGCCTAAAGAGGACTATGGGTCATTAGTTTTGAAGGTCATTGCATAAAGAGGACAATTGGCACTGATATGGAAGTTCATTGCATAAAGAGGGTCAATGGTCATTGCTATTAACGACCATTGCTTAAAGAGGACAATAGATCACTAGTTTTCAAGGTCATTGCATAAAGAGGACAATTGACACTGATATTGAAGGTCATTGCATAAAGAGGGTCAATGGTCACTGCTATTAAGGATCATTGCTTAAAAAGGACAATGGGTCACTAGTTTTCAATGCATAAAGAGGACAATTGTCACTGGTATTGAAGGTCATTACATAAAGAGGGCCATTGGTCATTGCTATTAAGGGGCATTGCTTAAAGAGGACAATGGGTCACTAGTTTTCAAGGCCATTGCATAAAGAGGGCTATTGTCACTGGTAGTGAAGGTCATTACATAAAGAGGGCCATTGGTCATTGGTATTGAAGGTCATTGCATTAAGAGGGCCATTGGCCATTGGTATTGAAGGTCATTGCATTAAGAGGGCAATTTGACATTGGTATTAAGAGTCATTGCATTAAGAGGGCCATTGATCATTGGTATTGAAGGTCATCGAACAAAGAGGACCATTGGCCATTTCTTTTGAAGGTCATTGCATAAAGAGGACAATTGGCATTGGTATTGAAGGTAATTGCATTAAGAGGGCCATTAGTCATTGGTATTGAAGGTCATTGCATTAAGAGGGCCATTGGTCATTGGTATTGAAGGTCATTGCATTAAGAGGACCATTGGTCATTGGTATTGAAGGTCATTGCATTAAGAGGGCCATTGGTCATTGGTATTGAAGGTCATTTAACAAAGAGCACCATTGGTCATTTCTATTGAAGGTCATCGCATAAAGAGGACAATTGGCATTGATATTGAAGGTAATTGCATTAAGAGGGCCATTGGTCATTGATATTGAAGGTCATTGCATTAGGAGGGCAATTGGTCATTGCTATTAAGGGTCATTGCTTAAAGAGGACAATGGGTCATTAGTTTTGAAGGCCATTGCATAAAGAGGGCTATTGTCACTGGTATTGAAGGTCATTACATAAAGAGGGCCATTGGTCATTGGTATTAAGGGTCATTGCATTAAGAGGGCCACTGGTCATTGTTTTTGAAGGTCATTGAACAAAGAGCACAATTGGTCACTTGTGTTGAAGGTCATTGCATAAAGAGGGTCAATGGTTATTGGTATTGAAGGTCATTTGCATAAAAAGGACTGTTGGCACTGATATTGAAGGTCATTACATAAAGAGGGTCAATGGTTATTGGTATTGAAGGTCATTACATAACGAGGGCCATTAGTCATTGGTATTGAAGGTCATTGCATAAAGAGGGTCAATGGTTATTGGAATTGAAGGTCATTGCATTAAGAGGGCCATTGGTCATTGGTATTGAAGGTCATTGCATTAAGAGGGCCATTGGTCATTGGTGTTGAGGTGATTGCATTAAGAGGGCCATTGGTCATTGGTATTGAAGGTCATTTAACAAAGAGCACCATTGGTCATTTCTATGAAGGTCATTGCATAAAGAGGGCCATTGGTCATTGGTATTGAAGGTAATTGCATTAAGAGGGCCATTGGTCATTGGTATTGAAAGTCATTGAACAAAGAGGAACATTAGCCATTTCTTTTGAAGGTCATTGCATAAAGAGGGTCAATGGTTATTGGAATTGAAGGTCATTGCATTAAGAGGGCCATTGGTCATTGGTATTGAAGGTCATTACATAAAGAAGGCCATTAGTCATTGGTATTGAAGGTCATTGCATAAAGAGGGTCATTGGTCATTGGTATTGAAGGTCATTGTATAAAGAGGGCATTGGTCATTGTAATTGAAGGTCATTACATAAGAAGGCCATTAGTCATTGGTATTGAAGGTCATTGCATTAAGAGGGCCATTGGTCATTAATATTGAAGGTCATTGCATTAAGAGGGTCAATGGTCATTGCTGTAAAGGGCCATTGCTTAAAAACGACAATGGGTCATTAGTGTTGAAAGTCATTGCTTAAAGAGGACAATTGGCACTGATTGAAGGTCATTGCATAAAGAGGTCAATGGTCATTGCTATTAAGGGTCTTGCTTAAAGAGGACAATGGGTCATTAGTTTTGAAGGCCATTGCATAAGAGGGCTATTGTCACTGGTATTAAAGGTCAATACTTAAAGAGGGCCATTGGTCATTGGTATTAAGGGTCATTGCATTAAGAGGGCCACTAGTCATTGTTTTTGAAGGTCATTGAACAAAGAGCACAATTGGTCACTTGTGTTGAAGGTCATTGCAAAAGAGGGTCAATGGTTATTGGTATTGAAGGTCATTTGCATATAAAAAGGACTGTTGGCACTGATATTGAAGGTCATTACATAAAGAGGGTAAATGGTTATTGGTATTGAAGGTCATTACATAAAGAGGGCCATTAGTCATTGGTATTGAAGGTCATTGCATAAAGAGGGTCATTGGTCATTGGTATTGAAGGTCATTGCATTAAGAGGTCCATTAGTCATTGGTATTGAAGGTCATTACATTAAGCGGGCCATTGGTCATTGGTACTAGTATTGAAGGTCATTAAACAAAGAGCACAATTGGTCATTTCTTTTGAAGGTCATTGCATAAAGAGGGTCAATGGTTATTGGTTGTGAAGGTTATTGCATTAAGAGGGATATTGGCACTGATATTGAAGGTTATTGCATTAAGAGGGCCATTGGTCACTGCTATTGAAGGTCATTACATAAAGAGGGCCATTAGTCATTGGTATTGAAGGTCATTCCAATAAGAGGGTCAATGGTTATTTGTATTGAAGGTCATTGCATAAAGAGGACTGTTGGCACTGATATTGAAGGTCATTGCATAAAGAGGGCCATTGGTCATCGGTATTGAAGGTCATTGCATTCAGAGGCCATTGGTCATTGCTATTGAAGGTCATTGCATTAAGAGCCACTGGTCATTGCTTTTGAAGGACATTGCATAAAGAGCACAATTGGTCACTTGTATTGAAGGTCATTGCACAAAGAGGGCCATTGGTCATTGGTATTGAAGGTCATTGCATTAAGAGGGCCATTAGTCATTGGTATTGAAGGTCATTGCATTAAGAGGGCCACTGGTCATTAATATTGAAGGTCATTGCATTAAGAGGGCCATTGGTCATTGGTATTAAAGGTCATCGAATTAAGACGGTCAATGGTCATTGCTGTAAAGGGCCATTGCTTAAAGACGACATGGGCCATTAGTTTTGAAGGTCATTGCATAAAGAGGACAATTGGCACTGAAATTGAAGGTCATTGCATAAAGAGGGTCAATGGTCATTGCTATTAAGGGTCATTGCTTAAAGAGGGTCAATGGTTATTGGAATTGAAGGTCATTGCATTAAGAGGGCCATTGGTCATTGGTATTGAAGGTCATTGCATTAAGAGGGCCATTGGTCATTGGTGTTGAGGGTGATTGCATTAAGAGGGCCATTAGTCATTGGTATTGAGGTCATTTAACAAGAGCACCATTGGTCATTTCTATTGAAGGTCATTGCATAAAGAGGGGCCATTGGTCATTGGTATTGAAGGTAATTGCATTAAGAGGGCCATTGGTCATTGGTATTGAAGGTCATTGAACAAAGAGGAACATTAGCCATTTCTTTTGAAGGTCATTGCATAAAGAGGGTCAATGGTTATTGGAATTGAAGGTCATTGCATTAAGAGGGCCATTGGTCATTGGTATTGAAGGTCATTACATAAAGAAGGCCATTAGTCATTGGTATTGAAGGTCATTGCATAAAGAGGGTCATTGGTCATTGGTATTGAAGGTCATTGCATAAAAAGGGGCATTGGTCATTGTAATTGAAGGTCATTACATAAAGAAGGCCATTAGGCATTGGTATTGAAGGTCATTGCATTAAGAGGGCCATTGGTCATTAATATTGAAGGTCATTGCATTAAGAGGGTCAATGGTCATTGCTGTAAAGGGCCATTGCTTAAAGACGACAATGGCCATTAGTGTTGAAAGTCATTGCTTAAAGAGGACAATTGGCACTGATATTGAAGGTCATGCATAAAGAGGGTCAATGGTCATTGCTATTAAGGGTCATTGCTTAAAGAGGACAATGGGTCATTAGTTTTGAAGGCCATTGCATAAAGAGGGCTATTCTCACTGGTATTAAAGGTCAATACTTAAAGAGGGCCATTGGTCATTGTATTAAGGGTCATTGCATTAAGAGGGCCACTAGTCATTGTTTTTGAAGGTCATTGAACAAAGAGCACAATTGGTCACTTGTGTTGAAGGTCATTGCATAAATAGGGTCAATGGTTATTGGTATTGAAGGTCATTTGCATAAAAGGACTGTTGGCACTGATATTGAGGTCATTACATAAAGAGGGTCAATGGTTATTGGTATTGAAGGTCATTACATAAAGAGGGCCATTAGTCATTGGTATTGAAGGTCATTGCATAAAGAGGGTCATTGGTCATTGGTATTGAAGGTCATTGCATTAAGAGGTCCATTAGTCATTGGTATTGAAGGTCATTACATTAAGAGGGCCATTGGTCATTGGTACTAGTATTGAAGGTCATTGAACAAAGAGCACAATTGGTCATTTCTTTTGAAGGTCATTGCATAAAGAGGGTCAATGGTTATTGGTTGTGAAGGTTATTGAAGGTCATTACATAAAGAGGGCCATTAGTCATTGGTATTGAAGGTCATTGCATAAAGAGGGTCATCGGTCATTGGTATTGAAGGTCATTGCATTAAGAGGTCCATTAGTCATTGGTATTGAAGGTCATTACATTAAGCGGGCCATTGGTCATTGGTACTAGTATTGAAGGTCATTAAACAAAGAGCACAATTGGTCATTTCTTTTGAAGGTCATTGCATAAAGAGGGTCAATGGTTATTGGTTGTGAAGGTTATTGCATTAAGAGGGATATTGGCACTGATATTGAAGGTTATTGCATTAAGAGGGCCATTGGTCACTGCTATTGAAGGTCATTACATAAGAGGGCCATTAGTCATTGGTATTGAAGGTCATTCATAAGAGGGTCAATGGTTATTTGTATTGAAGGTCATTGCATAAAGAGGACTGTTGGCACTGATATTGAAGGTCATTGCATAAGAGGGCCATTGGTCATCGGTATTGAAGGTCATTGCATTTAGAGGCCATTGTCATTGCTATTGAAGGTCATTGCATAAGATGGCCACTGGTCATTGCTTTGAAGGACATTGAACCAAAGACACAATTGGTCACTTGTATGAAGGTCATTGCACAAAGAGGGCCATTGGTCATTGGTATTGAAGGTCATTGCATTAAGAGGGCCTTAGCATTGGTATTGAAGGTCATTGCATTAAAGAGGGCCACTGGTCATTAATATTGAAGGTCATTGCATAAGAGGGCCATTGGTCATTGGTATTAAGGTCATCGAATTAAGACGGTCAATGTCCACATTGCTGTAAAGGGCCATTGCTTAAAGACGACAATGGGCCATTAGTTTTGAAGTCATTGCATAAAGAGGACAATGGCACTGAAATTGAAGGTCATTGCATAAAGAGGGTCAATGGTCATTGCTATTAAGGGTCATTGCTTAAAGAGGGTCAATGGTTATTGGATTGAAGGTACATTGCATTAAGAGGGCCATTGGTCATGGTATTGAAGGTCATTGCATTAAGAGGGCCATTGGTCATTGGTGTTGAGGGTGATTGCATTAAGAGGGCATTGGTCATTGGTATTGAAGGTCATTTAAACAAAGAGCACCATTGGTCATTTCTATTGAAGGTCATTGCATAAAGAGGGCCATTGGTCATTGGTATGAAGGTAATTGCATAAGAGGGCCATTGGTCATTGGTATTAAAGGTCATTGAACAAAGAGGAACATTAGCCATTTCTTTTGAAGTCATTGCATAAAGAGGGTCAATGGTCATGGCTATTAAGGGCATTGCTTAAAGAGGACAATGGGTCACTAGTTTTGAAGGTCATTGCATAAAGAGGGTCAAAGGTCATTGCTATATTAAAGGTCATTGCATAAAAAGGACAATTGACACGATATGAAGGTCATTGCGTAAAGAGGGCCAATGGTCATTGCTATTCAGGGTCATTGCTTAAAGAGGACAATGGGCCATTAGTATTGAAGGTAATTGCATAAAGAAGGCCAATGGTCATTGTTATTAAGGGCCATTGCTTAAAGAGGACAATGGATCACTAGTTTTCAAGGTCATGCATAAAGAGGACAATTGGCACTGATATTGAAGGTCATTGCACAAAGAGGGCCCAATGGTCATTGTTATTAAGGGCCATTGCTTAAAGAGGACAATGGATCACTAGTTTGAAGGTCATTGCATAAAGAGGACAATTGGCACTGATATTGAAGGTCATTGCATAAAGAGGGTCAATGGTCATTGCTATTAAGGGCCATTGCTTAAAGAGGACAATGGGACACTAGTTTTTAAGGTAATTGCATAAAGAGAACAATTGACACTCATATTGAAGGTCATTGCATAAAGAGGGTCAATGGTCATTGCTGTAAAGGGCCATTGCCTAAAGAGGACTATGGGTCATTAGTTTTGAAGGTCATTGCATAAAGAGACAATTGGCACTGATATGGAAGTTCATTGCATAAAGAGGGTCAATGGTCATTGCTATTAACGACCATTGCTTAAAGAGGACAATAGATCACTAGTTTTCAAGGTCATTGCATAAAGAGGACAATTGACACTGATATTGAAGGTCATTGCATAAAGAGGGTCAATGGTCACTGCTATTAAGGATCATTGCTTAAAAAGGACAATGGGTCACTAGTTTTCAATGCATAAAGAGGACAATTGTCACTGGTATTGAAGGTCATTACATAAAGAGGGCCATTGGTCATTGCTATTAAGGGGCATTGCTTAAAGAGGACAATGGGTCACTAGTTTTCAAGGCCATTGCATAAAGAGGGCTATTGTCACTGGTAGTGAAGGTCATTACATAAAGAGGGCCATTGGTCATTGGTATTGAAGGTCATTGCATTAAGAGGGCCATTGGCCATTGGTATTGAAGGTCATTGCATTAAGAGGGCAATTTGACATTGGTATTAAGAGTCATTGCATTAAGAGGGCCATTGATCATTGGTATTGAAGGTCATCGAACAAAGAGGACCATTGGCCATTTCTTTTGAAGGTCATTGCATAAGAGGACAATTGGCATTGGTATTGAAGGTAATTGCATTAAGAGGGCCATTAGTCATTGGTATTGAAGGTCATTGCATTAAGAGGGCCATTGGTCATTGGTATTGAAGGTCATTGCATTAAGAGGACCATTGGTCATTGTATTGAAGGTCATTGCATTAAGAGGGCCATTGGTCATTGGTATTGAAGGTCATTTAACAAAGAGCACCATTGGTCATTTCTATGAAGGTCATCGCATAAAGAGGACAATTGGCATTGATATTGAAGGTAATTGCATTAAGAGGGCCATTGGTCATTGATATTGAAGGTCATTGCATTAGGAGGGCAATTGGTCATTGCTATTAAGGGTCATTGCTTAAAGAGGACAATGGGTCATTAGTTTTGAAGGCCATTGCATAAAGAGGGCTATTGTCACTGGTATTGAAGGTCATTACATAAAGAGGGCCATTGGTCATTGGTATTAAGGGTCATTGCATTAAGAGGGCCACTGGTCATTGTTTTTGAAGGTCATTGAACAAAGAGCACAATTGGTCACTTGTGTTTGAAGGTCATTGCATAAAGAGGGTCAATGGTTATTGGTATTGAAGGTCATTTGCATAAAAAGGACTGTTGGCACTGATATTGAAGGTCATTACATAAAGAGGGTCAATGGTTATTGGTATTGAAGGTCATTACATAACGAGGGCCATTAGTCATTGGTATGAAGGTCATTGCATAAAGAGGGTCAATGGTTATTGGAATGAAGGTCATTGCATTAAGAGGGCCATTGGTCATTGGTATTGAAGGTCATTGCATTAAGAGGGCCATTGGTCATTGGTGTTGAGGGTGATTGCATTAAGAGGGCCATTGGTCATTGGTATTGAAGGTCATTTAACAAAGAGCACCATTGGTCATTTCTATTGAAGGTCATTGCATAAAGAGGGCCATTGGTCATTGGTATTGAAGGTAATTGCATTAAGAGGGCCATTGGTCATTGGTATTGAAAGTCATTGAACAAAGAGGAACATTAGCCATTTCTTTTGAAGGTCATTGCATAAAGAGGGTCAATGGTTATTGGAATTGAAGGTCATTGCATTAAGAGGGCCATTGGTCATTGGTATTGAAGGTCATTACATAAAGAAGGCCATTAGTCATTGGTATTGAAGGTCATTGCATAAAGAGGGTCATTGGTCATGGTATTGAAGGTCATTGTATAAAGAGGGGCATTGGTCATTGTAATTGAAGGTCATTACATAAAGAAGGCCATTAGTCATTGGTATTGAAGGTCATTGCATTAAGAGGGCCATTGGTCATTAATATTGAAGGTCATTGCATTAAGAGGGTCAATGGTCATTGCTGTAAAGGGCCATTGCTTAAAAACGACAATGGGTCATTAGTGTTGAAAGTCATTGCTTAAAGAGGACAATTGGCACTGATATTGAAGGTCATGCATAAAGAGGGTCAATGGTCATTGCTATTAAGGGTCATTGCTTAAAGAGGACATGGGTCATTAGTTTTGAAGGCCATTGCATAAAGAGGGCTATTGTCACTGGTATTAAAGGTCAATACTTAAAGAGGGCCATTGGTCATTGGTATTAAGGGTCATTTGCATTAAGAGGGCCACTAGTCATTGTTTTTGAAGGTCATTGAACAAAGAGCACAATTGGTCACTTGTGTTGAAGGTCATTGCATAAAGAGGGTCAATGGTTATTGGTATTGAAGGTCATTTGCATAAAAAGGACTGTTGGCACTGATATTGAAGGTCATTACATAAAGAGGGTAAATGGTTATTGGTATTGAAGGTCATTACATAAAGAGGGCCATTAGTCATTGGTATTGAAGGTCATTGCATAAAGAGGGTCATTGGTCATTGGTATTGAAGGTCATTGCATTAAGAGGTCCATTAGTCATTGGTATTGAAGGTCATTACATTAAGCGGGCCATTGGTCATTGGTACTAGTATTGAAGGTCATTAAACAAAGAGCACAATTGGTCATTTCTTTTGAAGGTCATTGCATAAAGAGGGTCAATGGTTATTGGTTGTGAAGGTTATTGCATTAAGAGGGATATTGGCACTGATATTGAAGGTTATTGCATTAAGAGGGCCATTGGTCACTGCTATTGAAGGTCATTACATAAAGAGGGCCATTAGTCATTGGTATTGAAGGTCATTCCAATAAGAGGGTCAATGGTTATTTGTATTGAAGGTCATTGCATAAAGAGGACTGTTGGCACTGATATTGAAGGTCATTGCATAAAGAGGGCCATTGGTCATCGGTATTGAAGGTCATTGCATTCAGAGGGCCATTGGTCATTGCTATTGAAGGTCATTGCATTAAGATGGCCACTGGTCATTGCTTTTGAAGGACATTGAACAAAGAGCACAATTGGTCACTTGTATTGAAGGTCATTGCACAAAGAGGGCCATTGGTCATTGGTATTGAAGGTCATTGCATTAAGAGGGCCATTAGTCATTGGTATTGAAGGTCATTGCATTAAGAGGGCCACTGGTCATTAATATTGAAGGTCATTGCATTAAGAGGGCCATTGGTCATTGGTATTAAAGGTCATCGAATTAAGACGGTCAATGGTCATTGCTGTAAAGGGCCATTGCTTAAAGACGACAATGGGCCATTAGTTTTGAAGGTCATTGCATAAAGAGGACAATTGGCACTGAAATTGAAGGTCATTGCATAAAGAGGGTCAATGGTCATTGCTATTAAGGGTCATTGCTTAAAGAGGGTCAATGGTTATTGGAATTGAAGGTCATTGCATTAAGAGGGCCATTGGTCATTGGTATTGAAGGTCATTGCATTAAGAGGGCCATTGGTCATTGGTGTTGAGGGTGATTGCATTAAGAGGGCCATTAGTCATTGGTATTGAAGGTCTTTTAACAAAGAGCACCATTGGTCATTTCTATTGAAGGTCATTGCATAAAGAGGGCCATTGGTCATGGTATTGAAGGTAATTGCATTAAGAGGGCCATTGGTCATTGGTATTGAAGGTCATTGAACAAAGAGGAACATTAGCCATTTTTTGAAGGTCATTGCATAAAGAGGGTCAATGGTTATTGGAATTGAAGGTCATTGCATTAAGAGGGCCATTGGTCATTGGTATTGAAGGTCATTACATAAAGAAGGCCATTAGTCATTGGTATTGAAGGTCATTGCATAAAGAGGGGCATTGGTCATTGGTATTGAAGGTCATTGCATAAAAAGGGGCATTGGTCATTGTAATTGAAGGTCATTACATAAAGAAGGCCATTAGGCATTGGTATTGAAGGTCATTGCATTAAGAGGGCCATTGGTCATTAATATTGAAGGTCATTGCATTAAGAGGGTCAATGGTCATTGCTGTAAAGGGCCATTGCTTAAAGACGACAATGGGCCATTAGTGTTGAAAGTCATTGCTTAAAGAGGACAATTGGCACTGATATTGAAGGTCATTGCATAAAGAGGGTCAATGGTCATTGCTATTAAGGGTCATTGCTTAAAGAGGACAATGGGTCATTAGTTTTGAAGGCCATTGCATAAAGAGGGCTATTCTCACTGGTATTAAAGGTCAATACTTAAAGAGGGCCATTGGTCATTGGTATTAAGGGTCATTGCATTAAGAGGGCCACTAGTCATTGTTTTTGAAGGTCATTGAACAAAGAGCACATTTGGTCACTTGTGTTGAAGGTCATTGCATAAATAGGGTCAATGGTTATTGGTATTGAAGGTCATTTGCATAAAACGGACTGTTGGCACTGATATTGAAGGTCATTACATAAAGAGGGTCAATGGTTATTGGTATTGAAGGTCATTACATAAAGAGGGCCATTAGTCATTGGTATTGAAGGTCATTGCATAAAGAGGGTCATTGGTCATTGGTATTGAAGGTCATTGCATTAAGAGGTCCATTAGTCATTGGTATTGAAGGTCATTACATTAAGAGGGCCATTGGTCATTGGTACTAGTATTGAAGGTCATTGAACAAAAGAGCACAATTGGTCATTTCTTTTGAAGGTCATTGCATAAAGAGGGTCAATGGTTATTGGTTGTGAAGGTTATTGAAGGTCATTACATAAAGAGGGCCATTAGTCATTGGTATTGAAGGTCATTGCATAAAGAGGGTCATCGGTCATTGGTATTGAAGGTCATTGCATTAAGAGGTCCATTAGTCATTGGTATTGAAGGTCATTACATTAAGCGGGCCATTGGTCATTGGTACTAGTATTGAAGGTCATTAAACAAAGAGCACAATTGGTCATTTCTTTTGAAGGTCATTGCATAAAGAGGGTCAATGGTTATTGGTTGTGAAGGTTATTGCATTAAGAGGGATATTGGCACTGATATTGAAGGTTATTGCATTAAGAGGGCCATTGGTCACTGCTATTGGAGGTCATTACATAAAGAGGGCCATTAGTCATTGGTATTGAAGGTCATTCCATTAAGAGGGTCAATGGTTATTTGTATTGAAGGTCATTGCATAAAGAGGACTGTTGGCACTGATATTGAAGGTCATTGCATAAAGAGGGCCATTGGTCATCGGTATTGAAGGTCATTGCATTTAGAGGGCCATTGGTCATTGCTATTGAAGGTCATTGCATTAAGATGGCCAACTGGTCATTGCTTTGAAGGACATTGAACAAAGAGCACAATTGGTCACTTGTATTGAAGGTCATTGCACAAAGAGGGCATTGGTCATTGGTATTGAAGGTCATTGCATTAAGAGGGCCATTAGTCATTGGTATTGAAGGTCATTGCATTAAGAGGGCCACTGGTCATTAATATTGAAGGTCATGCATTAAGAGGCCATTGGTCATTGGTATTAAAGGTCATCGAATAAGACGGTCAATGGTCATTGCTGTAAAGGGCCATTGCTTAAAGACGACAATGGGCCATTGTTTGAAGGTCATTGCATAAGAGGACAATTGGCACTGAAATTGAAGGTCATTGCATAAAGAGGGTCAATGGTCATTGCTATTAAGGGTCATTGCTTAAAGAGGGTCAATGGTTATTGGAATTGAAGGTCATTGCATTAAGAGGGCCATTGGTCATTGTATTGAAGGTCATTGCATTAAGAGGGCCATTGGTCATTGGTGTTGAGGGTGATTGCATTAAGAGGGCCATTGGTCATTGGTATTGAAGGTCATTTAACAAAGAGCACCATTGGTCATTTCTATTGAAGGTCATTGCATAAAGAGGGCCATTGGTCATTGGTATTGAAGGTAATTGCATTAAGAGGGCCATTGGTCATTGGTATTGAAGGTCATTGAACAAAGAGGAACATTAGCCATTTCTTTTGAAGGTCATTGCATAAAGAGGGTCAATGGTTATTGGAATTGAAGGTCATTGCATTAAGAGGGCCATTGGTCATTGGTATTGAAGGTCATTACATAAAGAAGGCCATTAGTCATTGGTATTGAAGGTCATTGCATAAAGAGGGTCATTGGTCATTGGTATTGAAGGTCATTGCATAAAAAGGGGCATTGGTCATTGTAATTGAAGGTCATTACATAAAGAAGGCCATTAGGCATTGGTATTGAAGGTCATTGCATTAAGAGGGCCATTGGTCATTAATATTGAAGGTCATTGCATTAAGAGGGTCAATGGTCATTGCTGTAAAGGGCCATTGCTTAAAAACGACAATGGGTCATTAGTGTTGAAAGTCATTGCTTAAAGAGGACAATTGGCACTGATATTGAAGGTCATTGCATAAAGAGGGTCAATGGTCATTGCTATTAAGGGTCATTGCTTAAAGAGGACAATGGGTCATTAGTTTTGAAGGCCATTGCATAAAGAGGGCTATTGTCACTGGTATTAAAGGTCAATACTTAAAGAGGGCCATTGGTCATTGGTATTAAGGGTCATTGCATTAAGAGGGCCACTAGTCATTGTTTTTGAAGGTCATTGAACAAAGAGCACAATTGGTCACTTGTGTTGAAGGTCATTGCATAAAGAGGGTCAATGGTTATTGGTATTGAAGGTCATTTGCATAAAAAGGACTGTTGGCACTGATATTGAAGGTCATTACATAAAGAGGGTAAATGGTTATTGGTATTGAAGGTCATTACATAAAGAGGGCCATTAGTCATTGGTATTGAAGGTCATTGCATAAAGAGGGTCATTGGTCATTGGTATTGAAGGTCATTGCATTAAGAGGTCCATTAGTCATTGGTATTGAAGGTCATTACATTAAGGGCCATTGGTCATTGGTACTAGTATTGAAGGTCATTAAACAAAGAGCACAATTGGTCATTTCTTTTGAAGGTCATTGCATAAAGAGGGTCAATGGTTATTGGTTGTGAAGGTTATTGCATTAAGAGGGATATTGGCACTGATATTGAAGGTTATTGCATTAAGAGGGCATTGGTCACTGCTATTGAAGGTCATTACATAAAGAGGGCCATTAGTCATTGGTATTGAAGGTCATTCCAATAAGAGGGTCAATGGTTATTTGTATTGAAGGTCATTGCATAAAGAGGACTGTTGGCACTGATATTGAAGGTCATTGCATAAAGAGGGCCATTGGTCATCGGTATTGAAGGTCATTGCATTCAGAGGGCCATTGGTCATTGCTATTGAAGGTCATTGCATTAAGATGGCCACTGGTCATTGCTTTTGAAGGACATTGAACAAAGAGCACAATTGGTCACTTGTATTGAAGGTCATTGCACAAAGAGGGCCATTGGTCATTGGTATGAAGGTCATTGCATTAAGAGGGCCATTAGTCATTGGTATTGAAGGTCATTGCATTAAGAGGGCCACTGGTCATTAATATTGAAGGTCATTGCATTAAGAGGGCCATTGGTCATTGGTATTAAAGGTCATCGAATTAAGACGGTCAATGGTCATTGCTGTAAAGGGCCATTGCTTAAAGACGACAATGGGCCATTAGTTTTGAAGGTCATTGCATAAAGAGGACAATTGGCACTGAAATTGAAGGTCATTGCATAAAGAGGGTCAATGGTCATTGCTATTAAGGGTCATTGCTTAAAGAGGGTCAATGGTTATTGGAATTGAAGGTCATTGCATTAAGAGGGCCATTGGTCATTGGTATTGAAGGTCATTGCATTAAGAGGGCCATTGGTCATTGGTGTTGAGGGTGATTGCATTAAGAGGGCCATTAGTCATTGGTATTGAAGGTCTTTTAACAAAGAGCACCATTGGTCATTTCTATTGAAGGTCATTGCATAAAGAGGGCCATTGGTCATTGGTATTGAAGGTAATTGCATTAAGAGGGCCATTGGTCATTGGTATTGAAGGTCATTGAACAAAGAGGAACATTAGCCATTTCTTTTGAAGGTCATTGCATAAAGAGGGTCAATGGTTATTGGAATTGAAGGTCATTGCATTAAGAGGGCCATTGGTCATTGGTATTGAAGGTCATTACATAAAGAAGGCCATTAGTCATTGGTATTGAAGGTCATTGCATAAAGAGGGCATTGGTCATTGGTATTGAAGGTCATTGCATAAAAAGGGGCATTGGTCATTGTAATTGAAGGTCATTACATAAAGAAGGCCATTAGGCATTGGTATTGAAGGTCATTGCATTAAGAGGGCCATTGGTCATTAATATTGAAGGTCATTGCATTAAGAGGGTCAATGGTCATTGCTGTAAAGGGCCATTGCTTAAAGACGACAATGGGCCATTAGTGTTGAAAGTCATTGCTTAAAGAGGACAATTGGCACTGATATTGAAGGTCATTGCATAAAGAGGGTCAATGGTCATTGCTATTAAGGGTCATTGCTTAAAGAGGACAATGGGTCATTAGTTTTGAAGGCCATTGCATAAAGAGGGCTATTCTCACTGGTATTAAAGGTCAATACTTAAAGAGGGCCATTGGTCATTGGTATTAAGGGTCATTGCATTAAGAGGGCCACTAGTCATTGTTTTTGAAGGTCATTGAACAAAGAGCACATTTGGTCACTTGTGTTGAAGGTCATTGCATAAATAGGGTCAATGGTTATTGGTATTGAAGGTCATTTGCATAAAACGGACTGTTGGCACTGATATTGAAGGTCATTACATAAAGAGGGTCAATGGTTATTGGTATTGAAGGTCATTACATAAAGAGGGCCATTAGTCATTGGTATTGAAGGTCATTGCATAAAGAGGGTCATTGGTCATTGGTATTGAAGGTCATTGCATTAAGAGGTCCATTAGTCATTGGTATTGAAGGTCATTACATTAAGAGGGCCATTGGTCATTGGTACTAGTATTGAAGGTCATTGAACAAAGAGCACAATTGGTCATTTCTTTTGAAGGTCATTGCATAAAGAGGGTCAATGGTTATTGGTTGTGAAGGTTATTGAAGGTCATTACATAAAGAGGGCCATTAGTCATTGGTATTGAAGGTCATTGCATAAAGAGGGTCATCGGTCATTGGTATTGAAGGTCATTGCATTAAGAGGTCCATTAGTCATTGGTATTGAAGGTCATTACATTAAGCGGGCCATTGGTCATTGGTACTAGTATTGAAGGTCATTAAACAAAGAGCACAATTGGTCATTTCTTTTGAAGGTCATTGCATAAAGAGGGTCAATGGTTATTGGTTGTGAAGGTTATTGCATTAAGAGGGATATTGGCACTGATATTGAAGGTTATTGCATTAAGAGGGCCATTGGTCACTGCTATTGAGGTCATTACATAAAGAGGGCCATTAGTCATTGGTATTGAAGGTCATTCCATTAAGAGGGTCAATGGTTATTTGTATTGAAGGTCATTGCATAAAGAGGACTGTTGGCACTGATATTGAAGGTCATTGCATAAAGAGGGCCATTGGTCATCGGTATTGAAGGTCATTGCATTTAGAGGGCCATTGGTCATTGCTATTGAAGGTCATTGCATTAAGATGGCCACTGGTCATTGCTTTTGAAGGACATTGAACAAAGAGCACAATTGGTCACTTGTATTGAAGGTCATTGCACAAAGAGGGCCATTGGTCATTGGTATTGAAGGTCATTGCATTAAGAGGGCCATTAGTCATTGGTATTGAAGGTCATTGCATTAAGAGGGCCACTGGTCATTAATATTGAAGGTCATTGCATTAAGAGGGCCATTGGTCATTGGTATTAAAGGTCATCGAATTAAGACGGTCAATGGTCATTGCTGTAAAGGGCCATTGCTTAAAGACGACAATGGGCCATTAGTTTTGAAGGTCATTGCATAAAGAGGACAATTGGCACTGAAATTGAAGGTCATTGCATAAAGAGGGTCAATGGTCATTGCTATTAAGGGTCATTGCTTAAAGAGGGTCAATGGTTATTGGAATTGAAGGTCATTGCATTAAGAGGGCCATTGGTCATTGGTATTGAAGGTCATTGCATTAAGAGGGCCATTGGTCATTGGTGTTGAGGGTGATTGCATTAAGAGGGCCATTGGTCATTGTATTGAAGGTCATTTAACAAAGAGCACCATTGGTCATTTCTATTGAAGGTCATTGCATAAAGAGGGCCATTGGTCATTGGTATTGAAGGTAATTGCATTAAGAGAGCCATTGGTCATTGGTATTGAAGGTCATTGAACAAAGAGGAACATTAGCCATTTCTTTTGAAGGTCATTGCATAAAGAGGGTCAATGGTTATTGGAATTGAAGGTCATTGCATTAAGAGGGCCATTGGTCATTGGTATTGAAGGTCATTACATAAAGAAGGCCATTAGTCATTGGTATTGAAGGTCATTGCATAAAGAGGGTCATTGGTCATTGGTATTGAAGGTCATTGCATAAAAGGGGCATTGGTCATTGTAATTGAAGGTCATTACATAAAGAAGGCCATTAGGCATTGGTATTGAAGGTCATTGCATTAAGAGGGCCATTGGTCATTAATATTGAAGGTCATTGCATTAAGAGGGTCAATGGTCATTGCTGTAAAGGGCCATTGCTTAAAAACGACAATGGGTCATTAGTGTTGAAAGTCATTGCTTAAAGAGGACAATTGGCACTGATATTGAAGGTCATTGCATAAAGAGGGTCAATGGTCATTGCTATTAAGGGTCATTGCTTAAAGAGGACAATGGGTCATTAGTTTTGAAGGCCATTGCATAAAGAGGGCTATTGTCACTGGTATTAAAGGTCAATACTTAAAGAGGGCCATTGGTCATTGGTATTAAGGGTCATTGCATTAAGAGGGCCACTAGTCATTGTTTTTGAAGGTCATTGAACAAAGAGCACAATTGGTCATTGTGTTGAAGGTCATTGCATAAATAGGGTCAATGGTTATTGGTATTGAAGGTCATTTGCATAAAAAGGACTGTTGGCACTGATATTGAAGGTCATTACATAAAGAGGGTCAATGGTTATTGGTATTGAAGGTCATTACATAAAGAGGGCCATTAGTCATTGGTATTGAAGGTCATTGCATAAAGAGGGTCATTGGTCATTGGTATTGAAGGTCATTGCATTAAGAGGTCCATTATTCATTGGTATTGAAGGTCATTACATTAAGAGGGCCATTGGTCATTGGTACTAGTATTGAAGGTCATTGAACAAAGAGCACAATTGGTCATTCTTTTGAAGGTCATTGCATAAAGAGGGTCAATGGTTATTGGTTGTGAAGGTTATTGAAGGTCATTACATAAAGAGGGCCATTAGTCATTGGTATTGAAGGTCATTGCATAAAGAGGGTCATTGGTCATTGGTATTGAAGGTCATTGCATTAAGAGGTCCATTAGTCATTGGTATTGAAGGTCATTACATTAAGCGGGCCATTGGTCATTGGTACTAGTATTGAAGGTCATTAAACAAAGAGCACAATTGGTCATTTCTTTTGAAGGTCATTGCATAAAGAGGGTCAATGGTTATTGGTTGTGAAGGTTATTGCATTAAGAGGGATATTGGCACTGATATTGAAGGTTATTGCATTAAGAGGGCCATTGGTCACTGCTATTGAAGGTCATTACATAAAGAGGGCCATTAGTCATTGGTATTGAAGGTCATTCCATTAAGAGGGTCAATGGTTATTTGTATTGAAGGTCATTGCATAAAGAGGACTGTTGGCACTGATATTGAAGGTCATTGCATAAAGAGGGCCATTGGTCATCGGTATTGAAGGTCATTGCATTTAGAGGGCCATTGGTCATTGCTATTGAAGGTCATTGCATTAAGATGGCCACTGGTCATTGCTTTTGAAGGACATTGAACAAAGGCACAATTGGTCACTTGTATTGAAGGTCATTGCACAAAGAGGGCCATTGGTCATTGGTATTGAAGGTCATTGCATTAAGAGGGCCATTAGTCATTGGTATTGAAGGTCATTGCATTAAGAGGGCCACTGGTCATTAATATTGAAGGTCATTGCATTAAGAGGGCCATTGGTCATTGGTATTAAAGGTCATCGAATTAAGACGGTCAATGGCATTGCTGTAAAGGGCCATTGCTTAAAGACGACAATGGCCATTAGTTTTGAAGGTCATTGCATAAAGAGGACAATTGGCACTGAAATTGAAGGTCATTGCATAAAGAGGGTCAATGGTCATTGCTATTAGGGTCATTGCTTAAAGAGGGTCAATGGTTATTGGAATTGAAGGTCATTGCATTAAGAGGGCCATTGGTCATTGGTATTGAAGGTCATTGCATTAAGAGGGCCATTGGTCATTGGTGTTGAGGGTGATTGCATTAAGAGGGCCATTGGTCATTGGTATTGAAGGTCATTTAACAAAGAGCACCATTGGTCATTTCTATTGAAGGTCATTGCATAAAGAGGGCCATTGGTCATTGGTATTGAAGGTAATTGCATTAAGAGGGCCATTGGTCATTGGTATTGAAGGTCATTGAACAAAGAGGAACATTAGCCATTTCTTTTGAAGGTCATTGCATAAAGAGGGTCAATGGTCATTGCTATTAAGGGCCATTGCTTAAAGAGGACAATGGGTCACTAGTTTTGAAGGTCATTGCATAAAGAGGGTCAAAGGTCATTGCTATTAAAGGTCATTGCATAAAAAGGACAATTGACACTGATATTGAAGGTCATTGCGTAAAGAGGGCCAATGGTCATTGCTATTCAGGGTCATTGCTTAAAGAGGACAATGGGCCATTAGTATTGAAGGTAATTGCATAAAGAGGGCCAATGGTCATTGTTATTAAGGGCCATTGCTTAAAGAGGACAATGGATCACTAGTTTTCAAGGTCATTGCATAAAGAGGACAATTGGCACTGATTTGAAGGTCATTGCACAAAGAGGGCCAATGGTCATTGTTATTAAGGGCCATTGCTTAAAGAGGACAATGGATCACTAGTTTTGAAGGTCATTGCATAAAGATGACAATTGGCACTGATATTGAAGGTCATTGCATAAAGAGGGTCAATGGTCATTGCTATTAAGGGCCATTGCTTAAAGAGGACAATGGACACTAGTTTTTAAGGTAATTGCATAAAGAGAACAATTGACACTCATATTGAAGGTCATTGCATAAAGAGGGTCAATGGTCATTGCTGTAAAGGGCCATTGCCTAAAGAGGACTATGGGTCATTAGTTTTGAAGGTCATTGCATAAAGAGGACAATTGGCACTGATATGGAAGTTCATTGCATAAAGAGGGTCAATGGTCATTGCTATTAACGACCATTGCTTAAAGAGGACAATAGATCACTAGTTTTCAAGGTCATTGCATAAAGAGGACAATTGACACTGATATTGAAGGTCATTGCATAAAGAGGGTCAATGGTCACTGCTATTAAGGATCATTGCTTAAAAAGGACAATGGGTCACTAGTTTTCAATGCATAAAGAGGACAATTGTCACTGGTATTGAAGGTCATTACATAAAGAGGGCCATTGGTCATTGCTATTAAGGGGCATTGCTTAAAGAGGACAATGGGTCACTAGTTTTCAAGGCCATTGCATAAAGAGGGCTATTGTCACTGGTAGTGAAGGTCATTACATAAAGAGGGCCATTGGTCATTGGTATTGAAGATCATTGCATTAAGAGGGCCATTGGCCATTGGTATTGAAGGTCATTGCATTAAGAGGGCAATTGACATTGGTATTAAGAGTCATTGCATTAAGAGGGCCATTGATCATTGGTATTGAAGGTCATCGAACAAAGAGGACCATTGGCCATTTCTTTTGAAGGTCATTGCATAAAGAGGACAATTGGCATTGGTATTGAAGGTAATTGCATTAAGAGGGCCATTAGTCATTGGTATTGAAGGTCATTGCATTAAGAGGGCCATTGGTCATTGGTATTGAAGGTCATTGCATTAAGAGGACCATTGGTCATTGGTATTGAAGGTCATTGCATTAAGAGGGCCATTGGTCATTGGTATTGAAGGTCATTTAACAAAGAGCACCATTGGTCATTTCTATTGAAGGTCATCGCATAAAGAGGACAATTGGCATTGATATTGAAGGTAATTGCATTAAGAGGGCCATTGGTCATTGATATTGAAGGTCATTGCATTAGGAGGGCAATTGGTCATTGCTATTAAGGGTCATTGCTTAAAGAGGACAATGGGTCATTAGTTTTGAAGGCCATTGCATAAAGAGGGCTATTGTCACTGTATTGAAGGTCATTACATAAAGAGGGCCATTGGTCATTGGTATTAAGGGTCATTGCATTAAGAGGGCCACTGGTCATTGTTTTTGAAGGTCATTGAACAAAGAGCACATTGGTCACTTGTGTTGAAGGTCATTGCATAAAGAGGGTCAATGGTTATTGGTATTGAAGGTCATTTGCATAAAAAGGACTGTTGGCACTGATATTGAAGGTCATTACATAAAGAGGGTCAATGGTTATTGGTATTGAAGGTCATTACATAACGAGGGCCATTAGTCATTGGTATTGAAGGTCATTGCATAAAGAGGGTCAATGGTTATTGGAATTGAAGGTCATTGCATTAAGAGGGCCATTGGTCATTGGTATTGAAGGTCATTGCATTAAGAGGGCCATTGGTCATTGGTGTTGAGGTGATTGCATTAAGAGGGCCATTGGTCATTGGTATTGAAGGTCATTTAACAAAGAGCACCATTGGTCATTTCTATTGAAGGTCATTGCATAAAGAGGGCCATTGGTCATTGGTATTGAAGGTAATTGCATTAAGAGGCCATTGGTCATTGGTATTGAAAGTCATTGAACAAAGAGGAACATTAGCCATTTCTTTTGAAGGTCATTGCATAAAGAGGGTCAATGGTTATTGGAATTGAAGGTCATTGCATTAAGAGGGCCATTGGTCATTGGTATTGAAGGTCATTACATAAAGAAGGCCATTAGTCATTGGTATTGAAGGTCATTGCATAAAGAGGGTCATTGGTCATTGGTATTGAAGGTCATTGTATAAAGAGGGGCATTGGTCATTGTAATTGAAGGTCATTACATAAAGAAGGCCATTAGTCATTGGTATTGAAGGTCATTGCATTAAGAGGGCCATTGGTCATTAATATTGAAGGTCATTGCATTAAGAGGGTCAATGGTCATTGCTGTAAAGGCCATTGCTTAAAACGACAATGGTCATTAGTGTTGAAAGTCATTGCTTAAAGAGGACAATTGGCACTGATATTGAAGGTCATTGCATAAAGAGGGCCAATGGTCATTGCTATTCAGGGTCATTGCTTAAAGAGGACAATGGGCCATTAGTATTGAAGGTAATTGCATAAAGAGGGCCAATGGTCATTGTTATTAAGGGCCATTGCTTAAAGAGGACAATGGATCACTAGTTTTCAAGGTCATTGCATAAAGAGGACAATTGGCACTGATATTGAAGGTCATTGCACAAAGAGGGCCAATGGTCATTGTTATTAAGGGCCATTGCTTAAAGAGGACAATGGATCACTAGTTTTGAAGGTCATTGCATAAAGAGGACAATTGGCACTGATATTGAAGGTCATTGCATAAAGAGGGTCAATGGTCATTGCTATTAAGGGCCATTGCTTAAAGAGGACAATGGGACACTAGTTTTTAAGGTAATTGCATAAAGAGAACAATTGACACTCATATTGAAGGTCATTGCATAAAGAGGGTCAATGGTCATTGCTGTAAAGGGCCATTGCCTAAAGAGGACTATGGGTCATTAGTTTTGAAGGTCATTGCATAAAGAGGACAATTGGCACTGATATGGAAGTTCATTGCATAAAGAGGGTCAATGGTCATTGCTATTAACGACCATTGCTTAAAGAGGACAATAGATCACTAGTTTTCAAGGTCATTGCATAAAGAGGACAATTGACACTGATATTGAAGGTCATTGCATAAAGAGGGTCAATGGTCACTGCTATTAAGGATCATTGCTTAAAAAGGACAATGGGTCACTAGTTTTCAATGCATAAAGAGGACAATTGTCACTGGTATTGAAGGTCATTACATAAAGAGGGCCATTGGTCATTGCTATTAAGGGGCATTGCTTAAAGAGGACAATGGGTCACTAGTTTTCAAGGCCATTGCATAAAGAGGGCTATTGTCACTGGTAGTGAAGGTCATTACATAAGAGGGCCATTGGTCATTGGTATTGAAGGTCATTGCATTAAGAGGGCCATTGGCCATTGGTATTGAAGGTCATTGCATTAAGAGGGCAATTTGACATTGGTATTAAGAGTCATTGCATTAAGAGGGCCATTGATCATTGGTATTGAAGGTCATCGAACAAAGAGGACCATTGGCCATTTCTTTTGAAGGTCATTGCATAAAGAGGACAATTGGCATTGGTATTGAAGGTAATTGCATTAAGAGGGCCATTAGTCATTGGTATTGAAGGTCATTGCATTAAGAGGGCCATTGGTCATTGGTATTGAAGGTCATTGCATTAAGAGGACCATTGGTCATTGGTATTGAAGGTCATTGCATTAAGAGGGCCATTGGTCATTGGTATTGAAGGTCATTTAACAAAGAGCACCATTGGTCATTTCTATTGAAGGTCATCGCATAAAGAGGACAATTGGCATTGATATTGAAGGTAATTGCATTAAGAGGGCCATTGGTCATTGATATTGAAGGTCATTGCATTAGGAGGGCAATTGGTCATTGCTATTAAGGGTCATTGCTTAAAGAGGACAATGGGTCATTAGTTTTGAAGGCCATTGCATAAAGAGGGCTATTGTCACTGGTATTGAAGGTCATTACATAAAGAGGGCCATTGGTCATTGGTATTAAGGGTCATTGCATTAAGAGGGCCACTGGTCATTGTTTTTGAAGGTCATTGAACAAAGAGCACAATTGGTCACTTGTGTTGAAGGTCATTGCATAAAGAGGGTCAATGGTTATTGGTATTGAAGGTCATTTGCATAAAAAGGACTGTTGGCACTGATATTGAAGGTCATTCCATAAAGAGGGTCAATGGTTATTGGTATTGAAGGTCATTACATAACGAGGGCCATTAGTCATTGGTATTGAAGGTCATTGCATAAAGAGGGTCAATGGTTATTGGAATTGAAGGTCATTGCATTAAGAGGGCCATTGGTCATTGGTATTGAAGGTCATTGCATTAAGAGGGCCATTGGTCATTGGTGTTGAGGGTGATTGCATTAAGAGGGCCATTGGTCATTGGTATTGAAGGTCATTTAACAAAGAGCACCATTGGTCATTTCTATTGAAGGTCATTGCATAAAGAGGGCCATTGGTCATTGGTATTGAAGGTAATTGCATTAAGAGGGCCATTGGTCATTGGTATTGAAAGTCATTGAACAAAGAGGAACATTAGCCATTTCTTTTGAAGGTCATTGCATAAAGAGGGTCAATGGTTATTGGAATTGAAGGTCATTGCATTAAGAGGGCCATTGGTCATTGGTATTGAAGGTCATTACATAAAGAAGGCCATTAGTCATTGGTATTGAAGGTCATTGCATAAAGAGGGTCATTGGTCATTGGTATTGAAGGTCATTGTATAAAGAGGGGCATTGGTCATTGTAATTGAAGGTCATTACATAAAGAAGGCCATTAGTCATTGGTATTGAAGGTCATTGCATTAAGAGGGTCATTGGTCATTAATATTGAAGGTCATTGCATTAAGAGGGTCAATGGTCATTGCTGTAAAGGGCCATTGCTTAAAAACGACAATGGGTCATTAGTGTTGAAAGTCATTGCTTAAAGAGGACAATTGGCACTGATATTGAAGGTCATTGCATAAAGAGGGTCAATGGTCATTGCTATTAAGGGTCATTGCTTAAAGAGGACATTGGGTCATTAGTTTTGAAGGCCATTGCATAGAGAGGGCTATTGTCACTGGTATTAAAGGTCAATACTTAAAGAGGGCCATTGGTCATTGGTATTAAGGGTCATTGCATTAAGAGGGCCACTAGTCATTGTTTTTGAAGGTCATTGAACAAAGAGCACAATTGGTCACTTGTGTTGAAGGTCATTGCATAAAGAGGGTCAATGGTTATTGGTATTGAAGGTCATTTGCATAAAAGGACTGTTGGCACTGATATTGAAGGTCATTACATAAAGAGGGTAAATGGTTATTGGTATTGAAGGTCATTACATAAAGAGGGCCATTAGTCATTGGTATTGAAGGTCATTGCATAAAGAGGGTCATTGGTCATTGGTATTGAAGGTCATTGCATTAAGAGGTCCATTAGTCATTGGTATTGAAGGTCATTACATTAAGCGGGCCATTGGTCATTGGTACTAGTATTGAAGGTCATTAAACAAAGAGCACAATTGGTCATTTCTTTTGAAGGTCATTGCATAAAGAGGGTCAATGGTTATTGGTTGTGAAGGTTATTGCATTAAGAGGGATATTGGCACTGATATTGAAGGTTATTGCATTAAGAGGGCCATTGGTCACTGCTATTGAAGGTCATTACATAAAGAGGGCCATTAGTCATTGGTATTGAAGGTCATTCCAATAAGAGGGTCAATGGTTATTTGTATTGAAGGTCATTGCATAAAGAGGACTGTTGGCACTGATATTGAAGGTCATTGCATAAAGAGGGCCATTGGTCATCGGTATTGAAGGTCATTGCATTCAGAGGGCCATTGGTCATTGCTATTGAAGGTCATTGCATTAAGATGGCCACTGGTCATTGCTTTTGAAGGACATTGAACAAAGAGCACAATTGGTCACTTGTATTGAAGGTCATTGCACAAAGAGGGCCATTGGTCATTGGTATTGAAGGTCATTGCATTAAGAGGGCCATTAGTCATTGGTATTGAAGGTCATTGCATTAAGAGGGCCACTGGTCATTAATATTGAAGGTCATTGCATTAAGAGGGCCATTGGTCATTGGTATTAAAGGCCATCGAATTAAGACGGTCAATGGTCATTGCTGTAAAGGGCCATTGCTTAAAGACGACAATGGGCCATTAGTTTTGAAGGTCATTGCATAAAGAGGACAATTGGCACTGAAATTGAAGGTCATTGCATAAAGAGGGTCAATGGTCATTGCTATTAAGGGTCATTGCTTAAAGAGGGTCAATGGTTATTGGAATTGAAGGTCATTGCATTAAGAGGGCCATTGGTCATTGGTATTGGAGGTCATTGCATTAAGAGGGCCATTGGTCATTGGTGTTGAGGGTGATTGCATTAAGAGGGCCATTAGTCATTGGTATTGAAGGTCATTTAACAAAGAGCACCATTGGTCATTTCTATTGAAGGTCATTGCATAAAGAGGGCCATTGGTCATTGGTATTGAAGGTAATTGCATTAAGAGGGCCATTGGTCATTGGTATTGAAGGTCATTGAACAAAGAGGAACATTAGCCATTTCTTTTGAAGGTCATTGCATAAAGAGGGTCAATGGTTATTGGAATTGAAGGTCATTGCATTAAGAGGGCCATTGGTCATTGGTATTGAAGGTCATTACATAAAGAAGGCCATTAGTCATTGGTATTGAAGGTCATTGCATAAAGAGGGGCATTGGTCATTGGTATTGAAGGTCATTGCATAAAAAGGGGCATTGGTCATTGTAATTGAAGGTCATTACATAAAGAAGGCCATTAGGCATTGGTATTGAAGGTCATTGCATTAAGAGGGCCATTGGTCATTAATATTGAAGGTCATTGCATTAAGAGGGTCAATGGTCATTGCTGTAAAGGGCCATTGCTTAAAGACGACAATGGGCCATTAGTGTTGAAAGTCATTGCTTAAAGAGGACAATTGGCACTGATATTGAAGGTCATTGCATAAAGAGGGTCAATGGTCATTGCTATTAAGGGTCATTGCTTAAAGAGGACAATGGGTCATTAGTTTTGAAGGCCATTGCATAAAGAGGGCTATTCTCACTGGTATTAAAGGTCAATACTTAAAGAGGGCCATTGGTCATTGGTATTAAGGGTCATTGCATTAAGAGGGCCACTAGTCATTGTTTTTGAAGGTCATTGAACAAAGAGCACAATTGGTCACTTGTGTTGAAGGTCATTGCATAAATAGGGTCAATGGTTATTGGTATTGAAGGTCATTTGCATAAAACGGACTGTTGGCACTGATATTGAAGGTCATTACATAAAGAGGGTCAATGGTTATTGGTATTGAAGGTCATTACATAAAGAGGGCCATTAGTCATTGGTATTGAAGGTCATTGCATAAAGAGGGTCATTGGTCATTGGTATTGAAGGTCATTGCATTAAGAGGTCCATTAGTCATTGGTATTGAAGGTCATTACATTAAGAGGGCCATTGGTCATTGGTACTAGAATTGAAGGTCATTGAACAAAGAGCACAATTGGTCATTTCTTTTGAAGGACATTGCATAAAGAGGGTCAATGGTTATTGGTTGTGAAGGTTATTGAAGGTCATTACATAAAGAGGGCCATTAGTCATTGGTATTGAAGGTCATTGCATAAAGAGGGTCATCGGTCATTGGTATTGAAGGTCATTGCATTAAGAGGTCCATTAGTCATTGGTATTGAAGGTCATTACATTAAGCGGGCCATTGGTCATTGGTACTAGTATTGAAGGTCATTAAACAAAGAGCACAATTGGTCATTTCTTTTGAAGGTCATTGCATAAAGAGGGTCAATGGTTATTGGTTGTGAAGGTTATTGCATTAAGAGGGATATTGGCACTGATATTGAAGGTTATTGCATTAAGAGGGCCATTGGTCACTGCTATTGAAGGTCATTACATAAAGAGGGCCATTAGTCATTGGTATTGAAGGTCATTCCATTAAGAGGGTCAATGGTTATTTGTATTGAAGGTCATTGCATAAAGAGGACTGTTGGCACTGATATTGAAGGTCATTGCATAAAGAGGGCCATTGGTCATCGGTATTGAAGGTCATTGCATTTAGAGGGCCATTGGTCATTGCTATTGAAGGTCATTGCATTAAGATGGCCACTGGTCATTGCTTTTGAAGGACATTGAACAAAGAGCACAATTGGTCACTTGTATTGAAGGTCATTGCACAAAGAGGGCCATTGGTCATTGGTATTGAAGGTCATTGCATTAAGAGGGCCATTAGTCATTGGTATTGAAGGTCATTGCATTAAGAGGGCCACTGGTCATTAATATTGAAGGTCATTGCATTAAGAGGGCCATTGGTCATTGGTATTAAAGGTCATCGAATTAAGACGGTCAATGGTCATTGCTGTAAAGGGCCATTGCTTAAAGACGACAATGGGCCATTAGTTTTGAAGGTCATTGCATAAAGAGGACAATTGGCACTGAAATTGAAGGTCATTGCATAAAGAGGGTCAATGGTCATTGCTATTAAGGGTCATTGCTTAAAGAGGGTCAATGGTTATTGGAATTGAAGGTCATTGCATTAAGAGGGCCATTGGTCATTGGTATTGAAGGTCATTGCATTAAGAGGGCCATTGGTCATTGGTGTTGAGGGTGATTGCATTAAGAGGGCCATTGGTCATTGGTATTGAAGGTCATTTAACAAAGAGCACCATTGGTCATTTCTATTGAAGGTCATTGCATAAAGAGGGCCATTGGTCATTGGTATTGAAGGTAATTGCATTAAGAGGGCCATTGGTCATTGGTATTGAAGGTCATTGAACAAAGAGGAACATTAGCCATTTCTTTTGAAGGTCATTGCATAAAGAGGGTCAATGGTTATTGGAATTGAAGGTCATTGCATTAAGAGGGCCATTGGTCATTGGTATTGAAGGTCATTACATAAAGAAGGCCATTAGTCATTGGTATTGAAGGTCATTGCATAAAGAGGGTCATTGGTCATTGGTATTGAAGGTCATTGCATAAAAAGGGGCATTGGTCATTGTAATTGAAGGTCATTACATAAAGAAGGCCATTAGGCATTGGTATTGAAGGTCATTGCATTAAGAGGGCCATTGGTTATTAATATTGAAGGTCATTGCATTAAGAGGGTCAATGGTCATTGCTGTAAAGGGCCATTGCTTAAAGACGACAATGGGCCATTAGTGTTGAAAGTCATTGCTTAAAGAGGACAATTGGCACTGATATTGAAGGTCATTGCATAAAGAGGGTCAATGGTCATTGCTATTAAGGGTCATTGCTTAAAGAGGACAATGGGTCATTAGTTTTGAAGGCCATTGCATAAAGAGGGCTATTGTCACTGGTATTAAAGGTCAATACTTAAAGAGGGCCATTGGTCATTGGTATTAAGGGTCATTGCATTAAGAGGGCCACTAGTCATTGTTTTTGAAGGTCATTGAACAAAGAGCACAATTGGTCACTTGTGTTGAAGGTCATTGCATAAATAGGGTCAATGGTTATTGGTATTGAAGGTCATTTGCATAAAAAGGACTGTTGGCACTGATATTGAAGGTCATTACATAAAGAGGGTCAATGGTTATTGGTATTGAAGGTCATTACATAAAGAGGGCCATTAGTCATTGGTATTGAAGGTCATTGCATAAAGAGGGTCATTGGTCATTGGTATTGAAGGTCATTGCATTAAGAGGTCCATTATTCATTGGTATTGAAGGTCATTACATTAAGAGGGCCATTGGTCATTGGTACTAGTATTGAAGGTCATTGAACAAAGAGCACAATTGGTCATTTCTTTTGAAGGTCATTGCATAAAGAGGGTCAATGGTTATTGGTTGTGAAGGTTATTGAAGGTCATTACATAAAGAGGGCCATTAGTCATTGGTATTGAAGGTCATTGCATAAAGAGGGTCATTGGTCATTGGTATTGAAGGTCATTGCATTAAGAGGTCCATTAGTCATTGGTATTGAAGGTCATTGCATAAAGAGGGTCATTGGTCATTGGTATTGAAGGTCATTGCATAAAAAGGGGCATTGGTCATTGTAATTGAAGGTCATTACATAAAGAAGGCCATTAGGCATTGGTATTGAAGGTCATTGCATTAAGAGGGCCATTGGTCATTAATATTGAAGGTCATTGCATTAAGAGGGTCAATGGTCATTGCTGTAAAGGGCCATTGCTTAAAGACGACAATGGGCCATTAGTGTTGAAAGTCATTGCTTAAAGAGGACAATTGGCACTGATATTGAAGGTCATTGCATAAAGAGGGTCAATGGTCATTGCTATTAAGGGTCATTGCTTAAAGAGGACAATGGGCATAGTATGTTTTGAAGGCCATTGCATAAAGAGGGCTATTGTCACTGGTATTAAAGGTCAATACTTAAAGAGGGCCATTGGTCATTGGTATTAAGGGTCATTGCATTAAGAGGGCCACTAGTCATTGTTTTTGAAGGTCATTGAACAAAGAGCACAATTGGTCACTTGTGTTGAAGGTCATTGCATAAATAGGGTCAATGGTTATTGGTATTGAAGGTCATTTGCATAAAAAGGATCTGTTGGCACTGATATTGAAGGTCATTACATAAAGAGGGTCAATGGTTTATTGGTATTGAAGGTCATTACATAAAGAGGGCCATTAGTCCATTGGTATTGAAGGTCATTGCATAAAGAGGGGTCATTGGTCATTGGTATTGAAGGTCTTGCATTAAGAGGTCATTATTCATTGGTATTGAAGGTCTTACATTAAGAGGGCATGGTCATGTGGTACTAGTATTGAAGGTCATTGAACAAAGAGCACAAATTGGTCATTTCTTTTGAAGGTCATTGGCATAAAGAGGGTCAATGGTTATTGGTTGTGAAGGTTATTGAAGCGTCATTACATAAAGAGGTGCCATTAGTCATTGGTATTGAAGGTCATTGCATAAAGAGGGTCATTGGTCATTGGTATTGAAGGTCATTGCTTAAGAGGTCCATTAGTCAT